>LR990126.1:31069054-31540366 GCA_905147285.1 Hypena proboscidalis
TCTAAACATTTAATAAGCATTTCGATAACAAACTTTTATCGCTTTCATCTTTTAGTTAAAGTTAGAATACAAAATGCAATTAAAGTTTGATTATTTAAGGTTTCATAAGCTGAACTATGAAGTCGTATAAAGTTTTCATTTCATAATTCTTAGTCCGCAAGCAACGCACAGAAGTTAGCCATTAGATTTTTCTCGATGATTCTTTGAGATCGATTTGAAAAATTTCGTCATACACAAAATGGATTTCAAATTAGAAATTAAGAATATGAATTTCCAGCTATTGTGATTCTAAATTGGAAGACTTTATTTAACAATCTGTCAACACTGTATAATGGTCTGGTTTAGTAATGAAATTGTAACCAGAAATTGCTGGCGTAGGAAGTATTACTTAGAGCCCACTGATGTCGCAAAACATTTATATTTATAATAGAAGTTCGTGGTTCGTATAGTTTGCTTTTTACAGGGCGGCCGGTTTGCTTCATGCATCATATAAAAAATATCTATTACACATGTATTTCCAATTACTTAACTAGTCGACACAAAAAAACAACGAATGTCATTCACAAACAAGTAGACCACGGTTGCATTATAATGATGTAATTGTAATGTAATTAGTGAATACCGAGCAATTACAAATGTTCAGTGAACATAAAATGTAGGTGTACAACGTGTTTTTGAAACTACAAGAATGAAAAAATGTATGATTACGATTTTAGCACCGATTTACATTGTTATTTAAGAAGGTTACAAAAATAATTGTTGTTGAAGAAAATAGTAATATATATTTTTATTAACCAGCAGCATTACATAATGCAATTTTAGTTTAAACTAAAATTACATTGTTGCCTTAAGGCAAATCTAAAAATTTTCATTTTTCTTTTTTTTTTGCTTTATTCTAAAAATATACCATTTTTATTTATTAACTTCATAATTACTTTACCAGAAACCTGAAATCATTGCAAACAGTCAATCAGCACAATGAGACAATCACAGCTCAACAACAAAGTAAAGCCAATATTGTACCTTTTGTAACATTATGGCCTGCAATAAAGACTCAATTCAAAATTTTATTTATTTTGCTTGTGTCCATTAAATATGATGCCTGAACAAAAAGTATTTTCATATATTTCATTATTTGAACGGTCAGAGCTCGTTTGCAGCATCTGTTGCATGAAAAATAGACTAGAACATTAACAAAACCATTCCAACATTGATACTTTTCATTCATCACAGTTAAATACAAACTTTTTATTTTTTTATTTATTGGATCATAAGGCACAAACTTGATAAGTTAAGGGCTAAATCGAAGTCATATAGTTCCAAAAATGTTTTGTAATCATAACAATGGTTATTGATTCAAAGATTCCTTCAGGCGAATCGTGCTTGCCACAAATGGCTAGTAATGACCATGGCATGAATGACCACCATACTTAACCCGATCGTAGCTGCACCTGCTGCCTTAGCATACGAACATGACATAAGTCATGGACGAGAGATGGCTTAGAGTTTTTATCTCACGTTTAACACATGCGCACAACGAACGTCACGTTTTTTTCTATCTCACTTGTTATAACGTCAAAAGTAGAGACAACAAAGTGCACTCCGACCTTCATCGAACCCATTTACCGAATTTTGACAAATAATATCGAGCTAATATGCTACTCGTCGTCACTATTGTGCGACGAGATGATAGGAGATAATTATCAAAGTTAATATTTAATTTAAAGCGATGTAAAACATTTATTTTGTAAATTGTGCGATCAAAAACGTTCGTTCAGCGTTAAAGGATAATAGGTTATTGAACTCATTCTAATCGACATCTAACTTGCTACTTGCTAACAATGTAAATTAAAAAAATACGAAAGTAAAAGTTTTATTTTATTATTGTGAATTATGAAAATAAATCATGATCAATAAATAAATTTAAACTATAAAATAAAATCAGTATTTTCGTCATCTTAAGTGTGTTATTGCCACAGCGGACGGAGCAAACCCGTATGTTGTTGGCGTTCGTAGTGCAAACCTTTCTGCGAGGCGTTGATAGTAAATAAATAAATACTAGTCTTACCTATGCATGCATAAATGTGTTTACGCACATCCGGGCCGAGCCCGTTATCTCAATAGATAATTTATATTAGATTTAAATATACTTGCACTGTATTTTTTTTAGAATGAATGCTTTAAAATGATTTCTATATAATTGATTTTAGCTTGTAACGTACTTTTCATTAAATAAACAATAACTAATAGGTACGTAAAATGAGCCGACAGTTGAACACGTATCACGTATATGTATGAAAAAATTCAAGAAAATTTCATTTAAATGAAGTATCTCAAATCAGTAAATCTTACAACGACCGCCTCCATTTATAATTTTGTTTTCAAAACGTCAACATTTAATGAGATAAAATGAGTGAATTTACCGTTACATATAAGTTTGTTCTAAGTAATGTAATTTGTTGTCACATGCCTATAAAATTTTAATATTATTTTCTTTTCTGTTTTAAATTCTTTAATGGTTAGTGTTACTTTTTCTAATAAATTGGCGTAAACCATCATTTGAATTATGACGGATAAGAATATATCGTGCGCAAATACAGTTTCATTTT
The DNA here is from genome assembly GCA_905147285.1 of Hypena proboscidalis. Classification (NCBI taxonomy): domain Eukaryota; kingdom Metazoa; phylum Arthropoda; class Insecta; order Lepidoptera; family Erebidae; genus Hypena; species Hypena proboscidalis. Next base: position 31,071,664 of record LR990126.1, read on the forward strand.
TGAAACAGGAGTAAAAACATGCTACAGTACTTTTAAATTATTTTATCACTTTAAGTCAAAAAGGTTTACATTTTATGTTATTCGTAACAAACTGTGAAAATTATACTTTTGAACGATACCGATAACCGTACCGGTTGGCAAAATAATATTCTGCTAAGGTCCGAATCGCTAACAATATCGCAATTAGCGCTTCTCACACGGCAGCTATAATGCATTTATTGTATGTCAAAATACGAATATTAAACATATACATTTTAACTGTAAACTTCTACGTAAAGATGTAATGAAATGTATAGAGATTTAAATATACATTTATACATCATAGCTGCGCATACATCAAACGCGGGTATCATGCTATCTCTTTCATGTTATGAGAGATACATGATAAAACCGCGACAAAACCCATCTCACGCTCGTATGCTAAGCCAGCTGGTCTTCTAATATAGGTATTATATTATTACAAACGTAATAAATTTGATTACTTACACCCCCAGAGTCTATTTTTTTAGGTATAAGATTAAATCTATTGATACCTATTTACTGTCTCATGAGGCATAACACCTCAGTTCTCAGATGAATCGACGTATCTTTAATATGTTTTGTGGATTGTTTATGTTCGTAGTTACACTTACATAATAATGTTGCAGAAATATTTTTTTTAAATCATCGACCAACAATACACCATAACATTAATCAGAGATAGTAATATGACCTCTGCTTATGGCATTAAATTCAAAATAAATAGTCCATAATCCTTTTAAGGTAGCAACAGCTGACGACGCAACGGTTTTTAGAAAGGTTAAAATAATACAACGCATTGTCCGTATGGTGGGTAGGTGTACGGTAAATAACATGAGTGTAGGAGTATACCCGTGCAGGATATATTAAATAATTTGGTAACATATATTGGTGGTTGTTGGTATAATTTAAAATTAATCGACTAAAAGCCTTGTGGTTGATATTCGGGTAGAGAAAAGTATTATATTGCTTGTTCTCTCGTTATAAAGAACAGCTCACCGTGGTCGATCGCGGGACAGCTAAACACTGGAGATGTGCCACTTTGTAGTCGCTGACTACTCGGTTCTCTTCTAGTGCTAAGGTGGTTGTCATTTGAAGATATATGGCAATCGCTACAAGAAGCCAGAGGCCAGAAAGTTTAACCACTCATCAAACAAACAGGATCGTGTCGTGCCGTACTTTTTTTAGAGATCTGATGGCAGTTAAACTAGATAAAATTCTAATTTTAGCCAAATCCATTACACTGAAAGCCTTCCAGGTAATTGGAAAAAGGTTCAGAGAGTGATGAAGACAGTGGTTCGATCCACAGTTCATTTCTATGTCGAGCGGCTATTATCCTTAAACAGAGGCTAACTAATGGGCAAGCTTGTTGGTCACGTCGTGTCGTATATCGTGGCGACAATCGTCAGCGACAGATTTAAAGTATGTCATCGGTGAACAAATCCGACATTGTGATATGCCCAGCGGCTGATCAAGTCTGCGACTGACGTCAATACACATTCTAACTCGATTTATGATCCTTAATATTCATGAGGTAATAAACGTAGGAATAGATACATAATATAACATCACACCTATATAACCAAAAAGGGTGTGGCAGAAGTGTGTATTGTTTGCTCAATTACTGTAAAAAACACCTGGGAATAAAAACGTGTGAAAGCTAAGTAATCCTAAGTTCAGTATCGCCAACAAACGCATTTAACAAGATTGACATTGAAAGGCTAACTACACTTAAAGTTCTCGGATGTGGTTGGATATTAGAAAGCCTTTTCCAATTTTTGTTCGGGTCCTGGGTTTGATCGGTCACTTTATAACCGAGGTGTACTCAGTGAAAGGTTTCGTGGAGCTGAACGTTGTATTTACACTCCAGGGACTAGTATACTCAGCACTGCCATCTTGGTTTATAAATCATCTTGGGTCGGGAAAAGATTTATTTGTGAACTTTCCGTCAGGAAATTCACAATAGCAGCGCGGCGTTGGCATTGTGCCCGGTGGATGACGATAGGCTTACCCCCTATCCCATGGGACCTAAACATAACCGGTGAAATGTGGCTATTGTACACCTCTGCCACACCCTTCTGGGTAATATAGGCGTGATGATATGTTATTTCAGGGCATGCTAGCTAGTTATACAATTTAGTTTCAATTTAAAAGTAACATCGTGTTTTTTCGGGCTCGTTCGCAAAACACTTGACGACTAGTAAAGTTAAAGTTCAGTAAAGACATCATTCAAGGGGATTCATTATAAATGCTAAGAACTTCCTCTTGAGAGTCCTTGAGCCGAATCGCAGCATCTTGGGACTGCCCACTTGAGCATCCTGTAGAAAAGCCGATTGAGTTAAGTTTGGAGGTCGGACAAGTAGTTTCATCGATGTTTTTGAGCTTTCAGAAATATAGAAGTTAGAGCTAAGAGTATGCTACTAATATTAAAATGAGAAGGCTTTTGACGATATATGAATGTTTTTATTCAAATCCGCCAGGTTCATTAAGCCACATGATTATTTTACATCGAAAAGTATTTTGTTTAATTAGGATATTATTAATAATGTATCTTGTGTACGGAACCACAGGTCAAAACTAGTAAATATAAAATCAGACCGGAATAAAAAGATATAGAACCGATTACATTTAAATACTGTGGTTATAACAGCTTCGGTTATGTCACGGCGCTCTAATAACACACAATAGGCATTTTAGGACCGTAATTGAAAATATTCGGAGGCAAGATAATGAATATTTAATTTGATAGGTATTTTACTTTCATCTTATATAACTTATGTAAGTAACTTAATAATCCAGGCCATGAGTGGTATGCGACATACTTATCACCACTCTAAATAAAATGAAGCCAGAATGCACTCAGAAAGATGGGCGCGAATAACCACCGAATGGATACGGTCGTCGGCGTCGCGGTAGGTCCAGAAAGCGCTGGAGGGACGATTTGGATTGGACTTGTTTCGAGGGATTGGACAGACAGAGCCCAGAATAGAGAATTATGTTCGTGTATGGGGGAGACCTTTGCTCAGCAGTGGGACAACATACCTAAGTTAGAAAAAAAAATGAAGTAAAAATTTACTTCGTGAAAAAGCTCTTGTTTGGCAGCGTGGTGTTAAATAGCCTTATAATAATAGAAGTTATCTTTTAGAATGGTCGATGGTTTAGTAGTTAGCGTATGCGCCTCTCACTGTAAAGTCACGGGTTCGATTCCCGAAGTGTTAGTTTTGAATTTCCGTTGTGGAAGATCACAATAGTAGCACGGAGATGGAATTGTGCCCGGTGGATGGCAATAGGCTCACCCCCTATCCCATGGGACCTAAACATATCAGGTGAAGTGTGAGTGTTGTACACCTCTGCCACACCCTTCTGTGTAATATAGGCGTGATGTTATGTTATGTTAAGATTTGTACAAGGCTGGAATCGAACTACGGTCCAGTGATCAAATAACCACTTAAGGAGAAACAATCTGTAGTCTATTTTTAAAAGAAACGTAATTGGGTTGTGACTTCAATATTATTAAGTCTTTAGCTTTTTAAAGACATCATATCTAAAACACTAAAATGCATGTATGTTCCTTCATTTATGTCTCCTTTATACCGGCCTGCTTTAGACTCTACAATCTATTATCCTTTACAGTGTCGCTACAATCAAGATACCATCTATAAAATTAAATGCTCAAATACATGGTGTTAGAGCTTTTATAAACGAGATCGAGGTTAGAAGCATCCTGCAACCAAATAGTAGACCTTGTAATATTGTGTCTCGGTTTGGTGGTCAGATCAGGCCTTGACATTACTGGCACATATATATATCGTAGTCCTCATCTCAAGTGAAGCGATGCATCTACAATCCTCTCTGGGCATTGTAGCCAGATGTTCATTGGGTGTAATAACCATTTATCATCAAATGGGTGGCTGTATGCCGGATGGTAAGAAAGCCAGGAAACTACATATGGCCTTTAAAATAATAACTAATATCTCAGTTTCAATAAGTGGATATACTTTTACGATGTCCAATTGAAATGGTGCAAAAGTTTCAAAAGTGTATTATGACGCAAGAGTCGTTGTCGCAAACTCAGTAATCACCAAATATTACAAAAAAGGAAGGCTCATTAAGTACAGACAAACACGCAAAGAATGACGTCAATGCAAGAACCGTTATGCCTTGTACGGACTAAGCATTCCAATGTATGCGTACAAGGCACTTTGCATTCATGGATTATGAATTTTCGACTTGTTATCACACGTTCACAATCCAGCAATGCATATTGCCCTGTATGCGTATACGCGTACTATAGAACGATTAGTACGTACAAGGCATTATATTAGCCTTTTCTAAGTTAATAAATTAGGTAGTTATTCAAAAATAACCTAATTATTTTATAGACCGTTACAGAAATAGCAATGTTTTATATGTTTCATTTCACTCATATTTTTCAGCTTTAATTATATAAGTTTTTAGTCTTACAAGTATCAATTACTAGTAGAATAAAAGTATTTTATGCAAAGTGACTGACATTGGACTTCCACAACTCAGTACTTATTTCATCTTTCATCCATAACTATTGCTTTAAGAGTTTATGTGATTATTATCGATTAATTGATTTAACTAATAGGTATAAAGAGTTCGCATTTTATATTATAATAATCAAAATAAAGAGGAAATGTCATTGTATGCTTGTTGGTACATGGCACATGTGGCTTATCACCGTAGTTCTCAGTTGCAGCGGCAAATCTACAATGTCAATTGTTGATGCTCCTGGGCTTTAGTTACCACTCACCATTAAGTGAACTGTACGCCTGTTCGCTACATACGTATTGTATAAAAAAATCAACAAAAGAAACCTTAAAACTACCGACAAACCATCTGTTCACTACAAATTTTGGCAATGATCTCTAAAAATAGAGTATATTCGGAAGAAAGCCCCAAAGGTATCGGTGGGGAGGTACGCGCGCGTGCGCAGATCTGCCAGTGTGTGTATAGTGCAATTGCGGACGGACGCCTCTACGTTCACTTTCAACAGACGAAACCGTAAGTGAATATTAATCTTAAAATCTTTATACATTACGTGTTTAACGCCTTGTTTTATCTGCAATGCGATTTTCTTTAGCTTTTGCGAATTTCGTCGAATGATTGGTTTACGTAACCATAATGGGTTTAATCGCTTCCTTTCATCGTACGATGGTATTTGTTTTGATTTTTTTATGTTTACTTAAGTTAAACTTATGTAAGTATGACAAGATAATGTTTTTTTAGGAGGATATTTAGTAGTCTTTTAGGCGTTGGTATCGAAGTAGTGAAGTTTTGAGGGAGTAGGTATACGATTGTATCTAAAAGATTCACATAACTCACTTTATTATTGTTGGTATACGATAGTGTCTAAAATATTTACCTAACTCACTTTATCATAGTTTTAAGAGAAGAAACAGAATATAATTCTGGTTATATAGTCTTGTGTTGGTCTTTCAGACTCATTTTATAATACTTAAAAAGTATAAACACGATTTAACTAACAATATTTAAAATACATGAAAAAACCAAACTATTTTGAAATCAAGATTACTTTTTGATGACTCAGATTATATCAGAAGGAAAAGAAAGCTGTAAATAATAGACTAAAACCTTTTGTAATGTGCAATTCATGTCAAGATAGTATTAAAATGTTATATATATCGTGTGAATCTTAATGTCTATGTGTGCATGTGAAAAGGCCAGTTATGTTAAAGTTTTACGACGCGTTTAAAAAAAAACTTTGTCGTAATTGCCACTTATATAATATATGAAAAACGCAATGTCACTATTTCTCGGCAGACTGCAGATGAAATAATTATAATGTATATATAACGAAGTGAACGTAATTATTATACATACTATTATATATAATTGTAGTTCTAGCTAGCTTCTATTTAATTTGTAGTACCTAGTGTGTTAGTGCGGATGTTTGAGATATAAATAATAAATACAGGTCTGTTTAACATTTATTTATGAACTAGCGGAATCCTATTAGTGCTAGTGTTCACAAATGTTTTGATCAAAGTAGCTTACTTACCTTGTAATTTTAAATTGTACTAACTGTTCCCCAAAACATTAACCGCGTAGAATTCATTATTTAATTAAGCTGCTGGCACCTGGATCTTGTTGTTTTACTTACGTTACATCACAGTGATCGGCTCCTGTGGCGTTAAGCGTGATGTAAAATAACTTAAAGCCTACAGTAATCATCCGATATCAAATTTTAATATTGTTTTCTTAACTAGGTATGTTACTTTTCTTCCCTTCTAATATTATAAATTAATGCGACAAACTGTGAGAATGTGTAGATATTGTTTTATATTTACGCATAAACTATAATATCAAATGAATAGCACGTTAAGTCTTCTCCATTTCTCCGTTGTTGCGAAAAATATACAGTCTATTGTTTGGCGCCGACTCAAAATGAGTAAAATATGATATTTTGTAGTTTATGCATATTTTGTATTTTGCAGTAAACGTTGTACAGGTAAAACTAGGTACTTATTTTTTACTTTTAGTTCTTTTCCGCCGGTTTAATTTTATATTACTCTTTTCAGTGAAGTACCTAGCTTTACGTGTAAAACGTTTTGTAGAACAAGTTTCCTTGAATAAGGTACTATAATTATGTATTTATCAATTTTACAGCCATTTTACATTATCGTTTCACATAACTATATTACCTTAGAATAATGCATGTTATAATTCTACATATTATTATCACCCGCAGCGCTGCCACGGCGTGTCGCTAGTATTGTAAAAAATAGGAGCTACCAAATTTAAAAGTTCCCTACTAGAAAGCGAAACAATCACTGCATAAAGATTAGCGAAGCAATTATTATGAAAGATAAATGTCGAAGTTACGTGTACTTGCATCCTGCTCAACTGACATTTATTGCCAAACCGGTTAAATGTGACACTGACGCGTATTCAGAGTTCTGTACATATAATCCATAATAGACCAGGGTCGATAATTTTTAAAACCAAAAAATATAATAGTAGGATGAAACCCATTAGAAAAGGAGGAGAATATTATAAAAATAAAAGGAAAAATAATTTACGGGCGATCTGAGGTCGGGAAGGGGATGGGGGTGAGTTTTTAAGGGTTAAAACGGTTTTTCTCGATTGCCGGCAAAACTAAAAGTCCTATGGAAAAAAGTCAAATTGCAAATAGATCATAAAGAAATCTCTACTTTCCGATGATGAAAAAAAAAATATGTACACAGGTCTACACATCAAGTTATACTTTTCCAATTGAAGCAAGTCTGGGCTTGCATGAGAAGCCTATAAAATGCAAAACCATTTTATACTGGAAATTTATAACTAGTTAAAAATTAAGCCGATGTGATTTTACGACTGCAGTAGAAAGTCCACCTGGTGGAATCGCGATCGATATTTTGTTTTTAATAAAGAAAAAGAACATAGTTTGTATAAAAATGTGGAAATTATTCTTTTGAGTTACATTTTATAAACTTGTTTGAGCAATTTTTTTTAAAAGGGCTGGAGCTTATAGCGGCACAAATGGCTTCAATGGTATTAGTGCCTTTATAACGGTACCTGCACTTTACAAAGTTACAGATAAGTACTAACTACGAACAGAAGCAAAGTTTTAATGAACTTCTACTTTAATTATTTTAATTATTAATTAGTATCAGTTATTCTAGTACCCATAGTACAAGCTCTGCTTAGTTTGGGACTAGATGGCTTTGTGTGTAAGTTGGGAGATATTTATTATTATTATTATTATTATTAATTTCGAAACAACCTCGGTAAATCCCGAAGAGATCTTCGAATGTCGCTCGATTTTGTCCGGCATGGAATATGGTCTATTCAATCGCTTGATTTGATATTGATAATTAGCCTTCGCCTGCGTGGTGCGTGCATAAAAGTAGCCTATATGTTAATAAGCAAAATTTCAGCGAAGTAAATTCGGTAGTTTTTGCGTGAAAGTTAAAATTATTCTCACAACGTCAAAAATCTCGAATTAAGTAGTAGGATTCCGCCGAAATAAATTAAACCAACGTCATTCAACACATACGAGTATGTTTATGTTTAAGTACAGTACAGAGTACATGTATAGTTTTTGTGAGCCGAGTTGTAATTGTTACCTTATCTACCTTGCTTGTGTACCGAATAGCAGTTATTGTAAGTTGAGACAAGATGTTATTAAAAGTTCAGATGCTAACATATCGTATTCCTACAACGCAATAGCAAAACTTAAATGATGCCTGTTAATTGTTTCGTATTGTATTTCGCTGTATGTTTTGAGTCTGGGTGTGTTTATGTGTGAGGGTTTGACTGTAATTTACAGTGAGATGGAACCTTAAAGCCATTGTAAATTGGGGATGGAACCTTGTTTATTTTATTTTATGACTGTGTCTTCTTAGTTTAAACTGAACAAAGTAAATTGTGTCGAGGTACCACAACACCCGTCCCACGGTTCCCCAATCAAGTTTAAATCCCACGTGATTAGGGCATACAATTGCAGACTCCGTGCCGTTCCTTGAGAAAAATCACAAGTAAGACTTTTGCCCGAACCGGGGTTCTAACTCGTGATTTCGCGATTAGACGTCGCATACTATTATGCTTTTCACTATTGAGGTCTAGTTAAACCAAAGTGTTAGTCTACTAATCAGGTAAAGAAACAGTGGTAAATTATTTAAATTAGAAAACTATACATTTGTGTGAGATTTCGTTCGGTTTTGACATCAAATTGAGAGGTTCATAGTTAAACTATTAATGAACCCATAAAAATACTTTGACATCAATATTTAAGTTTGAGAAATTAGGACCAATTTCTTAATAAGTAACAAGACTTTGTAATTTTTTACATCATTTCGTAATATATTAGTGTTATTTAAATTAAGTGAATTATACATTTTATTACACAAGCTAAGAATAGATTGTCTAATTGACTTTAATTTCGGCACATTTTCTTTTATTTATGGGTTCGGGTTCGATGCCCGGGTCGGACAAAGTGAGACAAAATGTGATTTTGTTCTTCGGAAAATTCTCAATAGACGCACGAATTGTGCCCGGTGGATGGCGATAGGCTCACTCGCTATCACATGGGACCTAAACATAACAGGTGAAATATAAGCTTGATGTAATGTACTGTTATTTAGGAAGTAAATATTACCGTTTGTTACGTGTTCTACCGAATGAAAATATCCATCATTCTCATTAAATTTAAACTGAAATATGCTTTTGTGTGAGATACAACAAATTAGATGTACAATATTATACTGTGGCGCATTCAAGTTCAGAGAGGAAATATTTTGTTAAATAACTTGGAGCTTTATCTAAAATCTACTGCCATTATTACAGTTTTGGTATTTTGGCCTTGACATTGCTCTCTCTAAATAAATACAGAACATCGTAGTTTACGAAGTAATATACCAGTAACCTTTCTCTTAGATTTGCTTCCATTTATATTAAATGCGACTTATGCATTAAACATACCGAATATCCACTTGATTATACGTCGTAACTGCAGTCCATACATCCATATCTCAGATGCCAGTAATTATGTGAACTTAATCTGACCACCAAACCGAAACAATATGAAACAAGCACGGCAGGTAAAGTGATGGTTTGCTTCTTCGAGTTCTTTATCAAAAGCACTCAATCATTCGACTCTTTTTTAAATACATTGGGGTCGGCTTCTAGTCTAACGGATTCGGCTGAATATCAGTATTTTACGTGGAGCGACTGCCATCGGACCTCCACATTCTAGTACGAGGTATAACGATACTCTTTGTTAAACTAGTTGTCAGACTTTTTGGCCTCTGACTACCCGTAAGGCCTGTCATAGATGTTTAAATGGTAACCGGGACCGACAGCTTAATGTGCTCTCCGAGACACAGAGTAAAACTCAACCGCGGTAAGCAATGTTCAACCTGCAAGATCGATCGGTCCGCGTGGCTTCGACTTAGCCATGAGCTCCTCGTTTACTCCCGTCATCAAAAGCGCTATCACCATTTAATGAACATTATAAAACCTATGAATCAGGTTTACCGTCACCTTCTTGATCATATTCAGCGTAGGAGTCAGTCGTGTTGAATACCTAATCGTGCTTAAGGAGGAATGTAGGTACTTTATAATATCAGCAGTTTTAAGCGGCGATGGAGCACGAACTGTAATATGATAGTACTAGGCTCCTTTCACGTGTTACATCGATTATAAGTTGCCTATTATGTTAATCCATGCTATAAGCTACATGAGAGCAAAATTTCATCAAAATAACTCGGTAGTTTTTTTGTGGAACAGCAACAAACATCTTAGGGTGGACGATAATAAATCTTTTATTCGAAAAGAACCTAAATTCTGAATAGAGCTTCGGATACATATTAATTTAATTATATTAGTTATTCGCATAAATAAATTACGTGTCTTTTTTACCTTCTTTTGTTATCTAATCATGTTATTTGTTATCTTAATAGCCTGTGTTATCTTGTAAAAATGTTGATAGTATCTGAGATTATTATAATAACATGGGCGGTTTCCACTAGACAGAACGACGCATCTACAATCTGCTTATGTGGATTGTTTATGTCCATGGGCTGTACTAAATTAAGTTAGTACTACAAGCGTAGTGTAAATATAAATATATATATAATAATATATATATATAGGTCAGGTTAGGTCAGGAGGTGTCAAATGACTTAGCATCGATTCCAGAGGCTAAAGAAAGGACACCCGGGTACGCGACCCCGGCCGTTTCCGAGCTTCTGCTGTTTCAGTCCCTTTCCTTCCGAAACAGCAGTATCCTACACCCATTAATATCCCTACCATCATACAATTCTCCTTCTAATCCTATAAATCCAATCCTCTCCTCGATTTTCCCACCCCTCTTCCCAGTAGGAGATGTTGGGCAGCAGCGCTCTCTTACTTAATTACTGCGCTCACCAACCCGCAAATGCCAAGCGTGGTGAGTATGGCAAAAACCACCAATATGAACCACACCAAAAAATACAGACGGCCCCCAGTACCCGGCAGCTCTGCTATTCCTGGTCACGGTAGCGGCCATGGTAACGGCGGGGCAGGGGGTGCTAAGAATCCCCGGCGCGACTTCGGCTACCAACATAAACATCGACGACTCGACCTGGCAACATATAACGTACGCACGTTAAGGGCCGACGAAAAGATACTAGAGCTGGAAGAAGCTATAAGCAAGTTGCACTGGGATATTATAGGATTATCCGAAGTCCGGCGACAGGCACAGGACACGGTTATTCTTAACTCAGGCAACTTGCTATACTACCGGGGGGACGACCATCAGTCCCAGGGTGGTGTCGGGTTTATCGTCCACAAGTCTCTCATCAACAACATTGTTAAGATCGACAGTTTGTCGACCAGGGTAGCGTACCTGATACTCAGAATATCTAAACGATATTCGCTGAAGGTCATCCAGGTTTACGCACCGACCTCGGCACATCCAGACGACGAAGTGGAGGAGGTGTATGAGGATATTTCCAAAGCCATACACTCCTCCAGAACACACTATAACGTCGTGATGGGGGACTTCAACGCAAAACTAGGCACTAGAAGCGATGGAGAGTTGAAAGTGGGAGATTTTGGTGTAGGCCAACGAAATGCCAGGGGGCAAATGCTCGCTGACTTTTTGGAGAAGGAGGACCTCTTTATGATGAACTCTTTCTTCAAAAAGCAGCACCACAGGAAGTGGTCCTGGATGAGCCCGGATGGTCGGACTAAAAACGAAATCGACTTCATCATGTCCACCAAACGGCAAATATTCAACGATGTCTCTGTGATCAACACGGTTAAAACCGGAAGCGATCACCGCATGGTCAGAGGCACGTTGAATCTGAACATTAAGCTGGAGCGGAAAAAACTGATGAAGTCCACGCTCCGACCGTCGGCCTGCCACATCCAAAACCCCGAAAGCTTCCGACTCGAACTTCAAAATCGCTTCGAGTGCCTGGAAGGATGCGCAACAGTGGACGATACCAACAACATGTTAGTGGAAACTGTCCGTACGGTGGGATCTAAGTTCTTTAGAGCCCACCGTGCTAATAGAACCAAAATAGTCTCCGATCATACCCTCAGGTTAATGGAGGAGAGACGAAACCTAAGGCTACAGTCTTCAGCAGACGCATTGTCATATCGGCAGCTCAATAGACAGATCTCTAAGTCACTCACACGCGATCAACGTAACTCTAACGAGAGAAACATCAGAGACACGATAGAGCGGAACAAAGGCTCCAAGGTGTTCGCGAGACATCTGGCTATTGGGCAAAGCCAGCTGACAAGGCTGAAGACTGACAACGGTAGCACCGTTTCGTCCAAGCCAGAAATTCTGAGGGAGATTGAGAAGTTCTATGGACAGTTATACACGTCGACATCAAGACCCGTTGGCAGTCCGGCCAAAGATCCAAGAGCCAGACTGACTCGACACTATACCGAAGATATCCCGGACGTCAGCTTGTACGAGATTAGTATGGCTCTCAAACAGCTTAAAAACAACAAGGCACCGGGTGATGATGGAATCACGGCTGAGCTTCTGAAAGCGGGTGGAAAACCGATACTTATAGTCCTTCAGAAGCTCTTTAATTCCGTCATCATTGAAGGTACAACGCCAGAGGCATGGCACAGGGGCGTGGTTGTGCTCTTCTTCAAAAAAGGCGACAACACCTTATTGAAGAATTATAGACCCATCACGCTGCTGAGCCATGTCTATAAGCTGTTTTCGAGAGTCATTACGAACCGTCTCGCTCGCAAGCTAGACGACTTCCAGCCTCCCGAACAAGCCGGTTTCCGGAAAGGCTACAGTACCATAGACCACATCCATACGCTGCGACAGGTTATACAGAAGTCCGAAGAGTATAACCGGCCTTTATGCTTAGCGTTTGTGGACTATGAGAAAGCCTTCGATTCAGTGGAAACATGGGCAGTGCTACAGGCTCTCCAGAGGTGCCGAATTGACCATCGGTATATCGAGGTGTTAAGGTGTTTATATGAAAACGCCACTATGTCGGTTCGTCTCCATGACCAGAGCTCGGAATCTATCCAATTGCAGCGGGGAGTGAGGCAGGGTGATGTTATATCCCCGAAACTATTCACTGCTGCATTGGAGGATCTTTTTAAGCTTCTGGATTGGGATGGACTCGGCATCAACATTAATGGCGAGTATATCACCCACCTTCGGTTTGCCGACGATATAGTGGTCATGGCGGAGTCCCTGGAGGACCTAGGCACAATGCTCGGTAATCTCTGTAGAGCTTCTCAACGAGTGGGCTTAAACATGAACATGGACAAGACGAAAATTATGTCGAATGTCCATGTAGTACCCACCCCAATCGCTGTTGGGAACTCTACACTCGAAGTTGTGGACGAATATGTATACCTGGGACAAATTATCCGATTAGGTAGATCCAACTTCGAGAAAGAGGTTAACCGCCGAATCCAACTCGGCTGGGCAGCGTTCGGGAAACTACGTAGTGTCTTTTCGTCCAGTATACCCCAGTGCCTAAAGACAAAAGTCTTTAACCAGTGTGTGTTGCCAGTGATGACTTATGGAACTGAGACGTGGCCGCTCACTATAGGAGTCATCAGACGGCTCAAGGTCGCTCAGCGAGCGATGGAGCGAGCTATGCTCGGGGTTTCACTACGCGATCGAATCAGAAATGACGAGATCCGTAGGCGAACGAAGGTTACCGACATAGCTCAGCGAGTCGCTAAGCTGAAGTGGCAATGGGCCGGACACATAGCTCGGAGGACAGATGGCCGTTGGGGCAAGAAAGTCCTAGAGTGGCGGCCACGAACTGGCAAACGCAGCGTGGGACGTCCTCCCGCTAGATGGACGGACGATCTGATCAAGATCGCGGGGATTCGTTGGTTTCAGTCGGCCAAAAACCGCACGCTGTGGAAATCGATTGGTGAGGCCTATGTCCTGCAGTGGACGTCCCTAGGCTGATGATGATGATGATGATGATGATATATATATAAGTAACTGCAAATAGCAGTATCGTCGCCGCAGCATTAGTTTTATTTCCCTAAAGACTGATTTCAATCCATGACCATGTTCGACGCAATTCGCTCGACATGTCAAACAAAAAGGCATTTTATCTAATTATTTACCAAAACAATACATGCATTTAGATTAAGAATTCTATCACAAGAATGTAATAAAGCAGGTATTTCAATGTTCCGAGTGGCTATACATTTGGTGCGTTTCGGTCAAGTCGCGTAGGAATCTTGCATGCTTGATATTATTGCAAATACCTACAGTTGCGGTTTAACTAATTTGCTTACATAAGGTAGTACTAGTCCTTTGATTAACTAGCATTGGCTAAGATTAATCTTGTATTAATTGTCTTCGTATAATATGCAAAATAATACGTCACGTACGCTTTCACCGGTGTAAAGATATTTAAAGTCTGACTAGGCCTCTCATTAACAAAATCTATATATATAAAAGAAAGTCGTGTTAGTTACACCATTTATAACTCAAGAACGGCTGAATCGATTTGGCTGAAAATTGGTGGGGAGGTAGCTTAGAACCGGGAGAAGGACATAGGATACTTTTCAAATATTTTCGAGGGCAAAATTTTATCGAGGGCGAAGCCGCGCGGGGCAGCTAGTTTCAAATAACAAAAGTCTATTGCGTTGTGCACGATAGGGCTGCCTATTTACTGTATTTGATATTTAATTTTATGTTCCTAACGTAAGTTTCGAACATTCTATTTTTGAATTCGTTTGTCAAAGCGGGGGCGCAACACCGTCTGTGGTTGGCGTTCTTATTGCTTCCTTATTCTGATGCGTACGTGTTTCTATGAATATAGCATACTCGATAGTAGCTTCTTTACTCTGCTTTCACGTTTAAACTTATAGATTTGTAGAGATAGCTCATCATCTTCCTGACCTTATTCTTATCTTTTGGGGTTTACGCAATATGTTTTATTCTTCCATAATTTCCTACCAGAAGATCATTTCAGCGATTATACCATATCATCATTTAGAAAGTCAACCCATCTTTTCTCCGGCCTTCCTGTAGCCTTAAAGCCTTCATAATTAATTTTTCCATCTCTTCTCGTAACATGCCTTGTGGAGATAGTAGTTAGTCTGGAAAAGTGTATAGAAAACTCTTAACCGTACCATGTGAGCGAAACCACAGCCTGAAGCTTGTGCACATGTGTAGTTAGGATAAAGTTTCGCAAAACAACATCAGCTCATAGCGACTAAAATTGGTTTTGATTCAGATAAACAAATTCAAACTTTGGGAAATGCGGGGCTATGGGATGCCAATCTAAGTTTGATCAAATACTACTGGTTTCCAATATTATGCTGCGTTAGATCCAAATATGTTGCGAGTAAGGTTGTTATTTCGACAAAGCAAATTCAATTATGGAGAGGCTGTAGGCTTGCCAGCCGCTTTAGCATTGCCACTTTTGGCATTTAGATTCGAAAAGAGAAACATCAAAGCACGAAATAAATTGACGTTACTCTGTTGATAAGTACGTCATAGTCGAATCTAAATGGCAGCCGCGCTAAGTAGGCTGGGAGATAGGAATAAATTTTATAGTTAAATAGATTATGTAGGCTCTGATAAGAAATACTTGGTACAGCATTTCATGAACAAACTTGATAGAGGAAATAACTGAAGATAGCCTAACCGTATCACCGAAGGTAGTTTAAAAGTATATTAGAGATCTGATCTTATCTGCATGTAGGTAAATTAAAATCTCAAGTAATATTAAAAAGGCAAGCTTTTTTTGTTAAGATTATTTAAAACAAGAACTGCTCGGCTGATTTTAAAAGCTCTTTCACCATTAAAATATTACATCTTTAACGAGTAACAAAGGCTATATTTTATCAAAGAACCATTGAAAGAAGCCACACTGGCTTATACTAGCATCTTAATATATTTTTTCAAGATCCTAGTTTCCGCGTTTATTCTTTCTCCTAATCATATTCGTTGTCACAATCAGCCAGCCAGCTCGCTACATAGCTTTACTATCATCACCTTACATCTGAGATGAGCGAAGCAGTGTACTCAACTTATATGTAAACGTGCCTTAAAACCGGCTAACTATCACGTTAGTCAGGGCTCCGACAGTTGTATAACCCATTTCTCGTTTGCAACCAGTAATGGGGTATTGAGTAACTATGTAATAACCATCTCTAACGTGTCCTTACCATATTACTGCGATTGTGAAGAAATATGAACACTCGAATGATGAATACATACAGATTAAATTACTGGTAAATCATGTGACCCAATTTTGATAATTAAAGTAACAACTTAATGAAAAGAAAAACAATGCATTTTACCTGCCGTTTATTGTCTGGGCCCTGTAATTCCTGACGCGGGAAGCTAAATATCAGTGTTCAGATAAAGCGCAGAAATTACAATGTTTTATGGGTATATTTTTGAAATACGAAATAAAACTCATTTCGACCGTATTTCAGTCTTAAAATTATACAATAATTATATCTCGAACTAATTAGAATACAAAGACTTATTTTACAGTCAGTTTCATAACTATTTAATTAATTTTAAACTAGACGTCAGAATGCGTCATAAAAACGACTGAGTAAATATCACAAAAATCATCATCATCTCAAACATCTCATAAAAATAATGAAAGGAGCAGGTATTTGCATAACTAGCCGGTAGTTGCCACTTACTGTCAGATAACGTGATGAACAAGTGCAAAAAAAGATTCGAGATCGTATCGAGTTGATATCGAGAAGTTGTTTTGTGGTAGAGTGGTGTCACCGCGGAAGGCTGGTTATGTAATACAACTCCTCCACAGCCGAATAATTTCACTTATTTAAAAAGCGGTGAAGCTTGAGCAAAGCGGAGCGGAAGCGGTAGCGGGGACGGATGTTACAAGATAATTAGAGCAAAGTTTTAGTTAGATATTGATTTAATTTATCTTCTTTATTTCTTTATATAGTATATAAGCACGTCGAAATAAAACCCTCTTTTTAGTAATCCGTTAAAAATGAATCTATTTTGGTTCTGTTTGTTCTCTTAGTTCTTCTAAACTAAGAAAAGGCTTAAAATGCAGTTTTTACAGATTGATAAAGTGTAAACAAAATCATAGATGGTACCTAAAGAAAACTCCAGAAATTAAAAGAATATTGTAATTTGATGTTAGTTTTTTATACATCCTTGACATTCTGTAGTCGCTATGCCTGCTTTTCGCTTAGTTATTTTTAAACGCAAAGGATTTTAATGCTGTATTAAATGCAAGTGACTAGAAAGTAAATAAAAATAAAGTCTTTATTTCACTTTATAATGTTTAGTACAAAGAAACCGAATCACAAAGCATTTAATCTCCTCATTCTTTAAACAATGTTGCTACGCTTCAGAAGCGGAACGTTATATTTATTCACAATTAATATTTTCACAGGGTTACTGATACCTTCAGTAAATTAAATGGACTCGTGGCCGAATCCATCGTCCAACGGGTATACCTGATCCTTACATGTATAAAGATATTATTTCTTGTCTGTTCTTCGAAAAACTCAAAACTTGTCGAACGGATTTTTATACGGTTTTAAGTTATGAGGAAATTATTATTATACATAGGTACATATCTGCCTCGGTGGTAACTCTAACCACTAGGGTTAGAGTATCCATCGCGAGGTCTCGGGTCCAAATCCCGGGTCAGCCAAACTGTTATTTGTCAACTTTCCGTCAGAAAATTACAATAGCAGCACGGAGTTGGAATTGTGCACTGTGGATGGCAATACGCTCACCTCCTATCCCATGGGACCCAAAAATAACAGGTGAAATTTGGGTGTTTTACATCTCTGCTACAGCCTTCTGAGTAATATAGGCGTAAAGGTATGTTATATTGTAATTAGTCGCGATTATCAACAATTTTTTTTGCGCGGAAATTTTCCGCCATTCTCCTTCCTCAGCCGTCTAGCGGCAGCTAGTATTTCTATAAAATGATTTTACCACTAAATCCCATATATTTTATTACCCCTTTTAGTACTATTCTGAAACATTGCATACACAACGTTTTTAATTACGGTTTTGAAAAGCGCTGGACATTAAATCATTTCAGCATATCTCTTCGGATCATCGATCGGTGATATTTTTTACGCACACAAAAATTTATTTATAAGTATTTAAAGGACCGCCAAGTAGCCATTGGCCCGGTTAATCTGTTTGTGTATATCTATATCGAAACACCTAGAGCGTGACATCTAAAAGAGGATACGATAACAAAAAATACAGAGCTACTTGTAAATGAAATTAACACAAATAATTCAAATTTAAGTGGTTATTTGTTTGTACGATACGTATGAACAATAACCAATATACTACGTATGTAGCGAATGGTATGTAGTCCACCTGATGGTAATTGGTAACTACAGTCCATGAACATCAACAATCTACAAAAGCAAACTTTAGATACGTCGCTTCATCTGAGGTCTACAGTGTTTGACTTCATGTGTGTTAGTGCCTGATCTCATCACCAAGTCGGCACATAGCAAAAACTTTTATTTGGCGGTAGATTAGGGTAAGACAATGGTGCTACCACTCTTTAGCTCTACCACCATCAATCGATCAGTTTTTGAATTGTTGTCTGTATATCTGTAGGTCTGTATATATTTTTTAAAATCAAAGTCATTATCATTTTATGGTGAAAATGATTAGGTAAATATAATCCTTTATACCTGTCAATACTCATGGCACGGCCGAATATTTTATTCCCAAAATCGGTAATTTTTCTCTTGATGGAATATTTGTATTTCTGCAAATCGTTAATAACATACAAAGAGAAATACGTCGAACGCGCGTGGACCTGGTGTCGATTTTTTGGATGTATTGAAACTCAGGTTTTGGTGAAGTTCAGATGAAATTCAGGTATTAATGTTGCATTATGTGTAACAAATTCTGATGACGTTTTATAGTTCGTGCATATAAAAGAAACTTTGCGGTTTTTTGTACTCAAATTGGTAGGATTATTTCAGCTTAGCATTTTATTGTTAGACCATGGTTATTTAAAGAAGAAGGCTTTCTCCGGGTCTCGGAGAGCAAGTTCAGCCATCGCTTGTGTCGGTCCCGGTTCAGGTTCGGTCAGAGTACAGAAAGTTTGTCAACTAGTCTAAAAACAAGTCCGTTTTGGAGATCGTCTCTCTATGTAAAATACTAATATTCAGCTAAATCCGTAAGACTAGCAGTCGACTCCAATTTATTTGGGCAATAGACTCAGGGAATGTTGATATTTACATAATTATTAACTTAAACACCGATATACACTGTGCAGAACGTGTTACGGGTCAAAATAATTGTCTCTGTTAATTACACAGCACAACGTGTCTCTCCCTGTTTGTATACTATCAACGAAGTTCATGGTCAGCGGTGTAAGGTAGCGAAGCTGGATATAGCGACGTGCCACTTGATCGCCTACACGCAGTTAGTGGTTTAACTAGAGAGAGGTTTGGATTAGACTAGAGCTAGATTGAATGTCTTAGGACTGTGAATCCTACATTCTAAGATTATAAGCCACGCTCTATTTTGAGTTGTTATCCTGGTAAAGTAAACTATTCTAGATATTAAGTCATTGGTTATCTTGCTATGTAAAAGAAATTTTGTATGCACCTAATTTGAAATAAATTGATTTGATTTGATTTGATCATGAGCAAATAAAGGTACACGATAGAGGGTTCGAATCCTGGCCATTACACCACGGACGTGAACTCCCTCCTTACACAAGCGAATTAAGAGTACCTAGCTGGAGTTAACAAGAATAACTTTTTTTTAGTTCATTATATATTCTGAGATGGGTTTAATATATATCTCGCAACGACTGCCATAGATTTTGTAAAAGCAACCAGGACTGGATTATTCAGCAGATAGTAGATTTATCAGTCCGCGCGGCTTAAACCTAGTCCTAGAATATAAAGGGGGTATTACCGTAATACTGTTCCTTTAGATCTTTTAGTACAAAAAGAAATTCCAAGCGTATAAGTCACATTTATTAAGTAAAGAATCAAGTTGCAACCTTGTCTAAGTAAGTTGACAGGCAAACAAACGATGTCATGAGTCAATCTAGCTCAGTGTTTTCACCTAGCTACTCTAGTTACACTGCAGACAATAAATTAATATCCTTCCTCAGTTATTAATCTACCCGCCGGCTATCGCTCTAGACAAATTAAAATATATTTATAGATAAAACAGTCTTGATTAAATAAAATTATTTTGTTCTTAATCAGTTTTAGGGCCAGTTTTTTAGTATGCCTTTAGTATATAGAATACTATTATAATAAGCTGCCGGAGATTCTCAAAGAGAAAGACAGAATGTTCGAACGCCACGCGCAATCCTTACAATTTTTTGTGGCTTTATGATTCATTTGATCTATTGCAACTAGATAATAAGTAATTATCCTTGGTAGAGGATTTTGGTTCGGCATTCCATGCATTTTTTAAGATGACGTCCTCTGACAAATTCCTAAAGGGGATTCTCTTCTATTCTTTTCTTGTCAATCTACAATCTTTTCGCTATGTAACAATCTAAGCACGCCTTTTCCTATCTACTTGGTTTATTTATCCGTATAAACTTGGTACTAGTAGTACTTTACTGTAGCTGACGTTACTTGCTTCAAAACCTTGCTTTGAGCTCAAACACGTATACTTCGAAGCTCTCAAAGCGAAAATTTTCAATTTTGTCATGACTTCATTTACACCGTGTACAGTTTTACTTTTACCCTCAACAACTTCCACTTATAGCAACCGCTTGACCTAGTTTCCATACAAAATACACACAAACATTATTCCAACGCCGGTGATTGAAGAGACAATAAATTAAAATGCGGTAAGGATAGACGGAGAAAGTATCACTTTGGAATTTATTTGGACCGTTTGTTTAAACGACAGAGCACTTTCTCAATGTTTTATTGAAGTAAGAAATTAGAAAACAATACTTCGTTTAAAAATGGTTGGTATTCATTAGAAATGCGCAGAAAATTCAGCTAATTTATCAGACATTTGAGCACACAATATAGCTTCCAACCATGTGATACGTAATAAAAAGTAGCAAATAATTACGTTGACTGTAAGCTACACATGTGCTTAAATTTATCAAAATCAGCCCAGTAGTTTTGCCTACAAGAGTAACAAACATCCACACATATATTCTCCTTACGGAGACACACAGGATAGGTTGAGAAACTATCATACTATTTAGTAAGTATTCTATTATCGTATTAAATAAACCTATAATAAAATATGTATACAACATATAAATATTGTAAAACCCATCTAAGGCTTGTCTGGCAAGAAAAAAAGTAGCTTATAATAACAGGGTTTACTATTTTATATCAGACTCCATTAGGGGGTGACATGTGTCACAGATGATAAAGGTTAATAATAATGGTCTAAATCTGAAAACAATGAAACTACGTACACCTTTGATAATATCTTATCAAAGGTTCTTTTATGCAACTGACGACATGACAGCATGAAAGTGCATAGACGTCAGCACTCAGGTAGAACAGAGGATAAAATTAAGCGCTAGTATATCCAGTGTGTGGCCATCTAATGCTATAAACTAAACGAATGTGATATTTCGACTGTCAGGTGAGTTCCGAATTGTCAGAACTGTTTTCCATTGTCTATTATTCAATAGTCTTGGATGAGATCTTTTTATTGATAAGATATCTTATTATCAGTATGGTATACAGGTTGTATCACCCAAAAGGCTGTAAAATAGTGGTATTACACCCGCACTTCACTTGATATATGCAGGTCTAATGGGATACGAGGCGGACCTAGTAGGACTCTGTGCGCTTACTGAGAATTTCCCATAGGAAAACTCACAAATGTTGCTAGTGCGCGACTCGGGGATCGATCGTTAGCCCTCACTTTTAGCAGTCGCATCTACTAACATACAGTATTAATAACATACCTATGGATATAACGCTTAACTGTCTGTGTGAATTCGGCCTTTTCATTGGGACAATTGGATAGTGTCATTGCTTCTGGCATACTATCTAATATAAAAAATAAATATTATTAGTTAATAATTATTTATTGGTTACGGTTCCGCATTACCGGAGGTAGATCAAAGGAGTCCCGGATCTTTGGAGGGCACTTTATGCTTGAGGCCGAAACCAACATTATTATTAACTTTCCTATAACACTTCATAGCGTAACAACACAACATGAAAGGCCTATTGAAACTGTCATTTAGCATTGTTTAACTTTATAAAAGCGGGGCAGTCCTTTCCAAACAAAACGGAAAGCATCACAACCTGCATGGCATTCAGCCGCCTTCATTAAAAAAAAACAATAGTACGCAGGCACCAGATAAAGTGAATACGGATATCTTACTGTGCTTAAAAAAACTTTACGGCTTTACTGTTGCGAGTGCGACTCTGTCAAAATGCAATTTAATTTTTTCATAGAATGGTAAAATAATCCTTTCTTACACAAAACGATCTGCTTTTGTGGATTGTTCAGTTGATGTCCATGGGCAGTAGTGACTTCTTACCATCAGGTGAACAACATGTCTTTTCGCTACATATATGTTGTATAAAAAAACAAAATGTTAAGACGAGAGACAACATTCCAGTCACATAATACGTCAGATAATACGTCATACTCATGTCACGCTTGTCATCGTCGAGCCTAGCCATTTCACTTGTTACCTAGCCTAAGATTAGATTTCATATTAATAGAGGCCAATTGGATTGTCATCTATCGGTCTCACAATTTCACTCAACACGACTCGAGAATTAAGCCCGATACCGCACAGAATAGCCTTCTGTGATAACCACTAGAGACGGTTTTAATTAGCAAAAATAGATGTATCATAGATACAATACAACACACAAATAATGATACTATTCAGTTTCACGGAATAATTTACTTATTTCAATAAAGTAACTCTTCGGGTGAAAAGGAGTAGTTAGCTGAATTTTAAAGTATTATACATTATCGTACATGTATTTAGTTTATTCAATGATAATAAAAAATGTAATTTGAAAGTTCTTATAACCTTTAGGAGGAAACTCCTGTCAGCATATTTGCGTACTTATAAAGTATCTACTTTTCTATTTTGATAGATACATAAAGTTCTAAAACATTAAATGCATGTTTGTTCGTGCTATTTTGTAATATAACAACAAGAATAAAGTTAAAACTGTAACCCGACTACGTAACAATACTGTACTTAATGTTGGTTTGTTACACAAAGAGAACCGCGAAAACTGTACGACCGCATATTAACTATAGATTTTAACTTAAACAATATGATAAGTACATCATATTTATAATGTGCTCGCCAAAACCTTTTTGATACCAAACACGTTATGATTAGGTATGTGTCTTTTAATATTTTTGATAGTAGAATCTGACATTTACATTCCGTTATATATTTTTTTATCAAATTTATATATGTTACCTGACCTATTCTTACGAATCTAATGACACTTCATTCATTAAAATCCATTAAAATCTGTTTAGTATTTTAGGCGCTACATAGACTTCCAAAATCATTACTCTTCCTTTTGGCTTAGCCGTAGTCGTGTAAAAAGAAAGCAGTAATAAGCAGTCCTTAGCTACGCCAGTTACACACAGAATCACTAATGACAAGTAAATTTAAAAAAAACCTGATGTGTCTAAATTGCATACACATAATGAATGTTCCAATTTCATGTTGCACGGTGATTAGTCAAATCTTGAATTACCCGATCAAATTGATTAACGATATGTACTGGGGCATTTTAATAATGTGTATACTGTATACAGTATTATACAACGAGTCGGAAAGCATGACGACTGACGAGTATACGCATTTGTAGAGTAGGTGAATTAAGGTAAGCAGACCATGGCAGAATGTCATTCAGTGATTACCAAGTTACCCATTTGATTGAGATTATAAAGCTTTTAAGTAAGCCATATCTGGTCCTAATTATCTTATCCTACTTATATGTGAGGATGTTTGTAACTCATTAAAAAAATACAAGGTCGATTTTGATGTAATTTTATTCATCATTTAGGTACTTTGATTAAAGTAGCATAATATATTTATATTACTGTACCTGGCAGCTATCACCATACAGGTCAAATGGCATCAAGATGGCGGTAGAGCTCTTCTAATAGAGGACACGGGAGGAAGTGGTGCACTAATAGTATTCTGGTTTAGCATTTATTGTTTTGTTAAAATATCGTAGTCTGTCTACTTTTTTGGGGTAAATCATGACGATAATGATATTGTTATTATAAATAAAATTCTTCAATTGTTCAACTACAATATTTATTTTGATTCAATTTATTATTGGTTAGATGTATTCCAGCTTCGGCCATGACCTAATACATCAGAAGTAATTGCAGATTTCAGTAAATTACAACATAATAAGCGCATAATGAAAACAATTTTGGCCAGCATCCGTTTTAATAACAATCTAAAAGTGATTGGCGCGGCCCAGTGTTTTTGACACGAAGATTGCGAGATGATTTAATTAAGACTGGATAAGACTAAATCGGCTAAAGTAAGAACCTTTTGAACCAATTCAAGACAGGAAACATCAGCCTGTACCTTAATAACGCAGATTTACTGGTTTTTGTGCTGCCTCTTCTAGTCAAATCGGATAATATTGACAATGCGCGCACCTGGGCGGTAGATTAATATTTTTGTAATGCATAATAAGAATTATGTATGTGCGTACACACGTCTACCAATTAATCTATACATTGCCAGTATAATGGCTTTGTAAAGGTCGATGTTTAGTTGGCTGTACGTACCACACACAGGTGTTCACTCTATATTACCTCACTCACCGCGATGGGACGGAAAAACTAACTTGATTGGCAAGAAATCAAGCGCAGAACAAACGGTCAAAGCTATTTCCCGAGGCACAAAGACATAAACACCCAAAAATTTCTGACTCTAGGTACATATTAGGATACCCTCACAGAGAAACCCAACGCTTCAGTTTGCCCAACTTGGGAATGGAACTGGAGACCACGGTGCAGCAGTCGCGACCTTCGTCACCTTAACTTAAGCTGGGCAATACTGACTGTATACTCATTTGGTGGCGAGGGTAGATTCTAGTGATTTCTAAGCCTCTCCTTATCATATTATTATAATAGTTACAGTTTTACGGCAGGCTAAAGGTGAAGCGATGGTTTCCCTTAGTGCTAATTCAAATAAGCTCTTTCACCAGTTGGAAATTCAAAAATAACGTTATTTAACTCTTAGTCAAAGTTTACATAAAATACCTTCTCACAAATCTTTAAACAGCTATTAACTTAATTCACAAATGTTTGAGCAAGATGATTAATTATTTAAAAACTTTCCTTATATGTAGAACTAATTGTATATATTTAACCTCACTTATCACGTAACGTCGCAAATCAGAGTTATTTATAATATATTTAACTATTCGATGTTATGACATGCTGTCTAAAAATATATTTAAAATAATATGATAAATCTAAATAGATAGTTTGGTTGTTAGTTCGAATTGAAAAATTCTTATTTTGTTGCATAGTCCGTTTAATTATTATTACTGAGAAAGGCTATAAGGCTATTCGCATTCACAGCACATCAGAGCAGAATAGTGGTGTAACACAGGTATAAATGAGGTTAATATAACGAATTCCTAGCGGACAAAGTCACGGGCATCAGGTAGTGTATCTATAAAGTGAAGTGATAGTTACGTCTTCTATTATTATGCTGGCGTCGCATGTCAGTTTTTATTAAGTCAATGACCATCTTACTAAAGATGATGTCGGTATGATTGTAACTCTTTCATGCTAAACTATTGGACGGATTTGGATGAAATTTGGCACACATGTAGCTTAGAGTATATATTAACATAGGGATTAATTTCATCAACGTACCTAAACGACGTCATAATTAAAATGCGACTCAAATCTTTTGAGATATGGCGTCTATTGTATCCTGTCCTTAAAACGACATAAACGGGTTCACTCCCGTTGCAGTTTAATGATCTCCCCTTCTTAGGGATTCTTCTTCATGTTTTTCTGTAAGTATTAAGAACAACTTCTCCTTTTCTAATGCCATCTAAAGAGTTTACGCTGAATCTTAGAATTTACCTGAAAAAATCCTTTCTCACATTATCGGGGATCGAACCTTAAACATCATGTTTGTAGACCTACGAGGTAGTAATTTTACGTCTTGTTTAACCGTCCATGGACTAAAACACACCCTACAAATGTAATTGAGCGCATTGATCAATTTTATTTACCATATCATGATTGCTAGAAGATAGAAGAACCCCACAATCAGATATTGCAATGCATAATTTCAAAATTGGATAACAAAAAATAATTTGTCGGAAAATAGAACAAACCAATTTACTTCAACTTGAAGGTACACAAGGCTACATATCAAGTTATCCATTTTATACTGGAAATGTTTTATGCGTAGCTGCGTGTACCGAATAATTGCGTAACTAATACTAGTGCACTCGTCAGTTCCCTAGTTGGCAGATTATATACAATTATAGAAGCTTCCGTGTTTCTCCATCGACTAACAATCAATCAAAGCGTACAAGTACTCATTTGCATTTTCTGGCAGTTTGTTTTTAAGTTGCGTAGTACCTGTTATATGCTTTGACACATGTATCTGATTGTGTCAACTTGAATCTGGGTCACGTGAACTTTTATTATTCTTTAGATCTCTATAAAGAATATCGAAACACCAGTAAAAAAAACTATTTAAGCCCGTATTGCCCGTAGTGTTTTTATCAAACAGTGAAAATCCGCTCAAATTATTCTCTATATTAGTCAAAATCGGACGAAATAAGTTTTAATTCATATTAGGTTTGAACCAATTCAAATTAGGTATTAGGTTTGTCCTCTTGAACTAATGAAGTGAACTTATCCGCTATAGTTTTCCTTTAAAGTTCATTACATCTACTACCGACACAATTTTTTTCAGATTTTGGGATCCAGTAGTTTAGCTTTTAGAGGGGGGGGACGCTCTACTCGAACAAAAATTTGCTCTTTAAAGTTACTTATCTCGCAAACGGATCTCTAAATCAAAAAACTGTCTTAACAACCCCTAAACGTTTTTAAAAGTCCTATCTAACAATACCCCACACTATGGGGTAGGCGACAACAAAAAAAACATCCCTACTTTACATGTAGGGGAGCTGCCCGAAAAAAAATATTTTTCCAAATTTTATTCTACGACTTTTTTTGTATAGTTAACATACATGTTTATGCAAAATTTCAGTTTTCTAGCACCAACGGTTTCGTCGCTATGCCTCGGACAGACGGACGGACAGACGGACATGGCGAAACTATAAGGGTTCCTTGTAGGTACTACGGAACCCTAAAAAGGAAATATCTTTAGGTATAATTGATTTTCAAAAAGATGCGTTTAAAAATTGATTTATATGAAGCGGGCAAAAAATAATAGAATTATTGCGGGAATCGAACTCGAGACCTCACGGTGAGAGGCGCATATGCTATCCACTAGACCATCGTTGCAATATACATTAAAAAAATAAATAAATACAAGCTAAACTATCTTATAAATAAATTAATTAAAATTTAAATTACTAATTTCAAACCTATTTTAATAGACCGCTGGTAGGCAACGTTCCCAAAATGCTGGTAGCTAAAATTTTATATTCTTTATTAATGACCTTTTTATAAGTAAAATTTCTAGAATATATTTTATATTTAGATAGATAGATGTGTACCAAAATATTTTCATGAGATTCACTGGTGTTTTCTGAGCAATAAATCACAAAAACCCGAAAATAAAAGTAGTATATCTTTAGAAATATGGTATTTGTGAAGGGAGAAATATATTCTCAGAGGAGTGATACATTTTGTGACGATCTTACTTTTGTAAGTGTATCATAAGTTTGGGGTTTCATCTAAATATTTGGTGAAAACTTTAACTCTCCGTGGAATAACCCTTGAAGAATTTTGCGCATGCTACAATGTAAGCTTATACGACGCCGAGGTCGCGGGTTCGATTCCCGCTCAAGACAAATCTTTGTGTGCATGAACATTTAGGTTTGTCTTGGTCTGGGTATTTCTATGTATAAGTATGTATTTACAAAAAAAAGTATAATTATATGAATTAGTATCAGTTATTCTAGTACCCATAGTACAAGCTTTGCTTAGTTTGGGACTAGATGGCGTTGTGTGTATGTTGTGAGATATTTATTTATCAGAGTGAGCCTATCGCCATCCACCGGGCACAATTCCAATTTCATGCTGCTATTGTGAATTTCCTAATGGAAAGTTCACAAATAGTCACTCGACCCGGGAATCGAACACGAGACCGCGGTGAAAATGAATTGGCCGACTAATCACGGAACATACCTACAATATTCAGACAAACAACATGATTCCTTTTTGAATTGGTAAGTCGGTAAATTCTATTATATTGTCGAAATACGCAATAACATTATTAACAACATCCAAAAATATATTCTTGTGTTAAACAAAAGTAACAGCCCGCATTCTCATTTCATATTCAGTAATTATTGTAACAATTCAGCGAGCTTTAGGGATAACAGAATATACGCAACAAAAACCGTGTAAATTATTTGTGGCCGGTAATATTTTCCAAATGGATTTTCAATCAAATATACTATAAAGTTATATTTGCATTCTGTCACAGTGAATACATTTATTTGTGAAACTTGACTATTCAAATAAATAATTGCAATTGGTTTTAATTAAAATGGGCACTCGAGGGACATCTAAATACAATTAAAATCATTGCCGATTTCAAATATTGCATTATTAATTAATTTTCATTAAAATCCAATGACAACGCTTCATGATATCGGATGAGGGCCTATGAAGTGCTCACTATATTATTTCAGCCACTCGATATCAACATCACAGTAATGTCATACAGGTCAAAAACAAATAAATTACAAATATTAATTAAAACTTGCATGTTTATCCATACAACACAGTTAATATACTAAATAACACTATCACATAATTTGTGTATTTTTCTTTGTAAAAGCTACCTGTATTATATAAATTTGCGATTCTGTAAACGAATTTGTCGATTTCATAATTTGAGTGCATCTATATCCTCATTAAAGTACAATCAATAAATACTTTTTGGGATTTATGGGAATGAAAAGCCGGATAAAATTTCAATCGCTAACGACGAACAAGACTTCAAATATCAATGTAAGACTATTTTGATTCACGATCGATCGGTTCGGCCATTAAATGAATGACCGAATGAATATAAAGTCTAGCAACACAAGGAACTCAAAGGCCATCTGTCTCTGTTTACGGTCTGTAGTCTTAAAGTCAGTATCTACATACTCTATCTAATGAACCGTGCAATCACGCAATACTACCAAAGCCTCCTTGCCTTTGTGAATCGCAAAGCCTTTGATATTATATTCATGTGACGTATGTATCATGCCTTGCAGTCAACCCTAATGGTACGAGGTGACTGTACGTCTCGAAAAAGCCGATGCGTTGATACATAGGAGGACAAGATTTTATGTCCGTTTCGCCAATAATTTCAGCCTCGTCGCACAAACTGATAGTACGTATCCATAGCTAAAGATAAATGTTTGTATTAGTATGGGTGTCACTTCAATATGCACTCCATTTTGTGTAGGAATACGATTCATAGGCAAGGGATTAAAACCAGAGAGCGCAGTATTGCAACCACAACTGTTTTGATTGCTTTTGCTCTCGTACTCGGTAATCGCCAATCACAAATCATGAACTGTAAATATGGTTTAGCGAATAATGACGCAGGTGTCCGAGGAAGTGATACAATATCAGCAGTATAATGTACCAGCAATAAAAAACTCGAATGATATAAAATATAAAAGACGTAACCGTAAAACTTAAAAGAAAAATCGAACCTCTATTAGTGTCAGCTTATGGGCCAGACAACTCTTTCAAAGAGGTAAGAGTATTGTCGAGCATGATACCTTCCAAAAATATATTATTTGAGAGCAAAAAATCCTTTTAATCTCTTTGTTGTGTTTTCCTGAACCTCGGCACGTGTAGTTTTTAACCTAATATCGTAAAAAGTTGTTTTTACTCGCATCAAAAACATAATGTGTTATTTAGGAGTTTTCATTAGACATTTCGAAACAGCAGCATGGAGTTGGAATTGTGCCCGGTGTAAGGCGGTACCCCTTCCTCGTGGGACCCAAAAGCTGACTAGTTAATCGAATTCAATTGGACATTTGAAACCAATTCAACCAACATCATTCTCATTTGAAGGCAATCTAAATGATAGCAGAATTAAATTGGTTTCCGATGGAACTGACTATGTATTGTCATGGAAGAACATTCCTTATTAACAAATTTATTTAAAATACTTTTAAACATACTAAAATATTACCAAAGCCCTTTTGCCATATCCAACGTCAAGTAATCTAAATTTAAAAGCTTACTCCAACTGAAGTAAGGCAGCTAAGAAATTTTCCGCGTCGTCAAATTTCCCATTGCATTTTACAATGTAGTTACAAAAATTGAATTGCAATGTTCGTGTCGTATCCAAAGGAACTCGCTTTCATGAAAAGCGGGCAGAATTCTCATTATATGCCCGTTTTGCACGCAAAGTTGTTTGTGGTATCTCCCATGTTAACTAAATCCCACTTTTCCATGCTAATTTCTCAGTTTGGTGTGTAAATATTAATATTAACTAAGAGAGAAGAGAGATGAAAGGCATTTTGATTAGTGATCTTGTTAGCGTAGCTTTACAACGGATAAATGCCAACTTCAAGACCAATTAGAATCGGTGAGCTACGAAAGTATACGCATAAAGGATACAAATATATTTGCTAGGATTCATAGACAACGAAGCGGCTTTTACGCGTTTTACTTTTACTTTAATTACTTTACTTTAATTAATTTCATTGATGCAAATATTCGAAACACAATTTGTTTTTTAATTCAGTAAAGCAGCATTAAATACAGCATATTGCGATAAATAAACATAGTGAGTTTTAATGCTTTATTACTTTATCGTTAAAAATAATATTGCCGTTAAAAGTTTGTTTATTTGCTGAAAATAAAGATTCAACTATACAATTCTACAAGTTACACTATTTTAGGTGACATAGTCAACTTTTTACCGAATTATAATGCGAGCGACGCAGCCGGAAGTTAGTCTTTGATATTCTGATGAATTTATTAACTTTCTAGTGGGTTTATACTTTCGCTAAATGCCTAATCTATATTTTGTAAGCCTTCTAGTATCACTTGCTATTCAATATTTACAATTCACTATAGAAAGTAGTTCCAATTTCCTATCTTTTTGTGATAATAAAATAGAATCTCTAGATCACGTAAATCTATATGTAGTCGTTTTTCTATCCAACCTCAGAATAATGAATGACATATAGCATATAATCAATGTATGCTATATGTCCTTAAATTTATCTTGATAAATAATTTACATTAACATTGTTTAACACGATGCACATTCATTCATGAATACAAAAGCCGTCATTCATACAAAAGACTTTTGATTAGTATTATTATGCATTCTATGCGACTTCGACAGCTGCATTACAACGACGACGAAGCGACGTTTATCTTTTTCAATCATCGGAGCTCATGTCATAGGAGAAAACAGGAAAAATAGTAGCAACATATTTTTACACCTCTACAGCACGAAAAGGCATATCAGTGAGTAAAGGTCGTTTTTACACACTAGTGAGGCAAAGTATTTAAATTTTGAAACACAATGTGCTTTCAATAGCTCTGAAATCAATTAATAAAGGAGCATTCATGCAGTTCTTAAAGAAAATCATTTCTATCAAATGAAGTTTTATTCAATATATTTTACTTAAATCATTTTTTTTTTTTTTTTTTTTTTTTTGCTAGCCTGCGGGTGTGTCCCACTAAATTAAATCATTAAATAAAAAAAAAAGTATATTTATTTTTATATAAAAAAATATTATTTAACAATTTGTATAATTTAATAACACTAATTTATTATTCGAATAAATTAATTAACGAATACTTGTGAAATATAATCGAATTAATTTTATTTTACGTAAATATTTTAAATACGAAATAATTATGATGGCGGGGAACTACTTCTTTGATTATTTGTTTTTTATAGTGTTTACTTCAGTTTAATTTAGCAAATAAACATGAGCAGAGGCGTGAGTTGTGTATAAGTTTCCTAATATAATTTATATATTTTCTTATTGGAAGTGGTGAAAACTAGTACATATTATAGCACAAGTCGTGAGGATTTAATTTTACACTTGCTTTGCTCAGTGGTCGACGATTGAATCATTCGCCACGCTCATGATTCAAATTCTAGAATACTTCTCAAGCTCATGATTAAAAACCGCACTTAAACGAAATATCAAACTTTACTTACTAGTACCATAAATAACTATTTTAGTTGCTCTATGCTACTGAAGTTATAACAGGTAGTGTCATCACATACTTTTATAAGTACCATTAAGTTGCACTAGCCCTGCTGTGAATCGTGGTAACATTAATGACATAACGGTTGCGTGTTCGGTATCATTTCACTTTACATCTACTTGCGTTTGAAACCATACTCTATTCATAAAGCAATATAAGAGAGTACGCTGCTTCGCTTAATAATATCCATTTGCCGTCATATAATTGCTATTGCTAATTTAGTACTGGAATAAATGGAAATAGGGAAGATATTTCTAGCGCCATTAATGATAGCGACGATATTTTGTATGCTTTTTTAACTAGATACATTTAAAATACTTATTATTTTCTACGAACCACATAAATATTATAATAATCTATAAGATATTACGTGCCTGACTTACTATCTGAATTATCAACGCCGAGCCTAAACCATTGGAACTGCTTCCAAAAATAAATTAAACGTTAATGTGAAGAAATATTAAATTTCCGTAACTACTATTTTAATTTTAATTTCTTTTTCTTTAAGTTTACTGCTCGTAAAACCAACGACATTGTTATATTATTTAAAACGATCGTATTTAGGTTTAAATCCTACAACAAGCCATTTCAATGAAGGTCTACGTTGTGGCTTGTGACAGTATGATGTAAATAAGTACTATTATTGATACTAACACTCCATTGTTCCAAGTTGAAGTACCGAGAATCTTTTCAAAATGTATCCGGGACTGCCCGGTACTAAAACAGTGTAGAAATTTTTATATTGTATCGTTTTAAATGACTCAACGGGCAATATACAGAGTTACAAACTGGAAGAGAAATAATATGAGTAATCGAAAAAAACCATGTTGTTTTTTGAAAAACATAGAAATATACAAAACAGATGCGGAAGAAAGTAGGTCTTCCTCGGCAAACATACACGGAGTGCAAGTTAAAAGCACACGAAACCGCCGAGCATGAATTACAAGATGTAAAAATCTTGAGGAAGCGAAAGAAGAGTATTAAAATAATTTAGTTCAGTAAGCAAAAGTAGTTCAAAGTAGCGTATAGAATCTGTTCGTGAGACTTCAATATTATTTATGAAATTATTTGTAATGAAATGTCGGCGTAGTTTGGAGGCAGCACTATACATTTAATACGGCATTATATCCTTCCATAGCTAGTGATAAACTTTTGCTATCCCGTAAAAAACTAACAATAGGATTCACACTATTGGCTTTTGAAAGTCTATTATTTAAGGTAATGTACGTAAAGCAGTTTGTTTGTTTTTCTTGTAGAGGACTTTAGGATTTCTACAACTTATGTAGTTCAGTTATTTTGCAAACGGATACTTAACATATTAAGTCGATATTCTTAGGTATAAGTTGCACTAGCGTTTTTGATTAATTTGAAATATAAACTGTATTTTTTATAGGTAAATCCAAATGATCGAAAATTTTAAGGTTCCTTTATGAGTTTACTGCTAAGCATAACACATGTAGATTCGAGTCAATATACTATAAGCAAACGACACGATCCTTTCCACTTTCACTTATAAATATTCTAGTCAGATTCATATTTATAGGGAAAATATAAAAAGTGGTATTAAAAGGCTAGTGGCTAAACGGGCTTGCAGTTTAACAAGCGACCACGGAAGTAGAATTGCAATGGCTTCTACTTTTCCTTTTGCTAGCATTCAGTACCACGTTTTGTATGGATGTATCATTATTGACGGCAATTCTACTTAAATCGTTAAACATTGACTTTCAACCTCGTTTTAACATAACATAACAACAAGGCTATATTACCTAGAAGGGCGTGGCAGAAGTGGCATCACCCACACTTCACCTATGTGATAGGGGCCTATCGCCATCCACCGGGCACAATTCCAACTGCGCGCTGCTATTGTGAATTTCCTGAAGGAAAGTTCACAAATAAGACTCTGCCCGACCCGGGCATCTACCCCGAAACCTCGTTTTATTTCAATTAATTTGTTGCATATTACAGGCCATATGCTTGCTTGAAAAAATGGACGTTGCTGCTTTTTGGGCGAAAACTGTATTACATATTAAGCCATAATTGACACGAAAGAAGAAGATGATACATTAAAAATCCTTGACACTTGACGTTGACACGCAAATGTATTTTGATGCCATTGTCGGTAATATTCTCTAATCATCACGTGGAATGCACATAATTTTACATAAATCTACCATTGGTTCAATCTATAATCTGCAATATTGCATTCCATTTACCGAAACTTAGATTTTTTTTAAATCTTAAATATTTTTTATTTAAAAAACTATTATGACCGTATTTTTTATTATTATTATTTATATCTTCCATGTCCTTGTTTCAGAAGATGCGGTTATACCTACTGATTACCCTCCTGGGGGTTGCCTTGGCAGACGAGAGTGACTGGCACCCTATCCTACCAGAGTCTACCATCCAGTTCGGCAACTATCGCTCCTCAGAAAGATCTTTAGATACTAGGTACGTATTAATACTAGCTTCGACCCGCGGCTTTGCTCCTGTGGTATATCAATTCTGACCCTCATTAATAGGTACTATCACTTAACAAAAGTTCCGTAGTAAAGCCATGAAATTGTAATAAACAGTCATGCAAATTTAAATGTCATTAATAATATTTCACATTAATTTTCAATTTCAACATAAAATATTGCAAAGAGATTTATTCATGTGCGCACTAGATACTTTTCTCAGATAACCATTCCTGATATATTTATATTTACTATTATTTATTATACTTTTTTATTATTTTCTACTTCAAAGGTATATTTTAGAGTAGCATTCATTCTCGCTACAGAATGGTCTTGAGCAGAGAGCTGTTCTAAAGATTGCATTATAGAGAAAAAGTAATATCCTAGTGTCTAATATATAAATTATTTTAAGAAAGATATTTCATGCCTAATAATCATAGAAAGAAAACCTCCAAATCCAGTAACGTCCTTTCATTTACAGACCGCAAATCAAAATTGTGAATCGCCGACCAGTTTCGAGTCAGTTCGTGT
The DNA here is from genome assembly GCA_905147285.1 of Hypena proboscidalis. Lineage (NCBI taxonomy): Eukaryota > Metazoa > Arthropoda > Insecta > Lepidoptera > Erebidae > Hypena > Hypena proboscidalis. The sequence continues at coordinate 31,107,043 of LR990126.1, forward strand.
CGCCGAACAAAATGCCGCTCTTCAACCCAAGTCCAAGTTCTATGTCGGACACATGCAGCGTCTACAAGGTCTCAATGAACCAGGAGCTGTTCTACCAGTACGTGGAGTATGAGAAAGAAGTACCAGAACTGAAAGAATTCACACTTTGCATGTGGAAGAAGTTTCACAACCACTCTAGTGATCATCCTCTGTTTTCTTATTCGGGTGAGTGTTTTTTTTATTTGATGAATACATTTATGATTTTCCAGGTTCCAGGTTTCGTAGTACCTTCAGGGGACGCTTATAGCTTTGTCATGTCCGTCTTTTCGTCAGTCCGAGGCGTAGCGTTGAAACCTTTCGTTAGAAAGCTAGTTTTGCATGAATATGTATGGTACCTAAAATAAAAAGTGGTAGAATCATATTTTAAAGATATTTGTTTGTCGGTCCCACCCATGTAAAGTGGAAATGATTTGTATTGTGTGTTATATTATATTATATGTTTACAATGCTATAATAGCACAGCCTATTTGCCTAACTCATCTTTACGAGTAAAACGTAATAATACGTCTATACCACAATTCAGTGTACAATTAAATACCTTTCCTGAGGTAATGCTCTAGTTATAATACCACGCGTACAAATAACCGCATTTATTCCCATTAGTAGAAATTTCTATGAACTCAGGTGCAGTTTAATCATGTCCAACTACTCCCCACGGAATTATATGAAATGTTATTTAACCTTTGTTTTAGACATTGCCAACCTTGTTTACTTGTACTAAATGTTAAATGCGATGCGCTTTGGAATGGTACGGTTTAGATCCTACTCAGAAAGTTAGAAATGGTTTTTGTGAATGGGAATGAAAAGCCACCGTCTCACCTGCTGATGATAAGGACAAATTATCTTGATACTATGACTGTATTATCTGGCATGGGCAGGCTGAGCACCAATAATACGTCGTAATTTTAGTCTCAAGGGTACGTTCCACTACGGAAGCCCACAATTTAACCTGATTATCTTCCTCCAGGTAACAGGATTGAACCTCATTACAAATATTAGTACTGGAGAATAGTTTCATCAAAAGTTCTGGAATTGAGTTAAATGCCAATAAAACAATATCTTAAAAACCCTTTACCATCTTCAAGCACGTATAATATACATTGAAGAGGCCTCACTCGTAATGAAAACATTTCGTAATTTCTCTAACCCTGAAAATCTGGACCGTAAAGAACCAATTGTAAGATATTTACAAATGACTGAGTCTGGTTAACTGGCCACCCGAAATCAAGGGCTGAATGTGTGTACACACGACTACACATAGCTTTATAATACATTACCAGTATAAGCTGGTCTTGCTTTCCACGGCAAGCCTTTACAGTGAGAGACCATCTTAAACTGAAAATGTATAGCTCGATGTGTAGCCGTGTGTACATCCTAAATAAACATCCAAAGCAAATAGTTTTCTTTGTATATTTTAAAGAAAGATATTTTCTACGAATATATAGATGTTTTAGGACGCTTCTATTTGAAACGGGCAAATAATAAAAAGGTATGAAAGCCAAAAGCTATTCATAGAAAAAATATTGGGTATAATGCCGGTTTTTATAATCCGATTACAGGATTTTCGAGGAAAACCTAGGCCTTTTTGCTTTATGAAGTAGATTTTTATCTCTCTGATTTTGGAACAGAGTATAGGTAACCAGTCAAAAGCGGATGTACAATTCAGACAATTCAGAAAATTCTCGCATTATGTACCGAGTTGACGGTTTTATACTTTCTCTTTAAAATTAACATTAGCACTGTTTGCACGGTGTTGAAGTTCTTTATTCTGATTAACGAGTACTTTGATGATTAGACCAAAAACAATTAGAGAGTATCCTTACCCTACGAGTATGTATAGACTTATGGAGGTTGACGTGAACACCCAAAGCCTCGTCCTAACAATAATACACTACAAGTACAATAAAGTTATCTGCAGCCCTAATCGCAGGTACAAGCCTCAAAGTTATTCTGTCAACACAAACATCAATTACAATTTCAGCAACATTATAATTGCTAGTACTGTTCCATTTTATAGCAACGATGCGCAAGCAGTTGTTGCGTACGCATTGTGATTATCTTGTTAATTGTGACATTTATAATTATAATCGTTTCTACTACCTACTTCTTTTGTAAGAAATATGTTCTTTTTAGCCGCGCTATACCTTACTATTCTGCTCCCGGCACGATTTTGACTGTTTTCGCGACATATTTATTTTACTGCTCTGCTCCTATTAGTCATAGTGCGATATTAAAGCATATAGTTTTCCTCAATAAATGGGCTATCCAACGAAAAACGAATTGTTCAAACCGGATAAATAGTTCCTAAGTTTAACGAGTTTATCCAAAAACAAGCAATCACTTCAGCCTTATAATATTAGTCAAGGTATCGCAGTGGTCTCTTTCTTTAAAAACGGGCTTAAAGTGTCAGGGCAATGTGGGTTTTAGAAAACATTATTTTGCGAGGATAGAACACACCTTCCCTAAAATGACAAATTCTTTGGGCAAATGCAAACAGTGATGGACTGCGGGTTTTATACAAAATATTACACAATGAGAAATGACTATGTCAGTAGGGCAGCCAAGACTCGAGAAAACAAGTTTAAGGTCACTATACTACAAAATTTTATCAATAATGTATCTATTATACAATCTTGTCACAACTCATTATGGTTTATTAGAAAACACGTAATATGAATTTCCTCGAACAGTTGTCGTGAAAGTGTCGACAAAAACGAATAATCTATGATGTAAATCTATGATCGCATGTTAATCTATGAACATCAACTTCGTTCCTTGTTCATACATAGTGAACAGAAAAGAATATTACCTATGGAAAATAACAGCAACGTAAATTATGATTCTATCAAAAATGAAATTGGCGGTTTCGAAATATACCTACAATATATCTCTTATACATCGTTTCACCTTAGGAAGAAGTTATAACAACTTTTATATCAGCTATTTTAGGCTGCAATCTGATAACCAAAAAAACCGGTTCTTAACAAAAGGGCCGGTCTGGAACTAAACATTGGGACACAAGCCTACTTCTATATATTAGCAACGAGTTCAAAACTCGTATCAATATTACATGTTATCATTTCAGAAATATAATTAATGTGTAAATGTATCAACACAAAATATTGAAAACGGAAATATTTTATTAAAATATCGGTCTATTGTTGAAGAGTCAGTTTTTATGCACATCACGTTTATTTTAAATTCCATAAACTGATGACAAAAGCAGGTAGTTCAATATTGCAATAGTGACATGTTGTGAAAACTGCAGGCGAATATTAAAAAAAGAATAGTGCTGACTGATTTAAAATAGACTTACGTATAAGTAATGGAAATGGCCAAGCTTTCGGACAATTGAAACATATCCAGGTTATAAACAGAACAAATATTCTTCAGCCAAATTATGAAAACAGGAAGGCCAATCTCGTCAACTCTAGTCCCAGTTGACGAGATTGCCCTCACTTCCTGTGTTCAATGACTAGTCGGCTTGTCATCGATGTTTCGGTCATTAGTGTAGTTAGGTTTCTATTTCCTCAATTTAACAGTCAGGTGGAATTATGCAGCTGACTTTACTAGAGTTATGATTACGTGCTCTGGCACAGGAATGTAAAATCAACTTTTAGAATCTGAGCAGCAGTAGAGAAATATTTGGCAAAAAATTCAATAACTCTTATTTTTATTTATTTTTTCAATGAAAACGAAGCACTCAGATTGATTTATTCCTGTGTCACAGGGTTCCACACACATATCTCGGCCACACTAAGTACACCCAGAGTCAGAACAAATCATTGCGGTTTTATAGAATGCTTTGACCCATGTACGGGGATCGAACCCTTACCGTGCCCTCAGTTCTATTTAGCCAATCCGGAAATCAAACCTAGGAGGTTTTTATTAGATAGTCATAAAATATAAAGGATAAATAGTCTAGAAAGCTGTCTGAACGTAAATATCTAGTGCCAGAGTGGTTATGTCCGTTAATTCGATAGTGGTCTTCTAGTTAAATTAATGTCCAAGCGACTAAGAGCTCTGGTAAAATCGATTTTGCTGCCAGGCCAGACAATGCTCAACTCGTTATTAAATATTTAATTTAAATAGTTAGAATTCTTAATGGGCTGCTACTATGCTACAGTCTGTAGAATTTTAGGTTCAATTGCGCATTTTTGTAATCTTATATTTGGCAATTATTCATGCTAGCGTGTCACTAGAGACTGTCGCGAGGGCCCATTTCGCCGACCTTTCTTTTTTAAATCCCACGGCAAGGGCCTCTTTTTATGATTTCCAACAGTCATCCCATCGTATGTTTTCTACACTTCAAGAATGCTCCACTCCATAGCTGTTTGGTAAATCTATAGTTTGAACTTCTAAATTTCCGTGAAGGACATGTCTGATAGGGAAGGACATGCAGAATTTGAACCACTTTGAATATTTTGTCCAGTCCCATTGTTCTGTGTCTTATTCACTCAACTATAGGTATGTAATATCAATCGTTGAGGACAACACACGACATAAATAGTAATAAATAATATCTAGATAATTTAGCTTGGGAGTGTACCTTTACTTGCATGCTAGGACAATAATAAGTATCATAACAGCTAATCTGGCTTATAAATATTTTTTTTTTTTAACGACGAGCGCACAATCTTTTTGCGAATCACACAAAGATTTGTCCCATGTGGGGATAGAACCCACAACACCATCATAGTTGAAAGCGGCGAGGCGACCACTTTAACCGCTACGCCAACCGTGCACTCATATCTTTCATATAATGTGCCCAGTTCTATCAAAAAATCATTCAACAACATACAGGTCATCACAAACACACTAATCCACACCTTCTTCTGCGTCACGTATTACGATGTACCCTCAACTGAACACTGTCTACCTAAATACAGGCTTCTCTTCAGGTCTTGTTTCGATCAACAATTTCAGTAACCATTAGTGGAATTACCTTTACGTACCTAAATAAATGTAAAGGAAATGTTTTGTTTATTTTAGCTAATTAAAACTTTGAATTTTACATAACAACACGTCTAATATTCTATATTCTATATTCACGTCTATATAACCAGAAGGGTGTGGCAGAGGTGTACAACACCCACATTTCACGTATCGTATAGGATAGGGGGTGAGCCTATTGCCATCTACCGGGCACAATTCCAACTCCGTGCTACTGTTGTGTATTTCCTGACGAAAAGTTCTCAAATAACACTGCTCGACCTGGGAATCGAACCCGAGACCTCGCGGTCAGAGGCGCATACGCTAACCACTAGACCATCGAGGCACACAAAACTTTTAATTTTATTTAACAGTATTTGTGTGACAGCGTTAGAATCATCAAACCATCACAGTTTTTCCATTTCCTAGTAATAGTAGAATATAAGATCTCTGTATTATACCCTTATCTAGACAGGTAAAAATGTCTCAGGCAATCTATGTACCTATTGTATGTATTAAGTTTGAAATATAATAAATATAAATTCCCCATCAAATCGAATTTTTACCTGAAAAAACAATTACTGTAGTCTTCACACCTACTTTTCATTGCTGGGGCATGAGCAGATAACTAAACATAATTTTTATGTTCCACAGTTGATGCTAACCCCAAGGAGATATCGGCGTGGATATCGAACACGAAGGAGGCAAGTTACTTCAGCATGGCTGTGCACGGACAGACCTTCTTCAGGCTAAACTACCCTCTAAAACTGAACACGTAAGTACCAAAATCATTTAGCAACCTCCATTGATGGCTCGTTTTAAATAAACTTTGCCATTTGTAACAGCGAAGCACCGTAAAAAGGCAGATTGATCGCATTTTGATTTATATGGAACTAAGAGCATTTAGCAAGTACTTATTTAGTACCAAAAGCTATAGGTTAATATTTTTTTTAGCTAAATCGTATATAAAACTATAGAGATGCGTAAATATTCCAAAAACTAAATCACACCAAATGTAAATTTCTGTCAATCAAATATCAACCGTAATTATATAGAAGTACGCAGTGAAATTTCGAAACCAATCGTTATTTCTACAGAATCGCACCACCGATGTTTTTCATAAAAGTTACAATAGATGATAATCAAATAATATTCAAGTTGTACCGCCCCACGTAATTGTAATTATTTCTACATTATGCGTAGGTATGAATACATTTGAAACGAATGTAATCTACAGACGTTTTTATCCAAATGATACAATTGCGCAATTAAGTTTACGTGATTCTGAAGCCGCGTGTCGCCATCCTATAATTTTCACACACGCCAAACACTACGCTCTAATTGGCTGCAACACATGCATGCGCATCAACTATTTACACAGTTCGTGTACGCCAACTGACACCTCGCCCGTGTGTGCGTGTCAAATTGGTTCGAATTTCGAACAAATTAGGGTCACCAAACACTATTTATCATTTTTTAGGCCGAGAAATTATGCAAGCGACTTTACTAAAACGCGTATAAATTGTACTTTAAGAGGAATTCTTAAAATTTTATGCATGCAACTTATGCGTGGTTTGGAAAGTTTCTGTCGACAAAGTTGGGTGACGCTTTGCTCAAATTAATTTCTGTGCATGCATTAGTGAAGTCTAGAGTCAGCTGTAAAAGTGTTCTAAGAAATGACGCGTATCATTTACTTTAAAGTATTAGTAATTTTAATTTTTACGAGTTGAAATATATGGTTGTGTCATAGAAGTTGACATTGCAGAAGATAAATACAGAAGTAAATGTTGTCTAAAAGAGCTAATGTGAACATGCTCAAAGTTAAAATTACTATGACTATGATATTTTCTGTCAGAGAAACTCTAAGCTTGCTAGCTAAAAAATGATTTTTGGGCCCTATTGCTGTGTTTTACTTCGTTTCTTACTTCGATTGATAGTCTAATCACGTGCTTAGATCGATTTCTACCTCAATATAAAAGTTCCCCTGTATCTTACTCAAACATAAGTTGGTTAGTTAAGAAGTTGAAGTTGATTCGGGAATAATCTTTGGAGTAGTTGTGGGTCGAATAGCTCTGTCACAATCGAAGGACAGGAAAAATATAGCTTTTTAATTTAAGTTAGAGTTTAAAACATATTATTATAATATATTGATCACTTGTAAATTATTATTTTTGGAATGAACGTGAAACTTTTTTTGTATTTTTTTAGCTAGTGTAAAAGAAAGGTTAGTATCAGTGTTTTTATTGTTATTATTTTGGTTGTGTGCAAATGGCCAAGAGCAATGTTCGAACTCTCCGCCTTCATATTTCCTAGTCGGTAAGTGTATCGTAGTTAAAATGGTAGTAACTTTTTCCAAATAACATAGAGTTCCAAGATATTTGTACCTCGCACTCGCTTGCAATTCATCATATCGCCAACTCCACGGCAAATTTACGAATCTGCAGTTCTAGAGATATCGATGTTGTGGTGAAAGAATGTTCAAATTGTGAAAACTATAGAATATGGCATATTTTCTTAAGTCTGGTTCTAAATTTTGTAGTATTGAGATTATCCTTGGAAAAAAAATTATACTTTAAACGTATAGTGCGGCGCGGCGGTGAGACAGATATATCAAAAGTATATTTTAAATATTGAATACTCTAATTGCTTCTATAGATAGATTGTATTTTTAATAGCTTGGTACAACGTTTATCAATTATGATATTGAAGCTGATGAAAAGTTTTCTGTTTAATTAGTCACAGTCAGGTAGGACAGTCTTCGCTTTTTTTCAGCACTTTGATACCCGTATTGATTTATGCCTGGTTATTTTTTTAAAATGATCCAAAAGATACGAATAGTTATAATTATAGGGTTTGCTAACAATTAGTTGATCATTGCCATATTGCATAAAAAAAGTCTTTAAATTATATTTCTTAAATTGAAAATCGTAGTGATATTGGACGGAACATAACATCACGCCTATATTGCCCAAAAGGGTGTGGCTGGGGCGTATAAAAGGTATATGTCCCATGGGATAGGAGGTGAGCCTATTATCATCCATCAGGCACAATTCCAACGCTTTGCCGCTACTGAGATCCATAACATAACCGCTAGACCAACGAGTCAGTTTTTATTTGTTAGTTAGTATTTTTTTTTTAATTACCAGTCTGAAAAAAAATTACAATCAAGTCAGGCTCTATTACGACAACATCGTCTATTTCGACATTCATCATCATTGAAATATGAACCATATTGATGGCCATATCGGTAATACAAAAAGGATCAGTATTTAAAAACAAAATACATAACATAATATAAAGCCTATATTTTATTACCGAGTTATAACTCCGTGCTGCTATTGTGAATTTCCTAACATAAAGTTCACAAATAATACTTTGCCCGACACGGGAATCAAACCCGTGACCTCGCGGTAAAAGGCGCATACGCTAACCACGACACCATCGAGGCAGTTAAAAAATATTTATTAAATGTTTTAAAAATGCACAGACTGAGTGGCAGCAGGTTTATACAAATTATTCTTGGTCTAATACTAACACTAAAATGACACTTAAAATAATTTAACATCCACACAACAGTTTCGCAATCAAAGTTTTTGAAGTGGAAACATTTCTTGAAGTGTGATAATTTAATTGGAGAGTTACCTTCTAGCTTCTACATTAATTAAGACTTAGTTTAGATTTCCAATGTTCATACAAGGATGTTCTAGATATTGCAACACTAACTACTCAATAACAAACTTATTTATTCACTAAAATTGACGAAATGATTGACGAAATCAATGTTCCAATTGAGTTAGTCGTTTTTAACTAGATAACTAGCTGATAGCCGTGTTAGTAATTGCCTTTTAATTAATTTATTAAACTTCAATCGAGGAGCGAAAGGCGTTCAATGTATTCTCAGTGTCGGCACATTTTGTTGAAAAAGAGGGTAGTTTTACATTATTACACAGCACAAAAAAAGCTTCAGCGCCATAAAAAGGCGTTCTTTGTTGTGTAAAAACAGTGAGCCTAACTATTTTGCTTCGATCGTCAGAAAAAATTACAAAAACGTGCAATACGTTGGTTTTATTAGATACCTCTGTTTCTTCCATTTCAATAGTTAAAAGAAAGAAATTATTTTATTATTAGATTGGGGTTTTGTAGTAGGTATCCCTTTCTTTTTGGTAAACCCTATGAAAAAACGTTTTTATGTCTTTGGCAGGCTCCAACTCAGAGGTTTCAAAACAAACGTTTAGAAACTCGTATAATGAAATATGAATCTTAGGTATTATTTACTCAATTCTTTTTATTATCTTTTTGTTAATCATACAAATACTGAAATATATGATGTATTTATTCATAAGTAAAAAATTATAAACCTGAAGAAGGTTTGTCATATTTGAGTTTGAATTGATTTATACATTTAGCAAACTTTATTTTTGTTATCGAATGTAAGTATTCGAACGTAGTTAAAAAAAGTTTTTGACAGTTTGTTTTGAATTTTTGTATTGTTTCTAAACGTACACTATGTATTCTAAATTAAAATTATTATAATACATACAAAATGTATACATAGATACAAAAATAAGAATTGAAACGACGAAGAATTGAAACGGCGAAATATCGATGTTATCGTTATTTCGCCAATTAAATTGTAATTTATTATACATACAATTTAATTAGCGATATAAAACTCCTTCGCATCGATGTCAATGGATTTCTATCATTATAGTGTTTTTAGAAACGTCCTTTGAGTGCTACAAAATGACTGTCGTGAAAAAGTTGGCAATTATTTATTTTTATTTTCATACGATGTATGTAGCAAAATGGCCGTGTGGTCTGGATAGTGGAAACTACAGGTTAGGATATCAACAATACACAAAAGCTAATTGAAGATGTGTCGCTTCATCTTGGGACTATGTTATTCATGTGCTAGTAATTACAAGGCCTCGTTGGCGGCAGGTTAAAGTTGAGACGGAGATGATGGCGCCCTCGAGCTTGGACCACCATTATGAAAGCGTAATAACTAAAATATAAGTATCGGTATTACACGGATTTCTTTTGAATAAGTATGCAACTGCAGTAGTATTTATTTTCTACCATTGTTATCCAGGCAGGTTACCTATTATTCATTGTAACAGCGCCTTCGTCGCTGCGCGTTTCCAGATGTACCTTCGACTTCGAGAGTCAACTTGCAAGTTGATATTACTTCTTTTATTATGTTGCAAAAAGTTAATAGTCGACAAGATATAGTAGTAGGTGGGTAAAGAAAAGATTTCTGATGTGACATTATGTGAGGACTTTGATAATAATCACCCGCGTCAGGAATATCAGGAACTCGGGCATATTTCACTGCACCGCTCCCGTACCGATTCATCAGAAAACAACCTAACTTCTAATCTCAGTCCAAAACTAGAAGACTATTAACAGAAGACGGCAGTTTTGTCCTTTAGTCTATTACAAGAACCATAGTTTCTACCACAAACTACCCTTATATTGCCACACATACTACTTTTCTGCCGGTTATTTTTCAGAATATTCAGCTTGAGTTTCGGGTTATTACATTGCAGCTCCCGGTAAACACGCTTTTAGACATAATCAATCCATTTAACTTCGGACCCTTTGATATAGAGTGGTAACCAAAGCGCACGCACGTCAAATTTACACTATGATACAAATTTTATCGACAATTTCATGTCAAACATCGAGTTTTGCAATGTATGCATTTATTTTGTGCGACTAGTTTCGTAATTTTCAATACAGAAATCAGTGTTTGGAGATAAATTACAGGTGAAATAATAACACGAGTTCATTACAAATCTCTGGCTCACCTAAACTGGGCACAGCTCAATTCCAAGTTTACAAACTCACTACAGAGTTATTGACTAATAAACTACTAGTTTTCCAAGTTTCCTAAGTTTGTTGCCACTGGGTTAGTTAGTCATATTCCGACTAGGACTAAGTAAATTAACCACCAAAGGAAATTGGACTAGCCAAATCTAATAATACTGGACCAAGTTAGATTCTATCCACAGTTTTGAGGTCGACAGAAATAGCCTATGTCCTTTTCCTAATCTTTTGTAATTATATCCCACCTAAACACTGACCACCGTGACTTGTGAGTTGCCAGGATCAATAGCGGTAACCAACATTAAGACACCGTGCGTGTCACACGGGCAATCACAGAGAAAGTTAAAATTTCCTTTTAACCCGCGACGAATTTAATTAGAAGTGTTGTAGTTGGAAAGTTAAAACTTTACTTCCTTCCAAAGCAAAGCGGGCGACTGAATAATGCCAAATATAGGAAAAGTGTACATACGGACGGTCAGCCTTTTTCTAATCAATCCATACCAATATTCAAGATCGGTTCAAAAGTTTATCTCTATAAATTACTTTGAAATTCAGAAGTCTGCAGCCCGCTTATCACGTCGAAAAAAAATGGCTTATGTACTTCCATCACTACAATTATTTTCTTACATCTTCATACCTATTTATATTATGATCAGACAAAGTTATGGACATATAGACAGAGATTTCGTAAAAAAAAATAGTAAGAATAGCAAGGATGGAACTCTGACGGTAGTCTATAATTATGGGTATACCTAATATGTGTCAGAAGAAACGCCGCAGCGTGTCATCATGGAATGTAGCAGCGTGGCCGAGCAACGGGCACAAATTCTTCAGTCACCAACATCGCTTCCGGAAGCCTGCAGCAGTCTTCGAAGGCTGCTTTCCTTCTGGACCGATATAGGCTGGCTGGATTAAACGGGAAACCTTTCACGCACATCGGTCCCATAGGAGGACTAAATGCGGATACCGCCCAGGAAAACTAAACTAAACTAAACATAATATGTGTCAAGCAGTAAATTAACATTTCTTTCCACTCGGCGGAACGACTACGGTTATGTCTCAAAGTTAACGATGCGTCTATAATGGTAATTGAACTTGCTATCGACTATCAGTTGGACTACAAGCTTGTTAGCTTTATGGGTAATCTAAGCAATTTAGATCTGATGTTAGTTTAGTTTATCAGATCATCAGAACCTAATTAGCGCAAAAGCAAAATGCTGACAATTGGCCGCCCTTTACAGCCATTTGACTTCATTAGTAGCTTGTCTGTCACTTTATCACGTGACAATTACGTGTAACATATTAGCCAATTAGCCCTCAGCATACAGCGCTCGGGTTTCACACTGTAGAGACATTTTGCCACTGTATCGCTGGTAATTGTACTGACGGAGCTAGTACAAATTGCGTGCACGAGCTCTCCGGAAGAAACACCATAATTGGTATTAAGATGGAACCTTGTCATATTTCACAGCTTCATCGTGCGGTTTCTCGGTTGAACTCATCAGTAAAATAATCAATTTGAATATTAATTAGTTCTATTTTGAACACGTGGAAGCTAAAATCCGGTGAAATATGGGTGTCTTACACCTTTTTTTTTTTTTTTTTTTTTTTTTTTTTTTTTTTTTTTTTTCGCGGGGAAATGCTTTTACGCATACCACCCCACCCGTGGGGGGACGGGCAGAGTGGCTATGTGGGACTCCCGTGCCTACGATGTTAAACGGCACAGAATACCCACTAAAACCCCGCGGTGTGCCCTCGTCGCCGAAAGATGGTGGTCGGCGAGCCCCGGATCGATATTATATCCACAGGGCTCGCCGCGGCGACCGTGCCCAGTTCGACCTCTGACCGGGCACCCGACTCTACTCAGTCCTACTCTCGTAGCGACGCCCCGGGCACACCCAGGGCGTCACTCCGTCGCGGAAGGCATCAGCGGGCGGCGGAAAGCCCCCTCCACCGCCCGCGGCCTCGCTTAGGGCGGCATTAGGCTCGCGGCGTACGCGCGCCTTCGCCGCCCAGCTCGCCGGCGGCGGAGCGGATCAGCCAGGAGTGAGTCCTCCCTGATCCGCTCCGCCGCCTCCTTCTGCGAGATGACGTCCTCACAGAAGGATGCGACCGCATCCCACGACCTCGCGCTGCTCATTGCCGCGACCACAGCCGGCAGCGAGAGGTCGTTCCCAATGACCGCGGCGAGATCCCGGCGCTGCACCTCCCAAGCAGGACACTGCTCGAGAGTGTGCTGCGCCGAGTCCTCACCGCAGTCGCAGTGGTGGCACATGGGGCTCGCCTCCCTCTTCAGCCTGTGCAGGTACTTCCCGAAGCAACCATGCCCGGTCAGCACCTGCACCAGCCTGAAGGAGAGAGTCCCATGTTGCCGCCCTGCCCACTCCTCGAGAATCGGCCGGAGCGCCTCCACGGTGCGAAAACCAGCACGTGGAGCCTCCAGCCGATTCCCCCACCGGACCATCAGCATCCGGTGGGCCTCCTCCCGCCACGCACGCAGCTGCTCGGGCATGGGGACAGAACCCTCAGCCCGAGCAGCCGCCCTGCGCCTGTACACTTCGGCGAGCACTTCCGCATCCAAATCCCACGGGGGTGTTCCGGCCAACGCACACGCTGCGTCGGTCGACACCGTGCGGTATCCACGAATGGCCTTGACCGCCAGGACGCGCTGCGGTCTCCACAACCGCGCCCTGTTCCCGGCGGACAAGGCCTCCGCCCACACGGGTGCGCCGTACAGTGCCATTGACCGTACCACCCCCGCGTAAAGCCGTCGGCTGGCGACGCTGGCGCCACCCACGTTCGGCAAAAGCCGACCGAGAGCGGCAGCCACGCCTTCCAGCTTGGGCACCAAAATGCGGAAGTGCTCGTCGAAGCTCCACCGCCTGTCTATCACTAGGCCCAGATATTTAAACTGGGCCTCGATCCGTACGAGGACCGAGCCGACGGTAATCGAGGCGCCAGCAGGTGGCCCGCGACGAGGCCCGTGAAACATCACGGCCTCAGTCTTGGCAGGGGCCACCCTAAGTCCCAGCGCCTCGATGCGCCCGACCACTTGGGACACACCCACTGTGGCCAGGCGTGCCGCCTCCTCGGAGTTCCGACCCCGGGCCGTGACGAGCGTGTCATCCGCATAGCAGATGACGTCTAGGCCCGGGGGGAAAGCCCCACGCAGCACCCAGTCGCAACCGATGTTCCACAGGAGCGGCCCTAAGACCGATCCCTGTGGGACACCGCACGACATGGGCCTGCGGAGCATTGCTCCGTCTCTGTCCTCGTACAGAACCCCCCTGCCTTCGAGATAGTCGGCCACCAGCCGCATCAGGTAAACCGGCACTCCATGGTACCGGAGTGCCTCGCTGACGCAGCTGAATGGCAGAGTCCCGAAGGCGTTGGCGATATCTAACGATACCGCCAACAACACCCCTCCGCCGGCGACGGCCGCCTCCGTAGCAGCCCTCAGGCGCAGGATGGCCCCGATCGTCGAACGTCCAGCACGGAAACCGTACTGGGCATCCGACAGACCCGGACCAACCTCATCAAGATGCCGGACGATACGGGTAGCAATGACTCTTTCGAGCAGCTTTCCCGCCTCGTCCAGCAACACGATAGGCCTGTAGGCCGCCACGGTGTCGGGCGGCCGTCCCGGCTTCGGGAGGAGAACCAGCTTCCCCGCCTTCCAGCAGTCAGGGAACCGTCCGGACGCCAGGCACACGTCGAACAGTTCCCTGAGGCGATCCCCCATGTGGTTGAGGACCAGGGCCAACACCCGTCCGGGTACCCCGTCGGGCCCGGGGGCGGTGTTCTTGGAACGCATCCGAAGAACAGCCGCCCCTACCTCCGCTTCTGTGACGGGTGGAGCACTGAGGTCGGCCTCCCGGTCTTCGGTCTCTTCGACCATTGCCGGGGGCGTGTGCTCCGCCCGTTGCGGGAATAGGCCCTCAACCACCTCTGCGAGGAAGCTGGGTTGGAGAGTCTCCGTAAGGGGGGCGCCCCGCGAGCGCAGCTTATTCAGCGCAGCTCGATAGGGGCGGCCCCAGGGGTCACGATCGAGACCCTCCAACATCTCCTGCCGCGCCTCCTCCTTAGCGCGGCAAATGGCCAGCTTTAGGGCGCACACCTGGTCGATGTACGCCGCGTAAAGCCGGTCTTCCATCTCGACGTCGCGGGGGCGACGTCGCCGGCTGCGGCCGTAGGACCTCCGCGCCGCAAAACACGCAGCGCGAAGGGAGGCTAGCTCCGGGGACCACCAGTAGACCTCCGTCTTCGGGGACCAACGCTTGGCACGGGGCATGGCCGCATCGCAAACCTGCGTAATCGCATCGCGAATGCGGCCAGCCGCAGCGTTGGCTCCTTCAGACGAAGGCGGGGAGACGAACCAATTGGCAATAATGGCCGCCTCCTCCAGCAGATCCCCGTCCATTCGCCCCACAGCCCACCGCGGAAACGCGCTGCGACGTCGAGAGGGAACGTGACCCCTACTGGGGTCCTGGGACCGGGAGAGCTCGAATCGGATGTACCTGTGATCCGAGAGCGTCTCAACCTCATCCAGGACACGCCAGTTCCTTACTTGCGCTTCGACGGCAGGGGTAGCGAACGAAAGGTCCACTATCGACCCCCCCTGCCGTCGAACGCAAGTGTCGGTGGTGCCCCTGTTCAGGAGACAGAGGCCCACCGACGCTGCCCACTCATTCACCGCCTGACCGCGGGCGTCCGTCCTAGGGGACCCCCACGCCAAGGATTTGGCGTTGAAGTCCCCCAGAACGAGCACCTGACGAGGTGCTATTCGCCGTATCGAGGCCTCCACTCTATTGAGGAAGACCTCGAATTCCGCCAGACTCCGGTTCGGGGAGAAGTACACGCCGACCAGCGTTACCTCCCCCCAGTCAGCAGCAACGAATCCCGAGCCCTTGTCCCTGAGAGACAAGGGCGGGGACCGAAGTGCACCGGAGCTGACGATGGCCACGGAGTCGTCCCAGTCACCCACCCAATTCGGGCGGGGAGGAACGAAGTAGGGCTCCGCGGCCACGGCCACACCTATTGACCACTCCGCCATCGCCTGCAGGAGGAGGTCCTGGGCGCGGGCGGCGTGGTTCAAATTCGTCTGGAGGAGATTGGAGGGTCCGTAGTCCATTACTGGATTTCCGAAACCTCCATATCTCCTCCCGCGGTCAGCGGCCGAGCACCGGGAGCTGCCGTGGTCGATCGGCTAGCCCCCGGGCGCTTCGGCGCGTTGGGGATCGTGCACCCCTCCCGCCCCATCAGGTGGTTGGCGGGCCGTTTGCCCGCCGCACACGGGGGGCAGTGAGGGGCGGCGGAGCATTCCGCTGCCCTGTGCCCCGGTTGACCGCAGCGGAAACATAGTCCGCTGCAGTCTACACCGCTAGTGCAGTTGGGGCGCAAGTGGCCCCTGGCCATGCACCCGTAGCACCTCGCAGGCCTCGCCTCCAGGACCGTGATCCGGGCCGAGGAGAAACCCACGAGGAGCCGCCCAGCTTTGGCCAGGAGTTTGGCCGCGGCAATGGGGCACCGGGCCCACACTGCACCCACACCTCCAGGGCCGGGGCGGACGGCACCGATCCTGACGGAGTCGG
The DNA here is from genome assembly GCA_905147285.1 of Hypena proboscidalis. NCBI lineage: Eukaryota > Metazoa > Arthropoda > Insecta > Lepidoptera > Erebidae > Hypena > Hypena proboscidalis. The sequence continues at coordinate 31,123,434 of LR990126.1, forward strand.
GAGCGCACTCAGCAACCGCTATAATGCGCTCCCGGACCTCCTCCGCCGTGATGGAGTCATCCAGGCCCGACACGCGCAGCTCTGCGCACTTCGTCGGCCTGGCGACTGTGACATCGTTCCGCCCCGCCACGATCCCCCGCAGCGCCGCGGCCACGAGGTCGGCCTGTTTGTCCCCCTCCTTACCGGGGAACTCCAGGACGCGGGCCCCCGTCCGCGCCTGCCGCAACTTGCAGCCGACGCCAGGGAGGGCCCCGTCGAGGGCCGTCCTCGCCTCCCGGAGGATGCCCGCATAGGTGACTCCCTCCGCCCCGGGCGCCACCGTGATGACTACGGCAGCACTCTTCGGCGGAGAGAGCCTGGGCCTCCTCTTACCGGCCATCTGGGTCGGCGCTCCCTGAGGGGAAGATTTCTTCCTCCTCTTGGAGCGCCGCCCCGAACGGACCGTCTGCCACCCCTCACCTGCCGCAGCCACTTCGGCCGTAGCAGGAGGAGTGGGGCCCGGCGCAGGCACCGGAGCCGGAGCACCCGGAGCGGCGGCCGGCTGCGCCCTCCGCTTCCGCTTCTTCTTGGCAGGTGCTTGGGCGGCACCGGCCGCAGCCGTCACAGGTGGCTTGGGTGTGGCGGGCCCGCCGGCCACCGCCGCAAACGACCCGGCGCCCGTCCCCGGTCGGGGTGGGGGTACCGGGGCCGACGACGGCTGGCCCCGCTGGCGCCCGCGCCTATCGGCCGCCAGCATGTCGCCCACCAGCTTAGCCAGCTGACTCATTTGGGCGTCGCTAAATGCGTCGCCCCGCGTCGGCTGCGGCGCAGCCGGCACCGCAGCCGAAGGCGCAGCCTCTGGTGCAGCCTTCGGCGCAGCCGGTGCTGCAGCCGACGGCGCAGCCTTGGGCGCAGCCTTGGGCGCAGCCTTTGGCGTAGCCTTTGGCGCAGCCTTTGGCGCAGCCTTCGGCGCAGCAGTGGGCGCAGCAGGAGGCGCAGCCGGCAACACAGCCGGCGGCTCCACAGCCCGCGGAGAGCCAGCCCCGATGGCGCCGATCTGGAGATCGGCCCGAATCTGGGCCAGCTCAGTACGGAGCTGCTGCACCTCCTCCCCGAGGCGGGTGTTGGCGGCCTCCGAGGCAGCGGAGCGCTCGCCGAGCCGCTGCACCACATACTTCAAGGCGCCGACGGCTACCTTGAGCCCTTTCACGAACTCGCCCTTGAGGTTTTGGGACCTCAGGGCGACCTTCGCGATCAGGCTCAAGGAGCCGCGCGCCGTCTCCAGAGGGTCCGCGTCTATAGCGTACCCCTGGCGGATCCTGTCGGCCAACTCACCGACCCGCTCCTCCGCGGCCGCCTCACCATCGGCGCGCGCGCGCCGGTACCTCTCGCCGAACGCGAACACCGACGACGACGACCCGGCCGGGGCGAGATCACCCGGGGACGGTATCGCCGCCATCGGCGCCGCGGGCCGGCAGTGCGGCGTAAGGGACCGCGTCCTCGACCCTGCACCTCCTCTAGACGAGGAGCGCACCTTCCGAGGCACCCGGTTGGCATCCTCGTAAGCCTCCTCCAGGCATTCTGGGAAGCCGCGCTTCCCGGCACTTCCCGACCTCGCAGCCACCTGTCCGCTCACCTGGGGCAAGCGGCCCCGAGTCCGGGTGGCAGGCCCGTCCTCCAACCTCGACAACACCACTCTCGCCTCAGGGGCGATCGGCACCGGTGTGTCGGCATGCGACTCCTCGCACGTCTTGTTTTTGTTTTGTGGACCGGAGTCCATAAGGCGGTTTGTGCCCTCCTCACATACGATAGGGCTGGACGCCGGAGCGCCGTGAGATTCGCAACTTGGGTTGCTACTCACCTGAGGATTTGTTTTTTTCAAAGTCGCCATTCATTTTTTTTCCTTTTTTGAGGGGTGAGGTCCCCTTGTAGGGCCCTTGGGACCGGGTTCCCCCCGGCCATACATCCCATGTGCGGGCACCAAAACAGCGGGATTTGGAGACGCATTATGCCCGGCAAGGTGGTCGAGTTGACCCTCCTTGCCGCGCCGCCAGCCTTGCAGGCCAGCCATCCCACGACCCGAAGGTCCGCTGCAGCTGCTGTTACGCAGCTGCTCCTCTGTTGTGTCCGACAGGGTGGCCGAGTTGACCCTCCCTGCCGCACCGCCAGCCTTGAAAGCCGGCCCTTCACCGACCTCGAAGGTCCGCTGGGCTTCATCCGTTCAGCTTTTGGCAAAACAGAAGTGCGATTGGAGAAGTACCCTCACCGTGTGTTCTGTCCGCGCCGTCGTACCGATAACTCAAAACCAGAGTTATCGGCACAACGAGACCCCCAATCCGCAACCCGGGGACGCGCCACGTCGGAGTATCACCTCTCCGCCCACTGAGTGCAGACTCAGCAGGTCCGTGGGGTGTCTTACACCTGTCTCAACCTTCTGGGCATGAAAGCTTGATATTATGTTACATTAAAATCTCCGTTCCGCATTTTGCCAATATTCGTAGAATCGATTGACATTCGTGATATAACAGCGGCGCACGCGCACACACGCACGACAATTTCTTTTTTTTTCTATAGCAGTGACGTATTGGACGCGTGAACACTTTCTAACAGTCATTAAACTGAGTTTTGTTCAACAGTACAATTAAGTCTATTTTGTTCTCGAGTGCCTCGTTGGTCAACCGCTCTTTGTGACTGTGAGGTCTTGAGTTCCATCACCAGGTTGACCAAAAGTTCTATTAAAAATTCGCAGTAGTAGCCTGGGGTCTGAAATGGTGCACATTAGATGGTGATAGGCTCACTCCCAGCACCTGAATTCCAACCATAACAGGTAAAGGTTGGGTGCTATACACCTCTGTCTCTCTTCCGAGTTATATTTTATAGGCGTAATGGGCCATGTGATAGAATTGGTGGATTACGAAATCAAATGTCTGTTTGCTAACAAGCTCTTTTTACAAGTAAATGTATATGTGGGCGTTATTTAGCCACAATTCACGAGACATATCGAATATATGTTTTTAGATGTTATTATGCCTTGTTAACTCTTTTTGTTATCTAATTGACGCTTGTTCGTGTCTCATGTTAAAATACGGTATTGATTCTAAAGCAAGCCTAAGTCTACAGTAATACCTATTGTGAAGATACAAGTTTTGACTTTTTTGACGATTTTTAGTTTGCACGGTTGGCGTAGCGGTTAAAGCGGTCGCCACGCCGCTTTCAACTACGCTAATGTTGTGGCTCGATCCCCACATGGGACAAATCTTTGAGTGATTCGCAAAGATTTGTTCTGACTCTGTGTGCTTTGTGTGTGTGAAATGTATGTTTGTGAACACCCCCGCGACACGAGTTATTCCTAGTGCAAGCGCCGTTTTTAAAAAAAGGAAAAAAAGAAAAAAAAATACAAAAATTCTCGACCGATCTTGTAAATTCTTGCACCATAGAAAGTTTTTTTAACTGAGTAACATGGGCTTTTGGGATAGATGCTGTAGTTCAACGCTTGTTACAGGTCAGCAATTATTACTATTCTATTCCTTGCATATGCATACCAATATAAATATGCAAGGAATAGAATAGTTATAATTATCAGCTGTGATCGTATTGTAAAGACGAGGCAATTAAAAGAATGGAAGAATAAACTAGCTGACGCTCGCTAACTATATAACAACTCAGCCCAAACCGAGCCGATTCCACACAAAGGATAGACGGTCGATTAAAACATTCGATTCGCTTACGAAATATCGACAAAACATTGCTCAGGCGAAAACTTTCAGTGATAACATAACATAACATCAAGCCTATATTACCCAGAAGGGTGTAGCAGAGTTGTACAACACCCACACTTCCCAAGTTATGTTTAGGTCCCATGGGATAGGGATAGATAAATATTTTTTTGATTCAATCTCTTGTACATGGTAATCTGTTGCTATTGCAACAAATGGAAAGCTAACATAACCTTTTGATATCTTCAGATTTTTTTAATTCTAATTAGATTGCAGAATCAACTATATTTTAAAAAGATGCAGCTAAGTAGTTTCCTGTGAGCCTACTCATAGGAAACTACTCGTACTTTGCTACGTCTTATTTACTTCCTACAGTAATAATTATAGCATAAATATCGTAGGCGATAAGGGGCTTTGTCTTAGCGTTAATTATCAGGTAAATTATAAAATCTTATTTCCTATCAATTATGCCACTTGAGACTGTTTTATAGTTGATGCTTATAAGCCTGCTAAAAATATAATAGCAATACGCTTTAACTCGCTTTAAACGCTTTCTAATATAAAGTTAATTATATCCTGTACCTTTATATCAAAAAATATAATCTTATAATATTTATTTATATGATTTGAATGTATATTTTACAAAATACCGACAGGTATATGTGTTAAACGTAACCTTTACAATTTGCTTTTTGACATTTAGATATGTATTGTGTTAATATTAGTTCCTTAGAAAAGGACATATAAATATTTGTACTTCTGTAAGTAACAAATGCTGAATAAAAAATAAAAAGATGTATAATATTGGAAGGTACATAAGAAGGTAAAGCTTTTTGGTACCCTAGTGACCCGCGGTTAGTTAATTAGTTCCAATTTTCAGTAGATAATTTTAAACAGCCTCTCAGTTTTTATCAGTTGTAATCAAGTGGTCTCGCAAACTACCACCAAGCGTGCAAAACAAATGTACCTATAACCCGTCTGTTTTCAATTACGTAACGTAGTTTACGAATACTTGCGATATGTGCATACTTGTTAAAACTTCCGCAGTTTAATCGATAAGTATTAGTTTGTCTGGAATATAGAGTTGTTGTTATTGTAGTTGTTGTAGTTGAAAATTATGTTACAACCACGCATGATATTTTGTTAACTCATTTCAATAATTAGGGTAACATTTATGAAGATATAATTATTATTATGGTATACGTTATTATAATACCATTCCTTGAGAATCTAATGATGATATTATATAATATTCTGTGTAGTGTTGTATAAGGCTAAGCCTTAAAGGCTTTTAAGGCTTCAAGGTTTTAGCTTTAAAAGCTTTAAAGCTTAAAGGCTATAGCCATGAAAGCTTTAAAGGCTTAAAGATCTTAAAATAAAAACCAAAACCTTAAGAGCGTGTATTCCTTCTCAATATGTAACTGTCAATTTTTGTAGTTTTTTGGGAATATTTCGTAAAAACTGAATGAAAGTATGATTTTATTCAACTAACTTTTTAGAATGTGGGATTTACAAGGTAATATTTACCTTGTAAAGCCCACATTATTTAAATATGAATTTAAAGGTAAAAAAGTTAAAAGCTAGCTAGTTAGCCTTAAAAGTTTTTAAAGCTTTAAAGCTGCAAGCTTTAAAAGTTTTAAAGCTTTAAACCTGCAAGCCTTAAAGGTTTAAAACCTTTAAGGCTTGAGCCCTTAAAGCTAAAGGTTCAAGGCTCAAGGCTCGAGGCTCGAGGCTCAAGGCTTAAATTTACAACACTAATTCTGTGCGTGTATATCGACTCTTCCACCTTTGACTGCCAGCTTTCATCTCACACCACATCTAAAGATCTAAAAGTTAGTGTAATAGGTTTGAGCCCACTCTCACAATAGTACATACCCAGACGATAATAATTTGGGAATGAACCAAATTTCCGCAATCTGACCACGTACACACGGCTACATATCATGCTATACATTTCTAGTATAAGCTGGTCTATCATTGCACAGGGCGCCTTAAAATTCGCGACTATCAAAAACTGGAATGTACCTATTGCTTGATGAATGACCATGTGTACATACACTACGTAATGATTTGACCGCAAATCACACGAAAAATTAAGTTATTATTAGGAGAAAATTTGGTCACTTTACATTTTGATTTACCTTTTTAAGGTTTAGAGAGACTCTAATAAATTGCGTCGGCTATAGGCAATTTAGGGGGAGACTCCCGAGCGCCGTGTTTTCATACTAACGTAATACGGGTTTAGCTTTAATATTTCTAACTTTATATCTATTTTTAAAGACAAATCATATCATAAACACTAAAATGCATGTTTGTGCGTGGCCATTTTGTCAAAATTGTTTTAATCATTAATTTAGTTACATACAAACTAAAAAATAAAAATTACAATTTGAATTTTGCGCTATCACACATGCATTTTAGTGTTTTAGATATGATTTTTGTCTATAAAAATAGATAAAACTTAACAATATTAAAGTAAAACCCATATAACTTTTGTATGGAAAACAGCCAAGCAATTTTTCCCCCTTGAAAAATCGTTGTTGAAAGTCTATTAAAAAAAAGAAGTAGTAACAAATTAATAAGCTATCAAAAGTCGTAAATGTTAACATATGTTTGAATTGATTTCAACCTATCCAATTTCCAAAATGTCATAACTATGTCAATACAAATATTCGATTCTATCAACATTATCAGCGTATTATTAGGACGTATATATAAGAATTTACCTCGATTTCGGGTTTATTCCATCATCTACTTTGTTACAATGAGGCCAATATATAATACCTACGTGTTATTTGTTTTCCAAACAAGGATATTACAGTAAGCCTTGCTTCTAACCATTTTCTTCTAAATCATTAAAAATTTAATTGGTGTGTGCAAAATAATTGAAGTCATACATCAGACTAGCGGTAGTAGGTATACCAATAAATGTAGTAATAATAATAATAATAGCCTTCCTCAGGTTTTGGACTATCTCTATACTAATTTTTATACACTTAGTCTCAGAATCATCTTTACATTGAATCAGTAGTAACCGGCTTCGTTACGAAGTCATTTACACCCTGTATAGAGACACTATAATTATGTTACGTTGTCACCCAATTCATTTACCGTTAGATGAAAATGCTCTATTGTGTTAGTTCGAACAATGCGGGGCAACAAAAATCTAGTCAAAAACAAATCGACGTATCCACGTCAATAAAACATATATATTCCGGACGAACAGACACAATGTTTTTGATTGTGAACGTTTCGAGGCCTTTCGATGAAAATATTGAATAGGACTTCCAACCTCGACTCTACTCACATTTTATGTCTGTTAAATATAAAGGTATAGCCTATATGATAATGTAGAAAAGGTTTGTATTTATTGCTCTAACTATATAATCCCAACTGTCACAGTTCGCCGTCTGATTTAGAATGGTTTGTATGTTTCAAAAATAGTAACAATACAGCCTAAAGAGAAGATAGGTCTTCAATAAAAGCCCTGATGGTACTAATATAATGTTCTCCTAGCCGAATTTTGGCTACGGCGGCAAATATCATATAGTGCTCAAACGTCTGCGTGATACACAACCAGACCAGATATACATCAGGCACAGGGAAACCAACGACTTTTTGTGAATTCAAAACCAACGCAAATTTATTCCCTGACTCCGGGTAGATATAAGGATATAACCCAACACCTCCGACCCGGGAATCGAACCCGAAACAGACAGGCTAACAAAACCCCCTGTTGAAGAAGATATTACAAAAGAAAAGTTGAATCTAAATCAGCTGAATACTGCAATTTTACACGCGAAATGTGCAGTAAATTTGATATGAAAACAAAACTGGAATATGTCTGACAAGTTGCATGCTCTTGCACGACTATTGTGAAGAGGCACAATTCTATTGTAACGTAGTGAGTGAAACTGTTTCGCAATCGAAGAATAATAACCTCTTCTAGGAGATTGACTGGATCCTTGATCTTTATTATTAAAAGTTTTAGAACAAACCTGGTTATTTTCAATCGAAATTCGTATCAATCTAATATTATACACACATTTTATAAGAGGACCATATAAATAGCGTCTTTTAGAAGGGACAAGTACTCAGTACTCAAAACCGGCAAGCAAGTACAGAGAGAGGAATGAATGTTGAGGCACAGGGCATTCAATCGTCTCTGCCTACCCTTGTGAAATAAAGGCGATTTATAAAGAGGCTAATTTATTTTAGTATATTAAGATTTTGACCTTATCCTAATTTATAGAAGGCAGAAATTAATATAAAGTCAACCTATTTTTTTTTAATTGAGGTCCAGATAATTGCAATAAAACCAAAGAAGCAAGTTATTTTCAATCGTAACAACCTGACCTTGCCTTAGCGATACTACAATGAAGTTAGTGCAAACATATAACCTTGTTATCTTACAAACAAATGTATTCCATAATATAATGTCAAACAAACGTTTTGATATGAGGGTAAAAGCAGAGAGAGCACAATTAATAGGTACCTATATGTTATTATGAAAACAAAGAGGTGATCGACGTTTAATTAAAATGTATTTAATTATAATTCGCAGATGGTATCACTCCTGCCAGTCGTGGAACGGGAAAACAGGAGAATGGCAAATATGGGTGAACGCCGAGAGGGTTGGCAGAGGATTTCACAACAGGGTGAGTTATCTCAAGTTGATTAATAAGAAAATCAACTAGAAGTACATTCGGCGACACATAATTTACCAATATTACATAGTATGGTCTCTCTATCGATGGCTTCCAGTCGAATGAAATATTTCTCTAGACTAAAAAAGTAGGTATAACTCGTAGACGTGTTTTTATTTTCTTTATATACGAGTGAAAGAAGTTGAAGCCACGCGGACCGATCGATCTTGCGGGGTTAAGGAATGCTAGCCGCGGTCGGCCGTGGATGGGTTACCATCTTTAACAGTCGAGATTTCCTCCGTGCTTCGGCATGTTAAGCCATTGGTCCCGGTTGCCATTTGAACATCTATAGGTAGTCAGAGGCCAGAAGGTCTGACAACTAGTCTAACCAAGAGTATCATCGTATTACCTCGTACTGGGTTGTGGAGGTTCGATGGCAGTCGCTCTACGTAAAATACTTATATTTAGCTGAATCCGTTAGACTAGAAGCCGATCTCAATGTAATTGGCCAAAGGCTCGAAAGATTGATTGACGAGGGTAAGGTATTAATAAGCTTTGGTTTATGCGCCATTTTAGCGTGATTTTTAAAACAATGCAATTTAGTGCGTTGTATTAAGCCACATTTAATAAGTTTTCTTGTCATGTTAACCAAATAGTGTTACCTCCATCAAACTGTAGATATCTCAGATTTCTAAAATTTGTCAAGAACGGACTACATAGCAAGTCACTAGGAAATGTATAACTAGATACTCTGAGTAGACGCAAAGCTTGACAACACAAAAAAAGACTGAAAGCACCATTCAATTTTATTGTTGTAGTCTAGAAAGATGTAGACAAGGTATTAGGTTTGAATTCTAAAGCGAGACAACGATGCTTTATACTCTATGCAACCATTATGGTGATATTGCGCTTAGAAGCTTTCGGTATCAGAACAAAATTTGAGATAACAATTGACATTTATAAAATAAAACTAAGTTCAAAGCATAATAGTGTATAAATTACTTTATGTATGAAGATAAAGTCCTATATTTTAGTACGGTACTAAGAAGATCTTTCTTATTAATATTACAATTCATACGGTTACAGCTCGTCGGCCACGTAATCAAAGGAGGTGGATTGGCAATCTCAGGTCAAGAACAATCGCTGCTCTACAGGAAAGACGCCATCGAACCAGTTCAAAGTAAGTCGCGAACAATAAGTCACGCTATTTCACAACTTCATGCAATAATATAATCATCTTACAGGGCAGTCCGGTTTGTTGGGTGAAATAACAATGCTCCAGTTGTACCACGTGGCCTTAACGGCTGGAAAGGCTCACAAGGACCACAAACATCACCACGTTCACCATTTCAAGCATGATGGCAGCCCCTTGGAAGCTTCGACTGAGGCTGCTACTGAGCCACCACAACCTATGCCTACCCCACTCGGAAATGGAAACTTCTTAATCGGCGGTCAACTCCAGAGAGCCCCGATGCTGAATTTGGCTGGAGCCCAGCAAATGGTGCCAGTTCAACTGCCCAACGGTCTTCAATTGCAACAGGAGTATATCAACGGCCAACTCGGAAATCGTCTTGTCTCTGAACAACTTTTGAACAGTGTGCAGCAATCTCCAAATTCTATAAATGGTCCTCCACTGCCTTATATATCAATTTCACAGCAGTCTCCGATTGGACAGAGCCAGCAATACGTAAGACAGCCTTTCGGTCCATCGAAAGGAACAACAGTCGTCCTATCAGGCTCTTTGCTGAATCCAGCCAATGTCAAATACATTGATGACTCAATACAACACAACTTGTTTAAGAGACAGTCCAAACGCGACAAAAGAGATAATCCAGAAAAAGAGCTCACAGAAGAACTTCGTTCAGGTAAGTGGCATTATCTACTTAATATTTTTTTCTGCATCTTTTTTATTTCCAAAACCTTAATTAAGATGACATAAAAACTGCAGCACAGATCTAGAAATAAAATCTTTAGAAATAAATAGAAATTAAGCTCCCTCGAGAATAAGACAGCTAGAGAATTCGAGAAATACCCACAATCAAAAATCTACAAGAACCTACTTCCTCCTTTTGATATGTATTTTGGTCCGTTCAGTATAAGAAATATTTGCGTCTGAAAAGACAGTATTTCCTTTTAATGAAAATAATACAAAGGAAAAGTTTTCAAGAAGGTTTAAGTATTAAAACCGAAAACGTAACACCTTTTCTTTATATTGTACTTTGATTTTTATTCTAACCTTGTCGATTTCTCACTCATGTTCTTATTCATACTTCAATAAATAAATGTTTTCCATTCTTTTTACCATCCTACGCCAAAGAAGTCTTTGTTAGAGAAAACTGCGTAGTCAGAACAATGAATTTCAACGGTTAATATGCCCTTGAAAACATTTTTATAGAACAATGTCATTTGTAAGAGCGTAGTTGTTGACATTAAAATACTATTTTAAAAACAAAAGAAGCCTTAATTTTCAACGCCAAAATATAAGCTGTGTGCAATTTTTCATCGAATTTAAACCGATAAGTGTGAAAGAGCAAATAACTACACAATTTTTCTTTTATGTCTTATTGTGCTTCTTAAATAGGTATCTATTTTATTTTAAAATATATCTTTTTAATTTTTTTTTTAAAGCAAATACGACATTTTATTTTCTTTGTATAGCAAAAATATCAAGTTTGTTGTATGGGAGCCGTCGCCACTAAATATTAATTTTATTTGATTTTTAGTATTTGTTGTTATAGCGGCAATATTTATATATATTTTCAAGTGTCTAGTTACTATAATGATATTTATAAAGTCATGAGTTACAGCCCGGTGACCAATATAGAGCAAAAACGAGTAAAATAACATGTTTTTTGTATGGCAGTCCGCCTTCAATATTCACTATATTCAGTTATTATATTTATTTATTATATATATATATATATATGTATATATATATATATATATATATATATATATATATATATATATATATATATATATATATATATATATACATATATATATATATGTACCTGTGAAATTTCAACTGTCTAGCTCGGTTCATGTCATACAGCCTGGTGACAGATGTATAGGCAGAGATGAATAGGGTTCCGTTATTACCCTTTGGGTACGGAATTCATTTTACCTCCTATTTAGTAAAGGTTTTAGTTATGTTCATTATTATATGAATATGGTTAATCTATGTCAATCAATATCATCAGACATCTGTCATTAACAGTAAATATTCATCCATTTATTGTCGAATTATAACGCACACATACAAAATATGCCTATAGTTAGTATAGTTGCTAAACCTTGAAATGTGCAGATAATTCCAGTAACATTGTATTATCCGGGGGATTGTTGTGTACGTATTTACATAGTTAATTTAAATCCACGATAATATGACCGTTGATAATCCTGTTTAAGAGTCATTATTATATCGCTGTAGAATGCATTTATATCTCTATTAGGTTGGTATTATACCAATCCTCGATTGATGGTACAATAGATGAGTCGACGTCGATCAACCATCTCTATTACAACGAAATCGATTTATAGTGGTAGTTGTGCCCTTTTTGTTTGACCGTAAAAAAGAGTCAAATGTTGAATGAAACTTTTATCAAATAAAAGTGTACAGAGCAGTTCTTATATAAATCTATTAATTTGGTTATTTGAACACTATCAAATATAAAAGCTCTGCCGACATATTTTCGGTAGCTGAAATGACCTATTTCTCGATATTGGCACAAGGTATAAATAAATGCCTAAAGCCTAAACATTTTATACTGCTGAACTGACAAACGAACATACAGCTCAATCGTTATATCATTACCGTAGTTAATTAATATTTAAAACAACTAAATCATAACTTGTTTTAAAACATTCGAGTTTTAAGTATCGCGGTTGTCATTTAAATCTTTCAATTGCAATTTTCAGGAAAAAAAGACAAACGTGGCCTGGTGGCTTTATCCGACGGTTCCATAGTGGACGAGGCTCTGCTAAGCGACCCCCTGACTAAGTCAGACTTGGAAGATGAGATGATATTCCAACAGTCACTGCTGAATGGCCTCGCTGGATTTGTGGGCAACCTGCCTGTGCAGAACTTGCAGAAAGAAACGGTATGTATACTTCTAATAAACATATTTAACTAGTCCACTATTATTTGAATCTATGAGGAAAAGCTTAAGGTTACCAGGTTTTATTTTCTAATCAAACAAATGCAATACTTGAAAAGAGTGAAAACATTTCGGCTCTCTTTAATTAAACTTGGCATGTGACCTTTACGCTTACGTCAGTACGGTATTTTTTGTAGGTTAGCTTCTGACTATCGAACGACTTCCATAGCTCTTCAAACACAACAAGCACTATATAAAAATAATGCCCAGAATTATTACAATAATCTGCTTCAAACCGTACAGAACAGTGATAATATTAACAAACAGCTCGACCAATGTTCCCAAACATCATTATGGAATTATGCTTATACATTATAATGTGGTACTACAATGCCAAAGCAACATCAATCGAAGGGTTGACAGCCCTTTGTACACACAATCTACAATAGTAATGCTTTTGATAGTTTAAGCGTACACTATAAATCCCTACTCCCTAGTAATTGAATATGATTGGTATTGATTATAACTGGGCAATAATGACATAGAACTGTATTACAATCTTATTTAAATTAAAATAAATAAATAAGTAGAACAAGATAAGGCTATTAATAGGATTACATCTGAGTTGTACACTACTTTGCTAAACCTCGTCAGCTCTGATTCTGTCACACAACATTGTATATTATCCGCAACTGTTACATATTACTCGCGACTGAGCTTTCAGCTTAATCGAGTTGCGAGTTTCATGGCTGACATTCTGAGTTGATATGACGTAGGATATTCTATTTTCGGAGCTACGATGAAAAAAAAATATTATCGAGGATGAAAATTAGAAATTTAAAATGCTCCTTTTTCAATATTAATAATTTTAATTGGCTGTAGGAGCCACTTCGACAATTACAAGAAATACTCTACAAAAATATGTGCTATCTTTGGCTACACGAAAGCCTTTTTATTTGCATTTACAGAAATAAAACCTGCATCTGCGTGCCCAGAGCGATAAGTGTTGACAATCGTGTGATTTGAATGAGTGTGATCAATGATCGATCAGTTACTCTCAAAATTATTTGACATCTAATCTAAAAGTTTAAAAATCCTCGTGTCAATTTTATTTATTGAAGTCCTTCGAAGCTTGACCGAAGGCCATATTTTACAGCAGAAGGTCAGCATTCCATGCCAGCGGAGTCAGTATTAGCAAAGTCAGTGTCAAAAAAGCCACTCAAAAATACGATATCTATTCATGACAATATTAACGAAGTCATTAACATTTCAAAAGAAGTATCATCACTTCATTAATTTCGTCCACTATATCACAGTTCAGTGGTTTTTCTCCCTCAAAAGATATTGTGCCGATAGCCCATCCATATGCAATACTATTCCGGCATAATACAGTGCAGGGGATCTGAAATAAGATGAACACAAAGGATAGCAAAGCTACCTTTAAGACAAGGTTCGGACAATAGCAGCGCTGAAATAGGATAATATACAATTATATCTCGAATAATGTTGATTTTGAAATCGTTGAAATCCCATTATGAAACTAAATTATAAATGCAATTTATCTGAATTATTAATAAACATCACACTAGCTTATTGATGCACATGAAATGATGTGCTCACAATCAGAAATTTAAAAAAAAAATAGCTATCGAATTTAACGTATTATATTTAAATTTTACTGTGGTAGTGTTCCGGTCAAAAACCAAGATCTTGAAAAGGCATCATGTACGCTTAGCAGAGTGAAGTATAATTCTTAATTTTAACTTTAAGTTGATGCTGGGTTTTTGTTACTATCATAACAAGTTTTCGAGTTCAACTTAATCACAGTTTACTTTACTTAGCAGTACAAAAAAAAATACCTACTTAAAACGTATTTTCGACAGATGTTGACACAACAACAAACAAGCACGTCGTAATTTAATTAATTGCTAATAAATTTTGTTTTTGTTCATGTTTTCTGCGAAGTAAAAGGCTTTTAGAAATTTAAAAACAAAACAAAATCTGTTATTCTAGGTAATTAAAAAAACTGTTTAAATTAAGAAAAGACATTCTTTAGGGTGCTACGACACCAAACCATCGATACCGTTGATGGTGTAAAATATTAGTTGACGACAGCCAAACCGAATGACGTCGACTCTCTAGTCATCGATCGACGATCAATCGATTTTTTTACCCTAAGAATGGCCGCTATAAATTTTATAAGATTTTAAAACAGATTTATTTACCGATTTTTATGTCAACCTTCTTACCGATTGTCCATCTGCATTTCCGTACCGAAATAAAACATTATTGCCTTAAAATGTGTCTTATTTCTCTCTGAGTTCTCTCTCAATTTACCATCCCCGAAAGCTTGCAAATATAGCAGCGGTAATAATTAAATATACTCGATGGCTTCCTCTCACGGAATTAAATTTTCTATGTAATTGATAATATAATTACTCTCAATGTCGTCATCATTTTCCAAGCCTTTTTCCAATTTGTTGCGCTCATTGGTCTTATGAAGAAGGCTGAAAATTTGTATTTTAGATCCACTGTCGTCAGAAGTCCTCTCCTCAACCCCGACGCTTTACATACAACACTCTGTATTAGACTAGTTGTCACAATCCTCAAAAGCAGATGATGGATGCATTGTTTTATCTGAGGACTATGGATATACTCGTACTAGTAATTTAAGAGCCTCGATTTAGTATTAGTCTCTCAATTACCAATGTTGATTACAGGTTGATGAAAGAGAACCAGCAGAGGCAGAGGTCAAAGCTGTCATGCAAATGTGCAGTGGCTGTGCACCAGAACCTTTCAAGAAAGCTTTAGTCATATCCTGGAGAGCCACCCCTAAGAAACTTTACAGCGGCGCGCACTATTACAAAGGTTTACCCATCTGTAGAGCCTTTTAACCTCTATATAATATAATTATAATGTACAAAGTTTTGTATAATATAAGTTAATATATAATTCGGTGTAAAGGCAGCTTTTTCGACTAACGCCTTGATATTTCAAGTGTCTTTTCACAATATGCCATCTATTTAAGTTTTAGTACGTTTTTTTGATAAATTGTAATATTTTAAGGCTGTCTGTTATTATCTGTTATTTTTATAGTCATTGGATGTCGGAATATTGATGTTTTTATTTATTGTAGTAGTAAGATGCATTCAAGGTTTAATTGTTTAGTTGTAAGGACATACTACCATTTTGTTACCATTTTTAAATAAATCTTTAGTAAATATTTCATTTTTATTTTTTTAAACTAATCCACTGTTTTATTCCTATATAAAAAGAACTTCCTCACTGAAAAGGTCAATAAACAGTTCTCCAAAATGTTCTATGTGTATCAGTAATTCTTATAATATTAGTTTAATCTTGACTATCAAGTGATCACAATTTTGACTGAAAATGCTGAATCATTTTCAATAAACTCAAAGAAGCTAGTAAAATGGTACACATAGAATAAATTGTATGAAAATATTAAGTCATACAACACTTATAACACGCAAAATTATTTGAAAGGACAAAACTTGAACATAATTTATTGATACATTACTATCACAGTTATTTGTTTAAAGCGCATTATGATGTTGTACTACTAAACTTACCTTTATAAGGGAGTTATAAACACCAATCGATCGGTCGTCGATCGATGCCGTCTATAAACGTCGACCGATGGCGTCGATCGACGATCGATGGATGGGTCTAATGGCACCCTAATTAAGAAAACCACATACACCAAACTGTAGCCTCGTTTGTTAAACATTTGTGAAGATGTAAAATCTATTATCCTTTTACTTCTTACGAGTCAATCGTCAAAGTTTTTATACTACCCCGGCCTAGTAGCTACATTAAATGCATTGTCAATGGCCTTATTCAGATCGCTCAGGGAGCAATTGTCAGGGCAGTTGGGGCATTCAAGTAGATGTGTCATTGTTTGCCTCAGCAAACGATGTGATTGTGGTGCATTTTTCTAAGTTACCTGTAGTTACCTGTAAGTGCTCCTGCACGTCTATTATTATAGACAGGTTAATCAAAAAGTTTATTTTAAAATAATATTTTGGATTTGAAGTCCTAGGACCAAACCCACAATAATGTGTGTTGTACCGCTATCTCCTTGAAACCCTAGGATGCTGCAAAACCCACCCAGGACACCCCGAACACCCTAGTATGTTCTGAGAAAACAATTAAAGAAACTACTGAACGGATTATCACTAAAGAATATAATCATTCAGGATTAATGTTTAGGTGTATTCGTCAAGGTCGACATACCACGAGATCTGAGCCGCGTGCTACCTTCACAGATCTAATAAACGTCTTCAAAATTAACGGAATTTTAAATCTTCACAAATGTAATTTTTATAGTGAACCAGCAGTAAGGACTAAGTGGTATCTTTCTGCTGCATCTGCCTCGTCGACTTACCTTTGACTTGTGCACGTGCTGGTGATGGTACTCAGAGTCGATCTCAGGCTCGCTGAAGTAGCTTTGATCCTGTAGAAAAATGGACCTTTAAACGTGAATTCAAATAAAACACATTTAATAAATAGGTCATGAAATTGGTACGTCATATTATATATTATAACATCTCGCCTATATTACCCAGAAGAGTGGGACAACTACCTGATGCAATTGTGATTTTCCTGACGGAAAGATCACAAATGACACTTTGCCCGACCACTTACATTTACTGGTAGTAAGTGAATTTATATGAAATCAATACATATAAATAATAAATACTATGAAATTAATTTTATGGTATATGTCATTATTCTAATATTTACAGACAAAGTTTTAATTATACATATTGCCTACATATATATACATATACACAATGCATAAACGCAATATTTCATTAGAGAGAAAAATGTAATCAATGTTGAAATTTGATTGTAAAATTTGTTGCGCAAAACAATATTTTGTTACCTTCCTAAGGATGTTATTACATCTACATCGACGACGATCGACGCTACACAGCGCGTTGCGCGCGCATGGTGCGCTCTTATTGGTTTTCAACGTCAAATGCATCGATCGACGCGCGATCGATGTATAACACCCTGATAGAACATAAATAACTGTATTTACGGATTGTGCGGTATGTTAATAAAAGTAATTGAGTCGACAAATATTAATAATCAACAAATAAAGAGCCCTTCCTCGCCTTCACACGTCTGCGCCACGTTATATATCAACGGAACGCTAATTATAATGAATATGAAGTTGATTTTTCTGCTCATACTTTTTATCCGATAGCCATTATACATATGAAAAGTGGGTGGTGGGCAGTTTGATTGGATTGCAGTGGTAAATATTGCCTTTCGTTGATCCCGGTCAATGTTTATTTAACACCAAAAAAAGTTGATTTAAAATTAAAAATGCGTTGCAAGTATGCATAGTGACTACATGCATTTATACCTACCAACTTGAGTTTATAGAAGTTTATTTCAGATATCAATTTATAATTTTAGATATCAATTGGGTAATAAAAGCTTGCCGATTTAACTCCTGATAAATTAATAAATCCTTTTCTAACAGTTAATTCTATATAAATTGCAAATTTCATTAAAACATGAAAACTTAATTTTCGTAAAAGAAAACCGGTGGAAGTTTATTTTGTGGTTTCATAATCGCCTTGCTCGACAATAAGGTGTTATGATACCTAACAGCTTATTCTCGTGCAAGGAGAGCAACATAGTATGTTGAAGCATGTTTTCCGTTGTTAAGGCATTTTCTAATCTTCGTCCACGGACAATAACTACTTAATGGAAAAAGCACATAAACGCGGCTTCGACCTTTCTAAACGAGATATATAAACTTTTATCGAGACAAAATGTGCTTGGTCCATAATGTTTTTTTTATACAACTTTCTTTTTAGTCGTCGCGTGCATACGATGATAACATGCGTTTACCAACGGTTTGCTAAATACACAAATATACATAAAAAAAACCAACTAACAGTGATCCCAAGAGGCTACGTTCCGTTCCGCAAAGACATGCAGGCTGCAACTTGTCTCGAGACAAAAAAAAATACGTATGTATACTTCGATCGCGAAAATTAGAGAAATATCGTTGTACTAAACTACTCGCTCAACTTATAAAACCCTAAACACTAAGCATACACTCTAAAAAATCGAGGCCAACTAAGAGGGATTTTCTCTTAGTTGACGTTAAATTAAATAAAACAACCATGATATTACGAAACTCAACGATAGCTGATTAAATAAAGCAACAAGTTCATTTTGATTGAACTAACAATGTACATATGTTCATTAATTCTAACACGTATATACGTTGTTTGTATCATTATTCACTTCTTTGTATAACTTAATCATTTTTATTTAGTTAACATAAACAAATAAGTCAGTTGAATCAATTTAGAATAAACTAATAAAAGCAATCAAAATCAAATGATAGTTTCGATCATTTTTATTTATAAAATTAACAATTTGTCTTGTTAGATTTAACTAAGATCTGATAATAACGTCAACTAAAATTTAATGTTACATTCTAATATAACTAAAACGTTGAATCGACTTTCATATTAGTTGAATTAATCATTCGATTGATCGTTTTGATCAAGAGATCGACCCCTCTCTTTGCCTCCCTCTACCCGCCCGCATCTATCTTTGGTGGCAGGTTTATTTCGTGCCGTGGAGTGGTCTGCTGTGCTTCTTTTCTCTGCTTAAAGTTAGAATCTTGGTAGTCATTTTAGTATCAAGTAATTTAATTTAGTGCGTTTGATATTGTAGAGGATTAGGTATATATTAAACGTTGATGATAAGTACAAGTGCAGTTATCCCGTATGATCCCGTCTTTTGACTACTGGAAATGGAAGACGTTAGCAAACTGCTCAAGACTTGGGATTTAGAGGCTCTAATACCAGTATTCACCCGTAAGTATCTCAGTCGCAAGTTTTTTTTTATGGTGCTTATTGAAAATGTAATAGCCTACCTGAACCCAAGGGTTTAGGTAAGTACCTGGGTTTAGGGGTTTAGGTAGGTTTTGGTTTTATTTTATAGCCGTTTCGTAAAATAAAAGTAGCGTAAGTTACCCCTTATGATATCGGCTATCAGCCAATAAAAGTCCCGTTAAAATCGACCAAGCCGTTTCAGAGATTTCTTGGAACAAACAGATAGACAAAAATTTTATAAATTGATTTTTTGATGTACGTACCGTATATACTTTTATATGCATTTAGTGAAAAGCTGACCCTTCAAATTGGTTTATGTAGTAAATAGATTCCAATAAAATTTGTTGCTGACATCTTTTTTTTTTTCAGCATCGAATGAAGATACATCGAATTTAGCCGGATTTTTATCTATACCGTTTTTATTAAACACTGCGGCAGTTAAACAAAAGAAGAAACGCGGTTCAGATGCAGGTCAAAGCTGGTAACCAAGTAAAGATAAGCCACGGGAAGGCTTTATAAAGCATGTAAAATCTAGTGCAGAAATCCGTCAAGCAATAGAACTACGCCTTTCAACCCTTCTCCAAAAAGGAGCGCCATCCCAACCTTATATTATTGTAGTGGGTGAGTCGCTGGACAAAATAAATACCTTTCTAATAGTTGCGAATAGATCAGTCATCTATAAGAGAATGTCTGTTATACACGCAGTTGATACGTGTTATAAAATAATATGGGCCCTAAATGCAGAGTATGGTATCGACACATACCCTGTGTAAAAGGATCAACTTTGATAAAGGATCAACTGCTGCTGAGTCTCTCCTTGTGGATTGCAATATTTAAATACCTATTGTATTTTTCTTTTTTAATAATTGTTGCCAAAACTGTTAATGACTGATAATAATTAGTAACTTTTGTTTATGACATTGTTTATGTGAAAATTTCTCTTTACTATAATAATTATAGTAAAGATAAATTTTCAATTAATGTTTCAATTAATATTTTCAAACTAAATACTTAAGTAAGAATTATTCTTACTTAAGTATTTAGTTTTATACCTATTTAGGTACATAATAAGCAAATTGTTACAACAAAGTTTAGTTTGCTTTGGTTGTAATCATTTTAGACCACTGTTAATAAGTAATATAATAAACAAATAATATTGTGACTGATGATTATTCATAATTGGTTAAGAAATAAGCTGTGTAAAAATTGTTTTCTCTGTTAAATATTGTTATTAAAAAAGTTAGAACGCCGATTCCCTGTAATATAAATGTTTTAAGCAATGGCAAAAAATATGTTACCCTGCGCTGTACTATCTAAGTAGTCGATGAATATAATATATAACTATTTTTAATTATATTTTTGTTTCATTTTGACCAAATTTATGTACCTACTTACAAAAATTTTGTTAGACATAATAGTTACCAATAGATACAGTTTGAATATACTTGTATTAATACACTAATACACTCAACTCAGATAACATTCTGGGTACGGTCTCGAGATGCTATCTTTCTTTTTTTTTCTTCTTTTCTAGAAGAAGAAAAAAGGCGCTATCTTAATTAAT
Source organism: Hypena proboscidalis (assembly GCA_905147285.1). Taxonomy (NCBI): domain Eukaryota; kingdom Metazoa; phylum Arthropoda; class Insecta; order Lepidoptera; family Erebidae; genus Hypena; species Hypena proboscidalis. The sequence continues at coordinate 31,144,329 of LR990126.1, forward strand.
TGGGTTAGGACTTCAAATGCATATTTAGGAGCAATTTCGGTATAAAGTGCGATTTTTAAATACAACCCTTTTCAAAGCATTTCAAAAACCGGAGGTAAGGGTTGTATTTATAAATCTCAATTAATACTGAAAGTGTTCTTAAATACGCATTTGAAGTGCTGACCCAATGAATAGATCGGTGTTAGTTAATGAGATAAAGTATCTCAGTACATTCGATTAAGAGTAGCTTTGTTGGTATAATAATGTTTCATATTTAAAATAACCATGGTTTTAGTAGAGTCTACGAACATGAATTAGTTATAATGACCACGTTCTTAGTAAAGTCTACGAACATGAATTAGTTATAATGACCATGTTCTTAGTTGAGTCTACGTAGATGAATTAGTTATAATGACCACGTTCTTAGTTGAGTCTACGTAGATGAATTAGTTATAATGACCACGTTCTTAGTTGAGTCTACGAATATGAATTAGTTATAATGATGAAGTTCTTAGTCAAATTTATTAATGAGAATTAGTTAGAGTAGTCATTTTCATATTTATATTAACCAAGACCATAGATGAATATATTATGTTGATATCGTCATATTAGTCATTTTCTTGTTGACTTTGATTAAGGTTTTAATCGTTCTGTTTAAGAAGCAGATAGTAAGAGCAACAAAATCCACCTTAATTGATTCATATAACGTCTTGTTAGGCTCAAATGGAATCAAGATGCTTGTTTGCAATAATCACAATCTTGTTAGGAGCAACCAATTTTTTTTTAGAGTGTACTAGCTGTCTGTGCGGACGTAAGCAGTATTTTTTTCATTTGAAGTACAGGACCCTTAAAATGGAAGGTGAATACGTACTTGATCCCAGCTAGATGGTCCAGAGCATGAAGCGGCTCCCGGTGGCATGGCTAGAGAGCCTACTCCAACGGCTCCAGGAAATGCTCCACCTCCGATGTCCGTGGCCTCGAAAAGACGGAGCACCGACCGATCCCGAATGTCCCGGAGATGGGCCCTGCACCAAACAAAAAACATATTACATTACCAGCTTCCACCCGGAGCTCCGCACGCTCTATACGTCGATAAAAAGTAAGTTATATGTTTATCCAGGCTCGAAACTACATTTCACGTTTACAAAATGTAATCAAAATCAACCAGGTAGTTTTTGCGTGAAAGCGTAATACTTAACAATCTTTTGCATTTATATTATTAGTAGGATACAAGATCCAAAACTAAACGAGACAGTGGGAAATAAATTCCACTGCTGATTGCTCTGCATTTCTGATTTCTCTACCTAAAAGCTAGATAGGTAAACTGGCATAATAAATTAATGGATATAAAGTCCTATTCGTCTGGAAGAAAAATCTATACGATTGTAAATTTGCCATATCGTAGTAGAAGCCAAAACATATTTTTTTAGATTTTTTTCTGTCTGTCTGTATTTATGTTCGTACGCGCATCACGTAATAACTACCGCATGGAATTAGATGCAGTTCTCACAGTTATGTAGTAGGAGTTTAACTTAAAACTGGTATATGCTTTATCTTCGTCTTTTGTGAGATTATATGGGCGGTTCGTTAATTTTAAAGGAAAATGAATGAAATTCTGCGTATAGGTTCCTTAAATGACGTAAATGAACTGTAAGATAAAATCTTGGAAATATGAAATATAATTTTCCCAAGGGGGTAAATCAGGGGTTGTAAATATATATGTGCAGTTAGTCAATTATGAAGAAATTGCACAAAATTCTGCACATAGGCAAAGATTAACACTAAGATAGTTTATTTTTAAATTCCACTTCCTAATGGGGTAAATTTGGGGTTTAAAATGTATGAGGAAAGTATCTTAATTTTATTGGAAAGAGCATGAAAATATCGAATTCCAAGCGGACAAAGTCGCGGGCAAAATCTAGTAAGTTATAAAAACACCTATAAGGTTATTAATAACAGAATAATGGTCGCGCTAATCCAACAGCGAGTAATCCCGACGTGAATATTTCATCAAATCAGACAAATGTAAATATTAAACCAATACACGAGCCGCCATTTTTATTCAATCTAGATAATGAGAAATAAAAATGATAACGCATCAAATTCAAGAACAGTTATCCAAACTCAGTCCGTAGTTCCAGAGATTAACAAGTGCAAACAAACTCTGCAGCTTCACTATACAGGGTGGCCTACGGCTATGTCACAAGGAAGGCATGTATAAAAGTAGAGGATGTTGGTTTTTCCGCTTTTACCTGGTTCAATTCTTCAGCGACACAAGCATAATTATTTGAGAAGTGACAAAGTGCGAGTCAGACTCGTGCACGAAGGTTTCCGTACCATAATATAATAAAATTGTAAAGAAGCCATATCTTGGGACTATACCAGCTGCAGAAGCCAAAACATTTTTTTGTCGAAATTTGGTCTGTCTGTCTGTATGTTCATACGCGCATCACGCTAAAACTACTGTATGAAACTGAATACGGTTTTCACGGTTGTGTAGCTAGGGGCTTAATTTAGAAACTAGTATAGGTTTATTTCATCCTAAAGGAGGTTAATTAGGGGGTGTAAGTTTAAATGAAAGTACGTCAATTTTGAAGGAAATTGCATGACAATCTGCACATATTTATGTAGATTTTTTGGATTACTCCGCAAGGTTATAAATTAGGTGTTGTAAGTTTATATGAGAGGTTTGTCAATTTTGAAATTACAAGGCGTAAAAGAGCGTTGTGATAGATTTTTTGAAATTTCATGTCTCAAAGGACGTACAATAAGGGTTACAAGTGTACGAGTAAAACTCCTCAATTTTAAAGTAAACAGCATGGAATTATCGAAATCCATGCGAACGAAGTCGCGAGTAACATTTAGTTTTTTATAAGAAAGGCAAAATTATCACGTCTGTTGTATCGGAGCCCCCTTAAATATTGAATTTATTCGGTTTTATGTTATAGAGACACCAGTTATACATTATCTGTGAGAATTTCTTCTCCTACGTGGAATTAGTTTGATTTACTCGCGTTATAGCTCACTCCGCCGCTCCCGTGGCGTTAGCGTAATTATTCCCCGTCTTTGCAACATATTTCATTGCTGCGCCGCTGCTAAAAGATATATATATATGATAATAAACAGGCTATATAATATCATTCGTCAATCAGATACTATCTTAAGTTCTTAACAAACTCATAACCTTTATAATAATATGTGTAGAGATAACAATGTTTTTAGGGTTCTTATAGATCCGGTGACCCGTTCATAAGGCAAGTGTAGGCGCACGGTGGTGTTTTAGTGGGTGAGGGCCCCACATAACCGCACCGTCCCCCCGAACGGTGCGGTATGCGGTCAGGTACATTTCACCAACTATTAAAAAAAAAAAAAAAAAAAAAGGGTTCTTATAGATTCTTTATAGAACCCTTATAGATTCGTCACGTCTGTCCGTCCGTATGTCACAGCCACTTTTTTTCCGTAACTATAAGAGCTATACTATGGAAACTTGGTAAGTAGATGTATTCGGTGAACCGCATTAAGATTTTCATACAAAAATAGAAAAAAAACAATAAATTTTTGGGGTTCCCCATACTTAGAACTGAAACTCTAATTTTTTTTTATTAAACCCATACGTGTGGGATCTATGGATAGGGCTTCAAAAATGATATTGAGGTTTCTAATACCTTTTTTTTCTAAACTAAATAGTTTGCGCGAGCTACGCTTCCAAAGTGGAAAAATGTGTCCCCTCCCCCCGTAACTTCTAAAATAAGGGAATGATAAATTTAAAAATAATATATGATGTACATTACCATGCAAACTTGCATGCAAACACCGAAAATTGGTTTGAACGAGATCTAAAAATAAGTTTTTTTTTAATACGTTATAAATCGTAAACCACATTTTACCTTCATTCAATCAACTCCAATATAATAAAGAATAAAGAAAAACATTTATTTAGTTGTATAGTGGTACGGAACCCTACGTGCGCGAGTCCGACTCGCACTTGGCCGGTTTTTTTAAGCCTTATCTTCTTTTAAAGGTTTTCTGTAAAGAAACCAAGATTCTTCTTCGTTTTTACATTCTCATACACCGACAAGGCAGAAACAAAACCCTGTGTTGCTATTTTTGTCTTAAGCCGTAAGCTTAGTGATTTCCACACCTACCTAAGTGGCGAGGTAGCAGGCATACAGGATGATATTAAAATGTTTAGCCCATATGTCTATTTGCTGCTCTAGGTTTTGGGCCTTATATAAGAAGGGCTTTCCTAAAAAGTTCATTTATTCCTTAAACATCTTGATCAGCTATCTGTTTCTATGTCTTTCTTTATAAGATAGCTTCACTTCAATTGCGCACTTATTGTCCCAATCATGTGACAAAAGACAAACGGTCAATGAAATTCATCTTTTAGCCATCCATCTGCTTATATACCCCGACAAATTTCATTAATCTCTGAAATCCATTATTCGCCATCAATTAAATCATCATTATGATCTCTGAAATTAATATATTTTGACGACCGGATGGCGGAGTAGGCAGTGTACCTGACTGCGACGCCGAGGTCGTGGGTTCGATTCCCACTTGTCTTAGTCTGGGTGTTTCTATGTATAATAAGTATGTATTTACAAAAGAAAAGTTTAGTTAAGTATTAGTATCAGTTATTCTAGTACCCATAGTACAAGCTCTGCTTAGTTTGGGACTAGATGGCGTTGTGTGCGAGTTGTGAAATATTTATTTATTTATATTTATCAATATTGTTTTCTCGAATACAAGCTATTTTTATAGGAACGATAGTTTAGGTAATATTATCAATTAGTCGGCCAATTCCGGCTTAAATGACGGATGTAAAACACCTTTAAGTGATAACTGCCTGAAAACTTTTCTATCTGGTGTTTCATATTCTGAATTCCCATAAATATATAAGTAAGTAAAATAAAAAACGAACTCCAACACAAATGTTTTCTTTTTACTTCAATGCGCCACTCACCCCGAGGTCTCAAGTTTGATTCCCGGATCGGGCAGTGTTATTTGTGAACTTACCGTCAGAAAATTCACAATAGCAGCACTGAGTTGGAATTGTGCCCGATTGATGGCGATAGGCTCATTCCAAGAGACCTAAACATAACGGGTGAAGTGTGGGTGTTCTACACCTCTGCTACACCCTTTTAGGTAATATAGGCGTGATGTTATGTTTTGTTCAATGTACCTACGTAGTAATACGAAATAATAATATAAATTATTTCCCGAGTCAGATAGTTACTTTCTTCAATTTTCTAAATGCAGCGAAGCAACAGTCTTGAATACATGAATTTGTGAAAGTTCACAAGAAATATAAAGGGAATTTTTCAAAGCAACTGCCGAGAAAATGTAATTGTAGTGCTCACAAGTGTTCCGGTTTTGTGAAAGCACAAAACGACGTAAAAACAAACAAAGAAAAGCTCAAAATTATAACATAGAGCGGATCTGTTTTTATGTCTGTGTCAAGTGTGCTTTAAAAATTGTCAAGAACATGTGTTAGGTATTTTTTTTAAATGCTATAAACTCTGAACTTATTTACTTTCTATCGTTTTTGTAGACTCAATATTTGACACTAAGACACTCAATGTAGAATGTTAGTTATATTTGTTGTATTATATACTTGGATTTATTTAAATTAGTGTTAAGTTTTAATATTCCCTAGTATTATGAATAACTTCCAAATCTCATTACCTATAGCATGCCGAAACCAGTAAATTGTGCTAAACTTGTACATTTAATATTAAACCCATATTAATGTAATACCGCAATAATGCAATAAAATAATTTCTATTAGTATTTTTGTATTTTGCATAGAGATTGCAGACAGGTCCCTTTTCTCTACGCACAGTAAGCTGTTGAGTCAATTTAAATGTACGCGCGTGTCGATAAATATATGTTTGTTACTTCATCACGTAAAAACTACCAAGCTGTTTTTGATAAAATTTTGTATAAATGTAGACTGTAGTCAGGATTAACTTATAGATAAGTTGTAATCGACGTAAAAGCGGGGAATCCGCGCGCGAAAGAACTATATCATTGATGTATCTATTAATTGTAAATTCTTCCGCCTACCTATTTGCATACTTCGCGAAACCTGTTTGTTGTTTAATCTCAATGATTCCTTACCCCGACGGCACCATAACTAAAGTTTACAGAAAATATCAGTTTGACTACCATATTTCCATACGCCATCCCATTAAAAATAATTACGTTATGAAAGAACTTTGAGCAAAGAGCGCTGTATTGTCCTTAATAATATCGATTATAACACATAGGGGCATTGTGAACTTCTATACCCTTGACTCTTTGTAAATCCTTTAGAAAAGGAAATATCAATGCAAAAGAGCTGTCTTCATTAAAATATCTCTTAATATAATAAACTGCTCATTAAAGATATAAAATATTCGGCTTAATATTGCAAAATTCGGCTTAATATTGTTACTGTTATTATGTTTTTCATAAAATGCATGATAATCACACGATTTTAAAAGATGCTTTTTATCCAAACTGTTTTAACTTATGACCTTTAGAAAACCAAACCAAATGCGTCTCGAAATCCGTACATCCAGGATTTCGTATTAATTCATAAAAATAAATACATCTCTCATATGAAATCTCTTAATTTTAAATGAATGTACAAATGCAAATGATCTATTCAGTAAAACAAATAGCTGTTAAGATAACGTTCCGACAATGTTATGAAAAAGTTGGTTTGTCATATCCCCTTTTATAATTAATTTCCATTAATATAAGGTATTAGTATAAAGCATAATATTGTTCAGAGAGCTCTCATGGGGGAAACCCATTTTTATCCCAAGTTCCCCTTTGCATGTTCCGGAACCAACCTAATTTTTAGTTTAAAGTCAAAACGAATATGATTCCATTGTCCGCTTTTGTGAGCAGCATCCTAAAAATAACAAGTCACCAAGTCCAGCCCGAGGCATCCTAGAGATTTAATGTACATAAATTGGGTGTAAAAATTTCGGCAGGAAGCAGAGCACAACGCAAAAGAACCCTTTTTAGGTTCTTTCAAAATAAAGAGCCCCATAGCATCCTCAGAATAAGAAAATATTAGTATACCTATCAAAACCGCAATGTCCAAAAAAAACCAAAGAACCGGCAGAAGCTAGAACTAACCTAAACAAAAACAGGTTTAAAAGCACAGAACCAAATAATTGGACAAGTCCTTATAATAACTGCCTTAATACATGTTAAGATTGATTGATTGTGGCTTAAGATTTTAAGTTGAAAGCCGAGTTCCAGAAAAATACCCAATGCATTCGAGAAAAGATTTTTGAAAATTCTAAATACCTAAAAGTAGAAAAAATATCTTCTCATCGGAGTATCTGACTTACAATGACGCACTAACTCATTTATACTCATGCTAAACCCTTAGGGGGTGCGCTATCTCTAGGCAAGAGGAAAAAGATAAAAAAAATCGAGATATAATTCCTAAGGGGTGTGAAAAGAGGCTGTAAAATTATCCGGCGCGAGCGAACCCACAGGCAAGAGTTACATCAGTCATTCAATAAGAACGCAAGAAATACAAAACGTAGAAATTATAACAATCACTCGCCCGTCGGCATTGGCGTGACAATGAATAGCTTTGAAAGTAACGTTTTTTTTCTTTTAATTGATTAATTTCAAAGAATATTGAACAAAATGCACTTTAATAAGCTGCAGAGTTATTTTAAAGGAAAAAATAATGTAAAAATTAAAAATGATTTTTTTATCTCGCCGCCCCGTCAATCTGTAACCAAGTTTCAAATTTAATATTATTAAGGCTCGACAGATTTCTAATCTGGTCTAACAAAAATATTTTTTTAGTTTTTACCGATATGTCTTAAGTCATTGTATTTTTGGAATTGTCATATTAACGAAGTCAACGTATTAACCTAATTAAACTGGTTCTTTATTTCTACAAATGAAAAAGAGATATTGGTAGGCTGAAATAACCGTTAAGGATAAGGTGAAATTAAAGCCCGTTTGCGGCAAAGTAATAATTAAAAAACAACATGTATTGTGTTACAATTTAACCCTGAAGAAGCCAAACTGCCCGACATCAAAAGATGTGTCTTATCAACCAACTGTATAAAAAATACTCTATACTGACCTCATTGTATTTTTTACAATGTTTTATAGCTTAATTATAATGCACTGCACATAATTATAAAATATAAATATAAATATATTGTTATAACATTGTTGTACAAACCGAAATTATGCAACCCTTCAAAGTTGAAACAATACGATACGAATTGACGGCTTCGATACAACATCATGTACTTTTAATTAAATTCACCAAATTAAGCTGTATGTATTGCAGTACGACGTTGTCATTAATACATTGTATTTTAATCGCAACGTTACTCTTGGAAAGCATCATGATAAGTTGTTTTAACGCAGTTTCATTTAGCATCAACCTGTTGCCGACAGCGGCGGCGACGACGTGGCTACTAAGCACGTTAAAATAAGTTATAATACTTTGCTAGTTTTTTCATTTAGACCCTTATTTTATGTCTAAACTTGCTAAAAGTTCATCGATAAACTCTTTTTCTTACTAGATAATCATGTTTGATTGCAAACAATCTTGAATATAACCTTAAGATTCATGAAAAATTTCCCTAATCATTCTCGAAGTGCGTATTTATTTGTTGTAAATCAATGTTAAAATGATATGACACACCGTCACCTCTAATTCATGTGAGTAATAAGTTATCCACGTAGAAACTTTAACACCTACTCGATAATTTAATCGATGACGGCATTAAGCCAATGTCTGCCCTAGATCCCTAAATTAGAAGTCGATTTCAAATTATATCCGCCGCTGATTTGTTTCATCCGGGAATTGCGACGAAATAGAATATTGACAAATGAAGGTTTCTACCGTAACAAGCGAATTTTCTAGAATTCATAAGAGTTAGACTTTATTATGAGGCTTTTAATTCCCCTTGATAATAACGTTTAAACTTTACGTTCCATCGTTAGTTATATATATATATGTAACGATATAGAAGTTGTCCCATTCGAAAATTGAGAACATATAATAGCCGATTCCTACCGTATTGTTAAAACGTTGAAAAATGGTCCGGAATGATAACCATTTACATCAGAATATGAGCTAGTTTTAAATTAATCGTGAAACTCATTTTTATTTGCGTTTCTTCGTAAATTTTAATAGAATTTTTGCTCTAAAGTTATTATTTCGGTAAGTGATATGGTGCTCCTATTTGATTAATTATAGTAATTAGTCCGTCGGTCTGGAATAATCTTATATGATTTGGTTACAAGCTGGCACTCCCGAGTACTCGAGTGAATCTCGGTGCGGATGCTATTCCATTAAAATTAGCAAGGTTCAAAGTTGGACCAAAAATACGCGAATTTAAGATTTTACGGCTTAAAATTAATACATTTTCTGTCTTTCACAAAGACGCGACGATTGTAATAATTAATTTAGACTTTGTTTTTCGAGTTAACATGTTACAAAAGACGCAACAGGTCGAAACGAAACCAATAAAATAAGATAATCATTTCGACAACCGCAGAAAATTAACCCAACATTTTTTATGACCCCAATTTAAAATGTTAAAAATATGTGTGGTCTTAAATATATCAAGGTGATTAAAATAAAAGAAAATGAAAAAAGATCGGGACCCTATACCCCCTATTTAATTTAACTAAAGAAAATATATTTTAAATCCTACAAACGACGCATAAGTCCGGAAAAAAAAACCCTCAAAAAAAATTAATAAATATCACTTACGGGCATCGGTGGTCATGAATGTGAGAAAAACTTCGACTTGGGCGCATGATGTCGACTGGGAAGTTTCCGGCTAGCGGCTGAACTACCGTACGGAGGGTTCAGTGGCGGACGGCAAACTGAAGCCTCTCCCGATCCCTCGCCCTCCGCGGACGAATTTTCTCACCCCGAGCCGCGCTCGACACCCCATCAACTTATGGGTGTGTGGCTCATTAATATTTATATTTAGGCTTTGTAATTTATAATTTTATATTATATATTTCAAGTATTTTAAAGATTTATTTTACTAGTATATTACATAGTTTTGGTGTTTAAAAAAACACAAAACCAATTTTTTTCTCTTCTAATGACGTGATGATTCTGTTTATTGGTGCCGAAAAATAGCATAAAAATATATTTTATTAATATTTCGGTTTTATGAAACACTAAAATTGTCATCTCTGTCTAACGCAAGCTTTTCTCGTGGGGAAGAGTGGGAAGGATATAGATAGCTCGGTTTGTCACACCTTTTAATGTAACACCGATACAGAATGTGCTCCTGTAAGAAATAATTTTTGCGCGTAGCTTCCGTTATACATTTATCTCGCTTCCGCGACGGCCAAAACTACTTTTAAAAAGTTCAAACCTCATAAAAATATGCCATAATGACCAAAAATATTGAAGATAGGTATTTAACAAGTAAAGAGGCAACGTAACGAAGCAAATGTAAACAATTTACTACATTCATAGATACTTTTTTTGCCATTTATCACACAAATTAGACAAATGCCATTCTATACTACCTTCTCTTTCTCAAATTCACACTCACATTTAAGACGTTTTTATTAATTTATTATTATGGTGTATGTTAGGAAGGCAGAATTATTATAGATTATAATAAACAAAAAATGCTACAGACTGTAAACTGCAGCCTTTTGCTTTTATGTACTTACAATATACCCAATCGCTGGATTTGATGTACCACGAATTACCGACACAATTATTTATATTTTCTAAAATTAATTGTATTATAGCTGACTCTCACAAATTAATATAAATTATAAGCAGTCTTCAAATACTTTTGCAGTAAATATGATGCTGTGAAAAGTTTAGTCTCAACTAAATATAAAATTGATTTAGTATACTCCGAAAGTTACCGAAATTACAACACATATAAATATGCGAATCTTATTGATTTATCATAGGACTTAAAGCTTTAATATTAAATTTCTACACTTATAACCTTTTATTTTCACCTGGAATTAATAAAACAAAAAAATCTCAGACGGTTAAACAATCACAATATAAATTATTAGGGTTATTTTCCATGAAAGGTAAGAGACGTTAACAATAACAAGAATACGGGAATAATTTACATGATGGCAAAGTTCGAACAGCATGAGGTATGCAGGTCAAAAACTTCTAAGTCAAAGTAAATACTGACCACACCAGTTATGGATAATTGAGTTACATATATGAATAGTGGGTATATTACACATCTTAAATATGTAATTCACATATGAATAACTGGTGTAGTCAGTCTTCACTGTGATGTAGAAGATTTTGCATACCTAATTGCTTGGCCCACCGTACTCAGCGCGGTAATGAAATGAAAACCAGTCACGGTAGATACTAATCAAATAAATATTTCTTCTTTTGAAACTCAAAAAGTTATTTCTGTCACTTAAACATTAACGGAGCGAAGATACTTTAGGTGTTCCTGAACGAACACAACTAAATGTATGGCTTCTAGGTAAAAAAACTGGTGGTGGTCGCGTAAAGACAGAATGATATTGGTCAATTTTAATGGGTTAGTGTATGAATTATAATAAACGGTTGTCTAAAACAGCTAAAAGATATAATTATCTTAGTACGTTTTTTATTTATGATTTAAATTGTAATGATTAAATGATTATAAGACGGTCAGATCTTATTTAATGTTAGTTCATTATTAAAAATTCACGTCGTTTGCGTTGGCTTCTATTAATATGTTGGTATAGTTTAGTTAGAATAAGGTATTTGAGTTTCTGATTTTTTACGTGAACCATTTGCGAATTAAATTTGTACTTAGAAGTAAAGGGAGGTTCGGCAACTCTCGGCTTAAATGTTAAGTGAAAGCTAAAATTGGATCGCCATTTTTTCTATCTTTTTTACTTTGAAACTCTTGATGAAATTGACAAGAAATGCTGACGTATTGGGCAGAATTAAATTTAAAGGTAGGCGATATGGTTGGGCTAAATAGAAATTAGACTAACTTAGCTTATAATTATGTCAGTTTGCGAGGTTGTTAAAATGGGTAGACGTTTGTTTTTTTTCATGCAAAAATCCTAGCTGTGTTTGAATGAAATTTTGCACTTATTTTAATCAGACACTAACACAAACTACGTAATTTTAGTGATATCACACCCGCAGCTCCACACACGCGAGTGAAGCTGCGGGTGAATAGTTTATTCTCTCTACGTAACGCGTTTTAGCAAAACCACTGATCCAATTTTGATGGAAATTAAAATAAAGATATTTATTTGACTACATTTTATCGATCTACCATACGGGCGAAATCTTGGACGGCAATTAGTAATCTATGAAAGTCATATATTAGAGATAGGACTTTTCCACTTTTCGCTTTATAAAAGTAGTTGCGTATAACGTTAGTTCGTTTGCGATGAATAGGATTTATTTTCAGCAACGCACAAAACAATATACCTATTTTAATCAACTTCGTCCAAGTTTGCCGATATTGAAATTTTAATCATTTTATATTGCGGTTTTAAGCAAAGCCGATTTGGCCGCTTTGTCAGATAGATTGTCATGCTGGATACAATGTTAGGTTTTTATTTACAATTAAAATAGCTATCAAGATTTTAGGCGCCGCGTCGGCTCCATAGCGGTTGGTCTATGGTCAGAGTTTCGAGTTCAGCGTGCCGAGTTCACTTTTCCATACTGTGAACACTGAAGGCAGACCGTCAGAGAAGTTTTCGGCATCTAAGATTTCTAAGATATGCGGCACGCAGAGCTTTTAATTCAAGACTTAACAATATTTTCTGAAGAAACAGAATGTGTGAAAAGAATGGCTAATTTTTGTTTTTTTTTATACGACGTATGGAGAACGGACGTGTAATCCACCTGATGGTCAGATGTGGCTTGTTTACAAGAGCTCTAACAACACTTTTTTTTCAATTAAATGCATGTTTGGCGTAGTGGTTTCAGCGGTTGCCTCGCCGCTCTTTACTACGCTGGTGTTGTGGCTTCGAACCCTACACGGGTCAAATCTTTGTGTGTGCAAAGATTTGTTACGCTTCTGGGTGCTTTGTGTGTATGATACAGGAACTATTCCCAGTGCGGGCGTCGTTATAAAACGGTGATCTCTTCATTAAAGAAAGAAAAGAAATAAGAACAGAGAGGTTGAGCATTAGATAGACGTTGTCATTATTGTGTGACGGTTGCCTACACACACTTACTATTGAATGGCAGGGGCTGTAGTCGTAGCTTTATTTTTCTAACTAATTATCTATAAATAGCGTATCAAATAAACAGTATGACCTCTGCAAGGACTAGATCGAATAAAACAATGTATTTGTCAAAGCTTTGTCTCAACTAATATATCAAGTTCTAATAATATAATTATTAATATTTACAGCTATTTTTGCAGACCGTCCTTTTGACCGTCCGCAGGGATCAAGCTTTACTAGCAGAAATTGATATTTAAAGATCATAACATCACGCCTTCATAGCCCAGAAGGGTACAGCAGAGGTATATAACACCCAAATTTAACATGTTATGTTTAGGTCGAATGTTATTGCGAATTGATTGCTGGGAAAGACCCAAATATTTGCCCGACCGAGGCATAGAACCCGTGGCTTTCGTGGATTCGCTAACCACGGGACCATCGAGGCAGTAGCCGTTGTTAACGCGTGTTACGCGTGACCATTAAGGTGTTTTAATATCATTTAATCAATCGGTCACCGATTTATGGCAGAATGAACGACATCAATCGATAGTTTTCCTCTTATTAACCGACTTCAAAAAAAAAAGAGGTTCTGTATTCGATCCGTATGTATGTATGTATGTATGTATGTATGTATGTATGTATGTATGTATGTATGTCACCTTTTTATGTTCGCGATTTTCTCGGAAACTACTGATCCGATTTGAATGCAGTTTTCGGTATTTTAATCCTTGTGTTTCAAGGAAGGTTTTAGTATATAATTTATCAGAATCTGATGAAGATCTTTGGAGACAGGCAACGGAACTCTTCAAAAACGAATAGCTAATGAACCACGTTTTGTGCAATCGTGTATCTATGTATTGTTTTCACCACTACATAACATAACATCATGCCTGTGTATGCTTTGAAGGGTAAGCAGAGACAGCCTACTTACCTACCCTTAAAGTACCGAAAGCTCTGCTTAGGTTTGGACGGGGCTTACGTTTCAGCACATTTGTTATTATCGTAGTGATAACTTATGATCATGAAGATCTCAGAAAGAATTTTTTGATTAATTTGATTGTTTCTATTGTGTTTCATGCGTAATGATGCCTTATTATTTCTTCCTAACCCCATCGTTAAATCTAAAAAACTAAGACACTAAAAAGCTTGAAATAAAAAAAAAAATAAAAAAAAAAATATAAAAAAAAACAATAAAAAAAAAATAAAAAAAACTAATTAAAAAAAAGAATATTCTTAACTCGAGCGTATTCTAAATATTATAATTATGTACTAATTTTTTTCAAAGAAAAAGGAACCGCCTTCAAAAACTCAAAAGTAAAAAATAAAATATTCGCTAAACTTTGCTTACCTTTATATTAATTTGTTTAAAACAATAAACCCAAATAATTATGTAATACCAATTAATTATATTTTTTTGAAGTCGGCGCCAAATTACAAAATCAAGTACCAATTAAAACCGTATTTACCGTGACCTGTACTTGATTTTGTAATTTGGCGCCGACTTCAAAAAAATATAATTAATTGGTATTACATAATTATTTGGGTTTATTGTTTTAAACAAATTAATATAAAGGTAAGCAAAGTTTAGCGAATATTTTATTTTTTACTTTTGAGTTTTTGAAGGCGGTTCCTTTTTCTTTGAAAAAAATTAGTACATAATTATAATATTTAGAATACGCTCGAGTTAAGAATATTCTTTTTTTTAATTAGTTTTTTTTATTTTTTTTTATTGGTTTTTTTTATATTTTTTTTTTTATTTTTTTTTCTACTTCATCAAACATTCGACCAATCCACCATGTTGGTTCCACCATGGTTCATCGATTGATTGATGTAGCACCTTTAGGAGGAACCGCTTAAGTAAATTATGCTATTAATAAAAATTTTTTGCTCGTTCGATACTCGGCTTAGTAAAAAAAATGCAATTTAAATGGTTTTTAACATAAAAATGAAGTCTTTTTCAGTAACATTGTCTATCTGCATAATAAAACCTTCATTCCACGTGGGGCCTCCTATATATATTATATAATATATTCTATATTAAATTATATAATATAAGGTTTTTTTTTTCTACACCCATAATGTGACGCCATATATTATAATACGATTTTTGGTTAGCGTATGTAGTTACTCACAGGGTTTGATTTCTGCTTAGGTCACAGGTGTGTAAACTCAGTCGGTCATAAGAATATTCTCAAAACCAGCACGGGAATCGTGCCCATTGGATGGCAATACACTCACATGAATCCTAAATGTAACAGGTGAAATATGGATATTCTACAGCTTTGCTACCCTTCTAAATAATTTTAAGCCTAAAACCAGTTCTATAAATCCGGCCGACATGTGCAGTAAACGGTTCTATTCTAGAAACTAGGCCTTCGGTATTTTCAGAATAGCTTCTAGTAGCCTCGATTGCGCCTGCGGTTTAGTTATAAAATAACTGGTCAAGTGCGAGTGGCTCGCCTCATTATAAGCGTATTTATAGTCCCAATGATATTGCAACGGATGTTATGGGACGGCGGTATGGTACACGGGCAAAACAACG
The DNA here is from genome assembly GCA_905147285.1 of Hypena proboscidalis. Taxonomy (NCBI): domain Eukaryota; kingdom Metazoa; phylum Arthropoda; class Insecta; order Lepidoptera; family Erebidae; genus Hypena; species Hypena proboscidalis. Next base: position 31,160,035 of record LR990126.1, read on the forward strand.
GCAAAGTCGCTGTCCCATCACCGTGCCGTGGGAAAAACCCAAAGCTGTAGTTGGCTGAGGCTGAGGTGATTCGCACTTGATCATACTTCACCGAGAAAATTGCCGTTACCGTGCTGTCTTGAGAGAAAATGCTGCACCTAGCGTGCATGGATTTTCTTCTATATTTTATAGCTAGGTATAATTACTTGCTTTGATTATGTTGGATATGGCGCAAGTAAAATTTAAATCAAATATTAACAATTTAGTCCTATTCGCTACAAAAAATACTTTTCAAAAAGCTTGAAAATATTATCATAATATTTTGCTATTTCAATATTTTAGTAGCCTCTGTAAATATAATATTGTTCTGCCCTATCCCTCTTTACAATATTAAATCAAATAACAGGGTACTCAACAACTTTATATAAGGTAGCTCTAAATATTTTTATCTTAATATTTCTTCATATTTTTACTAAAGTGCAAGCGTCTACAACTACCAGACCTTGTTCGTTTTATAAAAAAATAATATGTCCTAATTCCGGTAAGCAAGAAGTAAAATGATGCTTGATTAAAAACAAGCTAAAGTTTTGGAAAGAAACCCTTAAGTGGGTAGCAAGTTTAGCGCAGTGGTGGCGCTGTAAAAACTGTCTGGCTACTAAGAAGACATCTTGACGACATTTTTTATGGATTTCTTGATGTTTTTAGGGTTCCGTGGCCGAATGGCAAAAAACGGAACCCTTATAGATTCGTCATGTCTGTCCGTCTGTCCGTCCGTATGTCACAGCCACATTTTTCCGTAACTATAAGGGCTATACTGTGGAAACTTGGTAAGTAGATGTATTCGGTGAACCGCATTAAGATTTTCATACAAAAAAAACTATAAGTTTTTGGGGTTCCACATACTTAGAACTGAAACTCAATTTCTTTTTTTCATCAAACCCATACGTATGGGTATCTATGGATAGGTCTTCAAAAATGATAAAAAATAATGTTTCTAATATAATTTTTTTCTAAACTGAATAGTTTGCGCGAGAGACGCTTCCAAAGTGAAAAAATGAGCCCCCCCCCTCCCCCCCGTAACTTTTAAAATAAGGGTATGATAAATGTAAAAATAATATTATGATGTACATTACCATGCAAACTACCACCAAAAATTGGTTTGAACGAGATCTAATATTAGTTTTTTTTTATACGTTATAAATCGTAAACCGCATTTTACCTTTCATTCAATCAACTCCAATATAATAAAGAATAAAGAAAAACATTTATTTAGATATATATTGGTACGGAACCCTACGTGTGCGAGTCCGACTCGCGCTTGGCCGGTTTTTTTATTTTTACTACAACGCCAACGTATGTAGTGAACAAACGTAACCTGATATTGATTGCAGATTGCAGATACGTCGCTCCATCTGAGGACTATGGTGTAATGCCTCATGTGCCAGTTATTTCAAGCCCGATCCCACCACCAAACCGGCACACAGTAGTGCAAGTACTACTATTTGACGGCAGGTAAAAAGTGAGACGGTGGTGCTGCCGCCCTAAAACTAGTTCACAGGAGCTCTACGACCATCATCTCGTTTGTTAAATTCATCACGCAAAAGCTACAAGGTCACTTTAATTGAATTCTGCACACACCTAGTTTATAGTTTGGATTAACATTTTAATGATGCACCTCGCGGGCGAAAGGACCCCATACGAATATTATTATATTGACTAAAATTACAATAATACTTCCGAAGCCACTTTAACTGTATTGGAAGCACATGCATTGAGGATGGTCTGACAGCAGCGGGATCTTGCTCTATCTAATAGACTCCAATTACCTGATATTGCGTTAGATATTATTCGCTATTGTTTATTTTACCATACAAATTATAATTTAAGCTCAATCTATTTCATCGGATGGTTTTAAAAAGCACTCAGTTAAATTTGTTATGATATTATTTTAGCAATATTGACACTCATGACCTCATCTACCCAGATTACTTCATACCTATTGAAAACTGTGCTGTTTATTTTATTTGTTTTGTAATATGAGTATAGTTTTTACGGATTTAGCTGAATATTAGTATTTAACATGGAGCGACTGCCATTAGACCTCCACAACCCAGTACGAGGTAATACAATACTCCTTGTTAGACTAGTTGTGAAACTTTCTACCCTATCCGTAGCGACTGCCATAGATGTTCAAATAGCAACCGGGACCGACGGCTTAAAGTGCTCTCCAAGGCACAAAGTAAATCATGTTATGTTAAAGATGGTTACCCATCTACGGCCGACCGCGGTTACCATTGCTTATCTTGCAAAATCGATCGGTCCTCGCGGATTCGAGTTAGCCACGAGCGTATTCATCGTATTACGGCCACAATATAACGGCCACATTATTCCACACTGCTTTGTTAAGAAACACAAGCATTACAAAATGGTGGACTACACGCCCGTTTCCTAGATTCGTCGTACAAAAGATATTTTTTTTTACAACTTTCACTAACCTGTCATCTTCAAGCTCGTAGAACATATCTTTTGAAGAGTCGTGGATGTAGATTTTCACCATTGGACTGTCCATGTACTGCATAGTCAGTTGCTTCGGGAAGGACCGGACGAACAAAGCCTTGACAGTATCTATTGAAGTAATCTCGTTAGGCAGGAGGGCGCGCTTAGTCTCATTTCTATATTGCAGAAACACCAATCCTGGAACAAAGAAAAATACAATATTTAAAATTATGACTAAGTAAATACTGTACTAGTTTCTGAGGATCCCTTATTAGACCCATAAATATAACCTGAGAACATTACACTTGAAAAAGGAACACAGCTGTCACTTTCATTTATGTGTGTCTTCCTATAAGGTTTATCTAACACCTGTGAAATTGGGCCTAGAAAACAGTAGAAAACCGGAACCGGCAGGACTTAGGTAAATACTGTAAAGTACAGGAAAGTGTTATTTAGGTTTATTTACGGTAGGAAATTCTCAATATCAGCACGTAGCTGGATTTGTGCCCGGTTGATGACGATAAACTCACCGTCTTGCACATGGGCTAAATATAACAGGTGAAGTGTGGGTGGTATGCACTTGTGCCATACCCTTTTGGGTAATATAGGCGCTATGTTATGTATATTGATGATGATTGCTTTGTGAGTGTGACCTAGCTGTATAATGTTTAACCGCGGGTCAGACAAATGTGCCATTTGGGCTTTTCTGTGCACATACCACCACGTCTACATTATTCAGAAAGATGAGTGGCCGAGGTGAATCATTATCCACATTTATACACACCTCATCAAAATTTTGGTAAACAAAAATCAAATGCAAGAAATGTTAGTTCCATACTTTAAGACAAACTTATTTGGTGAACATTTAAAGTTTCATGAGCAAGTCCGTTTTTAAAGTACGAAATTATTAAAAATATATTTGTTATTTAATAACCTACATAATTTTAAGCAACTTTCGTAATAAAACAATTTTTAAAAACGCAATATTTCATATAGTTATTGTTGTATATTAGTTGTTGGACATCACTAGTATTAAGATATAATAGTTCACACCACAACACTAGGCGTTGGTGTCATGGCGTAGCACTGTACTGTACGCATAGATCATTGTAAAGTTACTTATTGTTATACAGATATTGTTTGAAAGATAATAAAAGTTAACCGTCGTATTAATATTTTATTTAACAAACAATACATGGTGTCAGGTGAAAAACAAAAACCTACGTGTGGAGGAACAAATTTTGAAAAAGTTCAAAATGGAGGGACTGAAGCCGCCTCGTGGTCTAGTCCTGAGCGGTCGGGAATCCAATTGGCGCGTGTTTAGACAAATGTTTGAGTTATATTTGGAGGCAGCAGGGCTGACAAAGGCGTCGGAGAACAGAAAAATAGCAATTCTGTTAAGCTGTGCTGGGGAAGATGCCGTAAACGTGTACAACACATCCAAAAAAGAAGAGGAACTTAACTTAGAAGCAGTTCTGAAATTATTCGACGAATACGTGGAACCAAGGAAAAGTCTCACGATAAACACATACGAGTTTTTCATGTGTAGACAGGGTGAAGATATCACAATTGAACAGTATATAACCACACTGAAGAAAAAAGCTAAAATGTGTGAGTTAGGTAACATACAGGATAGATTGATAATAATGATGATCATTATAGGCTGTAGAGACAGAAGTATTAAAGAAAGATTATTGAGACAAGAAGATATGCAAATAGATAAAGTAATAGAGTTGTGCAGAGCAGTGGAGTCCGGCAAAGAGCAGGTCAGGAAACTAGATGAATACAATAAAAGTGAAGTAAGTACAAGCGTGCAAGTAGATAGATTAGAAAAAAGAGATCTGAAGAATGATAAAGGATGTAACTTTTGTGGAAAAACGCATAAGCCAAGACAGTGTCCAGCTTATGGCAGAAAGTGCATGAAATGCAACAAATTCAACCATTATGCAGTGATGTGCAAGACTACCAATGAGAGTAAGGATGACAATAAAGGAAAGGATAACAACAAAGGAAAAGACAACTATAAGAAAAAGCAAGTACATGAAGTCAGAGAGGAATCCAGCAGCGATAATGAAGAATTCTATGTAGGCAGTATAGATGTTCTGGACAGTGTGAAGACACAGAGTTGGGTAGAGACCCTTGAAATCAATAACAGACAGGTAACATTTAAATTAGATACTGGTGCGGATTGCAACACTTTGCCATTAAATTTGTACAATAAAATTAAAGGTAATAGTGTAATAATAAATACTAAAACTATATTGCTTGTATATAATAAAGAGAAAATACAAACAGTAGGCACAGTTCATTTGGATTGCTTAGTAAAAGGTAATAGATATAGTATTAAGTTTTCTGTAATTGATTTACCAGTACAACCAGTGTTAGGGTTACAAGAATGTATAAGATTAAATTTCGTTCAAAGATTGGAGACAGTTAAAAAAGTTGACATAGAAAGTTCAAGTTTTATTAAAAAGAATAAAGATGTGTTCAAGGGCTTAGGTAGCATAGGAAAATATCAGATTAAAGTGAAAGAGAATGCTATACCGGTTATAAAACCTATTAGAAGAGTACCCAATACTATTAAAGAAAGATTGAAGGAAACTTTAGATAATTATGAGAATAGAGGAATTATTAAAAAAGTAAATGGTCCAACAGCTTGGTGTAATAATTTAGTCATTGTAGAAAAACCTAACAAGTCATTAAGATTGTGTTTAGATCCGAAAGAATTAAATGAGTGTATTTTGAGAGAAAGATACCAGATTCCTTCTCCGGAGGAAATTTATAATAACTTAGCAGGTAAAGAAATTTTTACTGTGTTAGACTTAAAAGATGGATTTTTTCAAATTTTACTTGAGGATAATGAGAAATTGTGTACTTTTGGAACACCTTATGGTAGGTATAGGTTTTGTAGGTTACCATTTGGTATATCATCAGCCCCAGAGGTTATGCAGAAGATTATTACCAACATATTCAGTGATATTCAAGGATTACACATTTACTATGACGATTTAATAATTTGTGGGCAAAACGAGATTGAACATGATAATATTTTAGCTAAAGTAATAGACAGAGCTCGACAATATAATGTTAAATTTAATAGTACTAAGTTACAATACAAAAAAGAATTTGTTAAGTATGTGGGTTTATATATTACAAAACAGGGTATTAAAGTGGATCCAGAACATGTAAAAGCTATTCAAAGGTTAGAAGAACCAAAGAATGTCAAACAGTTACAGAAATTTTTAGGTATGTGCAACTATTTGAGTAAATTTATACCGCAGTATACTAAAACTACTGAACCTATAAGAAATTTGTTAAAAAAGACCATAGAGTGGAACTGGGATATAGAGCAGAAAAAAGCATTTGAAGAGATTAAAAAGAAATTAAGTTGTACACCTACATTAGCTATTTTAAAGAAAACAGGGACTATTACATTACAAACTGACAGTTCTAAGGGAGGTATAGGTGCTTGTTTGTTACAAGAAGGAAAGCCAATTTCTTTTTATTCTAGATGTTATACAGAAAGTCAAACAAGATGGGCACCCATAGAAAAAGAATTATTTGCTATTTGTGCTGCTATGGAAAAGTACCACCAATTTGTGTATGGTAGGGATATTATAATTGAAACAGATCATAAGCCTTTAGTCACCATAGTTAATAAAGATTTAAGTAAGATATCAGCAAGATTGCAACGGATGGTTTTAAAACTTTTAAAATATAATTTCACAATTAAATATGTACCAGGTGAAAAGATGTTTATCGCTGACTATTTGTCAAGAAATTTTATTCTGGAAAATGCTAAAGAGGAACCAACTTTAAAAGAATTAGTACATACTATTGAGCAAGAAATAGTATATGGGTTAGAGTGTGATTTACCTATTTCTGATAATAAGTTACAACAATTTCAAACTGAGACAGAGTTAGATTCAGACTTCAAGCAAATTTTAAATTGGTGTGAAGTAGGTTGGCCAAATAATGATAGAAATTTACAGGATAAACAGTTAAAAGTTTTATATAAGTTAAAAGATGATATTACAAATAAAAATAAGATATTGTATTACAAAGATAGAATAATGATACCTAAACAGATGATAAAAGAAATGTTAAATAAGTTACATGAAGGTCATGCAGGCATTGTAAAATGTAAGAAAAGGGCTAGAAAAGTTATGTATTGGACAGGTATGTCTAGTGACATAGAAAAGTTTGTATTGGACTGTAAATCTTGTGAAAAATATAGGGCTTGCAATGTAAAGGAACCACTTATGTCACATAATATTCCGGACCTTCCATTTATAAAGATTGCTATGGATATATGTTATTATGCAGGTAAAGACTATTTGGTTGTAATTGATTACTTTTCTAAGTGGATTGAAGTGAAAAATGTGTATAATAAAACAGCAGAAGAGGTAATTAAAAAATGTAAAGAGATTTTTACAACTCATGGTATACCTAAGTATATTATGAGTGATAATATGCCTTTTAATAGTTTTAAGTTTAAACAGTTTGCTAAAAATTGGGATATTGAGTTGTTAAAATCTAGTCCCAGATATCCTCAGTCTAATGGAATGGCAGAGAAGGCTGTAGGAATTGTAAAAGGTTTTATGCGCAAATGTAGGGATAGTAACACTGATTTTAATGTAGCTATGTTAAATTACAGAACTACTCCAGTAGCAGGGTTAGAATACACCCCATCAGAATTGTTAATGAATAGATTATTAAGAACTAATTTGCCATGTACAAAAAATGTGTTAAAACCGAGTATACCAGTAAATGTTAAGGAAAAAATGCAAGATGTTAGATATAAGTCACAAATTAATTATAATAAGACGGCAAAGATTAGAAGAGATTTTAAAGAGGGACAAAATGTTGTAATTCAGAATATGCCCAATTCACAATGGCACGGGGGGAAAATAATAAATAAAGTAGGAGATAGGTCATATACAGTACAGAATAATGAGGGCAATTTTGTAATTAGAAATAAGAAACATATTAAAAATAGTAATAATAAACATGTAATTAAAAAAGAAACTTTGTGGGAGGATAATGAAAATGAAACTGAAAGGGATTTAATTAATAGAAGGAGTTTAGGCATAAACAGAGATTTTGCAGAAAATATAAATACAGGATTTAATAGGGATATTGAATTAGAGAGTAATGGGACATCAGATAATTATACCACTAGAAGTGGAAGGGTAGTTAAAAAGCCTCAAAGGTTGATTGATTGTTAAGTATATAAATACAATTAAAAAGATAAAAAAGGGGGGATGTTGTATATTAGTTGTTGGACATCACTAGTATTAAGATATAATAGTTCACACCACAACACTAGGCGTTGGTGTCATGGCGTAGCACTGTACTGTACGCATAGATCATTGTAAAGTTACTTATTGTTATACAGATATTGTTTGAAAGATAATAAAAGTTAACCGTCGTATTAATATTTTATTTAACAAACAATACAGTTATCAAACAAAATTCATAACTTCTTTAGTAGCCGTTCGTTTGACGCGTTTGGGCGAGTCTTTTATTATAATGTGAAATAATATGACTTTAAAATTGTATTATCTCAGGCAGTTTAAGTGATATCAAAACTATTCTTTTAATGATGTTTCTTATATCGAAGGGTGTTTCAATTACAAAAATCAGTCATCTAGCCTATTAAATTGTGCTTGGTTGAGCAAACAAAGTGACTAATTGAGTTTACATCTTACTATCTTACTAATAGCATCACCTGGGATTTCGATATTAGATTACCGTCAAAACGCCCGAGATCTAAGTAAGTCTTCACGCTTTGACAATCTTGCAATTCTATAATCACGTTAAATTTACGCTGAAAACCATATTTTGTGGCAATGAAAAATTAAAAGAATTAAAGTGAATATCACATAACATCGCAGAGTTTAAAAAAGTGTATTAAATCATCACATTTCTCTGGCTATGTTGGATAAAAATCATCCTCACAAGACTTTTGCCCAATTCGTAATTAACCATAGACTAACAAGTGAGAGCGAGAATAATGGTAAATAAAATTGCAATAATAAATAATATTAATAAATTATTATCATGCATAATTGCATGATACCAATTATTAATTGCAAATAAGGGAATAAAATCAGCGCCGATAACAAGAACAATTTTTTTAAGTCAGTTTTGCAAATTTTAACATAACAAAACATCACACCTATATTACCCTGAAGGGTATGGCAGTGGTGCACAACACCAACACTTCACCTGTTACGTTTAGGTCCCATGGGATAGAGAGTGAGATTGAGAATTTCCTGACGGAAAGTTCACAAATAACACTTTGCCCGACCCAGGAATCGAACTCGAGACCTTCCGAGGCAGTAATAATTATAAGTGTTATCATATGTCGCAATTTATTTTTGTACTCACCAAGAGGTCGTTCCAACGTCTTACTGGGCGTCCGTACGACGGGCAAGGAAGATCTTTGCTTGCCCCCTCGCCGGAAGCCAGTGGACGATGTCTCGACCTCAGACATAATGCCAGGGTCGTCGTCGAAGAGAAGGTTGTTGCCAGGCGGCGGGTAACCGCGGGGAAGGGGCGGCTGAAACAATTTGGATTCATTAGTATTGATATATGGCAATTTAAATACAGTGGCCTGAAAAAAGTAGAAATGATTACTGTAACACATAATAACGTAACATAACATCACACTCTATTATCTAGAAGTGGGGTGCATGAAAGGAGCCTCCCCGAGTGACGTACACAACGATTCACTACGTCCGGCGCACCCTGGGCAATTCGCGAGTTATTCGGAGCGAATTGGCTAATCCTTTCACCACGATGTTAAGTCAAAATAAAATTTGACTCAGCCATCGACACGACGAAGAAGAAGAATCTAGAAGCGTCCAGAGCAATGTGGCAGAAGTGTAGATTAGGTCTCATGAGAATTTAAATTATATCTTAATCGGGATAACGTTATTGTGCTCTCTCTATTTCTAACTTTATGGAGCGAAGGTTTATTTAATATTTGGCCTGGCAGTCTGTCCCGCTGTGATCCCCGCTAACTGGTAACGAGATGGAACCATATCGTAATATTATATATCATATCATAATTTAAGCGGCCGTGGCGCAATGGATAAGGCATCGGTCTTACGATCGAGAGGTCTGGGTTCGAATCCTGGCCATTACACCACAGACGTGAACTTCCTCCTAACACAAGCGAATTAAGCTTAGCTGGAGGGGGTTAACAAGAATACTAGTAATTTGTATTTGCAAATTACTAGTAAGCTTTTCTACAATAAAAAAAATGCACTTTTTTGACGTTCAAAGAGCTAAAGTTTCATCGCAATGGAACCTTGCCGCACATAACTAAATACAAATGATATGTGACATTTTTTCAACTAATTTGCAAGCAGCAAGAAGTAAATTATATCTTTTTGTATTATATGCTATCCTAGTAGCTCAAACAATATAAACAGGTAACGCTTTTTCATTACACAATTTTTATGAAATAGGTTCCTGGATTTTCATAAGCTGGCAAAAAAACTAAATTTCCAAAGCAATGTTCCTAGTTTAAACACGATATTCTAATTACCTTCTTTTTACTGTGTAATATATTTATTTTTATTTATTTATTGATCATAGCATCAGTTTGACTTACTTAATTTTAACTTATTTTAATATGGGTCAAAGACTGCAGCATTATTTAACTATAATATGACATACTGATCGATTTTCAATTATTTATTTTACAATAAATTGTTTTTAGAAAATTGATTTATTTTGCATCGAATTTTTGACTGATGACGAATATGGGACATAATAAAGAAAAATACAGACGAATTGAGAACATCAGTCAGTTAAAAATACGGCAATAATTAACGGTAATTTTCTTTGTGTGCCACTTATTAAATAAATGGAAGGCCACTTACAAAAACGGACCTCAAATGTGGCCGGCAAAAACAATTGAAAACTTTACATACCTAATTTTATTTTTTTATGCGCGCTCTGAAAAGAGTACAATTAGGGCCTTATCATACTAGCGTATTGCGAGCGGATTCAAAGCGGAGCGGGCGCGCAACGGATTCGTTGCGGGCGCGCAACGAATACGCCGCGCATTCGCAGCGAATTCGCTGCGGACGCGCGGCGTGGACGCCATTTTGTACTGTCTCGTACAAACGCCAGCCAACCAACTTAATACAATTTTTTTTTCAAATGTTAAATTATTTTGCATCATAACGGATTCTTGCGGGATTTTATCTTGCTTAAATATTTTATGTTTGTTTTATGGTAGGTAGGAACGAAATTATTTAGGATTATTTTTTAATCGTTTGCAAAACAACACAAATTAGTCGCTCTCTTCCATTCGATTAATTGATAATGGATTTTCCCAAATTCGTCGATGCTTTCGTTTTCGTCGCCGGCGTTTCCGAAGTAACAAAGCCAACAGCAGTGTTTCCTCGTCGGAATCAATTTTGTTACTGAGTGTATTGTACGTCGTAAATTCGCTACAAACACGCGACGAAAACGTAGCGTATTCGCCACGCGTCCGCGACGTCTCCGCTGCGTGTTCGCGACGCATTCGCTGCGCGCCCGCTCCGCTTTGAATCCGCTCGCAATCCGATAGTATGATAAGGCACTTAGAGTCGCTATATTATGTAATTTTTCTGTTGCACATAACATAACGTAAAATATTTATCTTGGTAATTTTTTGTAAGTACTTTCTTTCCATAAAGTCATAAAAAGAATAGAGAGTAAAAAAAATTTTTTTTAATTTTTTTTTATATAGGATGTGGGTATTTATTACATACCTACTTACATACATTGTCAGCTTTGGCGATAACCTCAATTATCCATGAGCAGTTATTACTCGACACGTGTAAAAGATTGCCAGAAAAATACATTGTACATACGTACAAAGAATTTTTTTCTTAAATGATGCTCACTCAGCGACAGCCTGAGACGCCAGGTCTAGACACATATCAAATGTGTCAGAAAAATATATTTTAGATACTTATACCGTGTCCAACCGTTTATTTACTTTTTGACATTTCAATATTAGTGACGCCTTCACACGTTACCGATTCTATTCGAAATAATAATCCATTTCGTTTAAGAATAACTGTATGTCGATTGAAATGCACAAAAATATTTTAAGTTAATATTCGAACTGATGAATCATGGTAATAAATAATTATTAATAATAATTTCACTTGTTTCATTTGAAATTCCAAAATTTCGATTTAATTATGGAGTCATGATCATTATTTTAATTTCTTTTTTTATTAAATTTACAGACACAATACATAAATAAAGTTTTTTTTGTTCATTTTAAATAATGATCGATTTATTTTATTTCACGACCTGATTTATAGTATGTGTTTCTTTGTAACGACACACGGTCTTTACTTAAATGTGTAATGCCGTACTTTTTTGACAGCCAGCCAATAAAGTACGGCATTACTGTAGAATATTATTTTATAAAAAAAAAAAAACTGGTAATTTATCGGCGTGAGCTGTCAAAAAGAAAATAGTCGAATGGTCAAAGTATAAAATCTACCTTAATATGGGACAGTATTAAAAGAAACTGTTGTCAAACAATAACAAAGAGTAAAAACGAAGAATCTTTTTCTAAAATTTTAAACTAAATATTAAAACTGAGAACGAAATACTCGCCAAACCTAAAAATCTAGAGTGAAAAGTTTAACTTGGCGCTCGATAGATGGCGTTGTACCCCTTGTCTGAATGGCGATATGGTTTCGTTACCAAGTCTAGTACAAAAGGTGAACGAATTTGTTCCAAGTTATCTTACCATCAAATAAGAATCTTATTTTTTTACGATACCGGCACTAGTGAAGGCTAGACGCGGTATTACTAAACCTTTAAATTGACGGTATTCTGACGAACTAAACCTGCTCATGTGCTGTTCTGTGTGGATTAAATGTCGGTCAGGATATTCAGAGGGCTTCAGATAAAATAAGAGGGCGTATTTCTTAAAGGACGTAGACAAGCAAAAAAAAAGGTTTTTCTTAATATTCGGCCACTGACAGGATGAAGAGTGGGACGAAATATTCTAATCGTGAAACTCAATCAATTTCAAATGTGGATATACCATGAGAAAACGGATGCTACACTTTCATAAAGACTATTACGGGCAGATAATTCTATAGCCCAGTGCCGTTAATTTTTAAGACCAAAAAAAATAATAGTAGGATGAAACCCATTACAAAAGGAGGAGAATATTATAAAAATTCAAGGAAAAATAATTTACGGGCGATCTGAGGTCGGGAAGAGGGGGGGTTTTAAGGGTAAAAACGGTTTTCTCGATTTCCGGCAAAACTAAGTCTTATGGAAAAAAGTCGAATGGCAAAGTTGTTGGTAATAAAAAGATCTAAAACTTTTGTTTTTACACTTTTTTCATATAACCTCAAAATTTATGTAAAAATTCAAAAAACCAAGTTTTTGGTTTTTTATTTTTATCTTTTACAAACAATAATTTTTTTCACGAAATTTGGTGAAAACTTACCTTTTTATGTCCCAAATACGCTGTAATTTATTTGATTAGAAATATTTATTTTTTCACCTTATTTTGAATAAATATCGATTTTTCACCCTAATTTTCGATCGAAAATTCACCCGTCAAAATATCAGCTTTTTTCAAAAAGTTGGTATGTTTTCTGTTCATTAAAATCTCTTCTTTCTGATGGTGAAAAAATATATACATGTTACTATAGTAAATCTTTACAGAAAATGCAAAACAAAGATCGAAAAAAACTATTAATATATAATTAATATATACATTTTGAGTTATTTATTAAAATTTACACTTTAATTACTCGAAAAACGTAAGATAACATGTTACATTGATATAATATTAATTTTACTAACTTATTTGTTTGTAAATAGCTCAAAATTGTATGTAGTGTATATATTAATTATATATTAATAGTTTTTTTCGATCTTTGTTTTGCATTTTCTGTGAAGATTTACTATAGTAACATACATATATTTTTTCACATTTTTTGACAAAGAACGCACTTATGCATGAGTCGGACGTAGTAATGTCCCCCACGTCAGTTGGCACAAAAATGCATGCACAATAATGAGTAAATCAATGAATGTTAACAAACTTTGACTTACCTTACTCTACAGTGATCTACCACTTATTTACACATTTGAAAATTGGACACGGCTGTCACTTAAAACTGAGTTCTAAATTTAATCCTACTAATAAGGTTTTTCTGACACTTGTTAAATGGGTCTAAAGGCCGATTTCTCCAGTACTGGATAAGATTCTCAAAACTTTTTTGACGTTTCATTCGTCAAATTAGTCCTTAATAGGCTTTACATTTCAAAACCAAATGTGATTAAATGTAATGATTTTAAGTAAGTAGGTATACAAAGTAAAGAGATTGAAGGAAAAAATAGCAACAAGGAACCCTGCTTTCAATTAGTGCTGAGAGCGGTTTCATGCCAAGATAGAAAATGTAATTAAATATTTTTCTCTCCGTTTCCCGGCAATTCCTTCATTGCTTTTAAAAGAAAAGTAGAATGTTAAATGGCTTGAATCATTGCTCAAGCTGCTTAATGAAAGAAAAATAGCAAAAAACCACAATGTTGCAAATCTACAATAACCCATCCAAAAGGAAATACTGCAATCAAACTGCAAACGGAACTCAGATTAAGTAAATAGAACTGCACGCCGACTGCAATCGAGTTGCACGGTTGTTTAGCAGTAGACTACTCTTTTCTATGACAGCGTGAATGTGCAAGTATGTAACGTGCCATGAATTTACACACGACTACATATATAGTTATTCATTTCCAGTATAAACTGGTCTTGCATTGCCCGATAAAGCCACTGACGGTATAGACCATCTTATATCTTATACTGAAAATGTATAAGGTGATCGGAAGCACGACGGCAAAGGATAAGATCTCGCATGCCGTATGCACTTAACACCCTGTCTCTTTTGTAAGCCATACACGACGAGTATTCTATTTTATATAAAATGTGTCTATATGTCATAATGATATAGAATACGAGACGTGCATACATAAGAGTACAGAAAGCACTGCATATTGGCTGATTCCATTTTCTCTCTGACTTTCTTGTTGACACAATGCTTATTATTAAGAAATATGGATATTAAAGACATTTTTGTTATAGTACTATGCTGGAAAACGAGTTTTTTTAATAAAATTTAAGAATGGAAGGTCTTCATCCTGTTTGCTTTACTGCGCTCCTATTTACTGGTAAAATTAGGCGTAGATTTGCTGGCACCACAGATATAGATCTACATAGATAACGCAAGTATCACGATTTGTATTATTGAAACCAAGCGTGCCGACTTTTTAATACCTATTGTGACGTTACAGCCGAAATTTTGTGACGGGAAATCCAAACCGATTCAAAGACACCGATGCCGCCGATGCCCACCCGCCCAGTACGTTCAACTGGAGCCGTCCGCTATGATTTTCTCTGACAAAAGACGCGCTTGGACTGAAGTTAGCGGCGACCAACCTCGACGCTTGGTCGGGGTTGAGACACGCGAAGTACATGCATTTGCGTTATCTATGTAGATCTATATCTGTGGCTGGCACTTTACCTTCTATTATTTGACGATTGGATAGCGGAGTCAGTAGTGCAACTGCCTGCTACGCAGAGGACACGGGTTCGATTCCCGCTTAAGACGAATCTTTGCGTGCATGAACATGGAGGTTTGTGTCTGGGTGTTTTTATGTATAATAATAATAATAATAATAAAGCCTTTATTTCCCAAAAGTTACGTATTATTTTGTTACAAATAGCTTAACATATTTTGTTGTACTTATGCCTATTTTAAAAATCAACCAAACATTAATATATAAAAAACAATTCAATATTTTTACAAAATGAAATACTTAAAATTAAAAAAAATTAAAATAAATCAAAATAAATCATGCATTTTTCATCAATCATCAATCATTATTTATAACACGAGATTAAAAATATTAATTTATCATTTATTTTCATAAGACACCTTAATTATTATTATTATTATTATTATTTTTTATCTATGTATAAATTCATACCATTTTTATAATAATCTTATATATTGTAACCAGCTAGTTTACAAATAAATACTCATACAAAATTGGTAAATAGTATCCATTTAAACATTAATAATTTTTAATTTATTAAATTTGAATCAAATTATACATTAATTTTCATTAGCAACTTTGCAAAATAGTTTTTTTTTTGCCTAGTGTTATGCCTCATGTGCTAGTAATTTCGGGGCCTGAGAATATTAATATATATTTTATTTATTAAATATAGGTATTTACTTGTATTTAAGTATTTTGTTATGTAGGTATCATGCACATTATATACGCATATATTTTCATTATGTATTCATTAATTATATTGAATTTTATTACCTTTCATTTCAACGCTATATTTTATAACTTCCCCAAAGGTAGTGGAAGAGAAAGCCTAAGCATTAAGTCAACAAGTCGTTAAGACTTGTATACAAATTTTAAATATTAAGTTTTTAAATAAATAAATAAAATTCACGGTTTAATAACACAAAGTAATAAATTTCATTTGCGACCATTCACGTATCAAAGTTTAGCCTAACAGTTAAAGAGTCGAATAACGAGAAGGTTTTAGAGCCCAAAATTAATGGTCACTTTTTTATTAAGACGAGAGACGGTCGTGCGAGAAAAGCAGTTAATTTGATATGCATGAAACCTCTGTGAAAAATGAGATATAGGTAATACCCAGACAACATTATTAAGTTATTACATTTAAAGCATGCCATGTATCAAAAGTTAATTAGTTAGCAAAAGCATGTAACTGACGAGGTTAGTTTTTGTTAGGCAATAGTTTGTTCTTGCTATACCTTCCGCATTCTCGGGTCTAATATTCGTTCGGGTTTCAGTCCCCGCGTCTTGTTGATTACAGCATATTCTGGCAGATTTACAGGCAACCGAGCAGGGCCGTAATGCTGAATAAAAAAAAAAAACTTAGTCAAAACAAATAAAAATTATGAAAAATTTTCTTGACGCTTGATATCGGCCACCTGACGTTTTTTTTATAGGGGTTTATATCCACAGAGCCGAGACGTGGCCGGAAGGAGGCCGGGCTGGATTAGAGCATAGTGCTGAGCTGAAAAGCAATCATCTGTTATTACAGTTCTATTATGCTAAGCTTATGCCAGATAGAGCCTAAGGACTTAAAACGGGGCAAGGTTTGCAAGGCGATTCTAATCCTTGCTTTGTTTATGGCTATAAACAATTCAGAGATGGTAAGCCTGACAAAACTTGCATCGTGTCAATCTATTTTTTGTATTGCATATTTTATTTATCTGTTGCCTGCTAGTATATAATCTATTCTAAGACTACAGAGTAGAAGATGTAGGAGTCAAAATAACACATTGTAGCTAAAACAAATAGCCTTAAGAGCTTGTGGCCGCCCGATTTGTCTTTTTATAAAAACGGAATGTTTCCTGTTCGTGCCCCTAATAGAGGTTAAAACGATCACCAAATATGGAGTTCTATATGTCTACAAAAGGCAAAAGCTGGGCAACTTTTAGGTTTATAAAATGACGTTAGTCAGGCAGCCACGGGCTTTTAGGCTAAAAGCAGACAAGACTGCATGTTAATGGAAATTTTGTCAAAGTTCGTTACACTTTAATTAAAGTAATAGGAATAACTTTTTAGATTACAGATAACAATCATATTCGCTCGGAACTATACGGGTAATGGTGTTTCCAAGCGATTATTACATTTCTACTAGCGATATCAAAAAACTTTGAACATTTTCATATTACAAGTGTCTTCCCTCGTGAGTAAAATTGCATCAATAACCTTTTTATAAATAGAACTGGGAAGCATCCAACATGTTTCTTATTTATTCTTACTGAAGTTATTAAATGTATTCAGTGATAAATGTCAACATTCGATTTTAAAAAGTTATTAATGCAATTTTACTCGTTATGCTACGTACTTTCGATAGCTTATGATATTTTTTTTTATTACATAACATCACGCCTTTATTACGCAGAAGGGTAAGGCATAGGTGTAAAACACCCACACTTCACCTGTTATGTTTAGGTCTTATGGGATAGCGGGTGGGCCTATCGCCATCCACTGGGCACAAAAATATTTTGCCCGATCACGGCAGTTTTACGGTAAATTAATGACGTAATAATCAACTGGGTACATTTATCGATTACACCCTGTAGAGCAGCGTTTCACATTGTACAGATTGATAGACATGATAATATTAAAGATATATCTACCTACATTTACTAGCTTACAATAAACCGCAAAACAATCGAAGCCCTTACGCCAAATCGTTGAATAGTTTACGAAACCACCATTAATTATTGTAATGATTGCAAATTGCTGAAATAACATACACACATACAGGGTGTAAATGACATTGCGACGTTCTCTACTAGTGAGACAGTACATAATGCCGAGATCTGGGATGCAAAAAAAAACTGCATTTCAAGACCTATGTTATGTAAAATAAGAATTCATTTGAACTAAATTTTAAGTTTTTTTAATTTAGTAATGAAAATTAGCAGCAAAACTGAGTCATGGGCTATGATATCTAAATTTAATACAACTTTAAGGCCCAGTTTCAGAGGTTCCGAATAGATCTAATCAGACAACCAACCTATAAAATATAACTTGACCGAAATGCCACAGCTTACACCTCAAAAAAGAACACAGCTTCATGAATGTGTGTTATATGCTTATCATGCCAATAAGGTTTTGTCTAACTCCTTTGAAATTTGGGCTAAATGTATGCATCTTCCATTATCTTGCATTATCTTCTTGTCTGCACGTGTGGTGTAGTGGTTTAAGCGGTCGCCTCGCCGCTCTCCACTGCACTGGTGTTGTGGGTTCGATCCCCACATGGGACAAATCTTTGTGTGATTCGCAAAGATTTGTTCTGAGACTGGGTGTGCTTGTGTGAGTGAATGTGTGTATTTGGCCTTGTCATCGGGACCATTGGATAGTGTAATTGCTTCTGGCGTTCTATCTAATGTAAAAAAATCCAATTTATTATTATTATTATTATTATTACTTACTTTATACTTAAAAGCGAACAATCAGTATCGTGTTTCTAGTACTTTACTTACATTACTTTTTAGCGACATATGTCAAACCACTCAAACCCTATGGGTGCGTTCCATATTTGTTTTTGTTTTTCCATTTGTTTTTATTATCGAGTATTTTTATTTATTTTTTATTTTTGTTTTATTTTCTATAATTTATAATTATTAAGTATTTTCTGTATGTGTCTGACAGTGTTGTGACGGTGGGATTTGTCATCATTAGGACGAATGTCGCACTACCTTATTCGCAATCAGGGCGTACCAGAATACCAGCGCTGTAGTGCTGATGTGCTGTAGTAGTATGCCGAGGTGTGTACCTTTTTTGGCACATCAATTTAATTTTTATTATAAGTAGTTTTAGAAGTGATACTAAGCTTAAGATTTGCCAAAATAAACGTTTCTTTCTTTCTTTCTTTCTTACTTTCGAAATCGAGTTGTTATTATAATATTACTAAATCTTTACCTATTTTTATAGACAAATCATATCTAAAATACTAAAATGGTCACCTACAAACATGCCTCATAGTATTTAAAATATAATTTGTATTTGTATTATAACAATAGATACAAACTTACTAATGAGTTTCTTGCCAGTTCTTCTTTAGACGATCCTGTCTACGGAACAGGCACTTAAATTTGTTTTCATATTCAAGATATTGTGATGATAGATAACACTAATTAAGAGTAGAATTATTATTATTTTTTTTTGCGTTTTGATCCATTTATTATATAATATAATTATGAGTATTTACAACTATACATTTTAAATTAAAAAAAAATAATACAATAATATACATAAATAATAAAAGATATTTACAAATCTTTATACAGCATCAAAAAATTTCTCCGCATCGATGTCAAATGCCGACATCGTGCCCAGAAGGCTGGCAGCATTGCCACGTTGTATGGCAATGCTTATTCTTTGTGCCAAATAGAAACCAGCCCTCTGGTCACGAGTCGTATCGATTAATCTTTTTGAGATATCTTTGAAAAGCAACCGGGCGCTCGGACCCCATGACCCTAAAGTTATTACCCCAAACGGCTCAAATATAGGTATATATTCTCCGACGAGATTATTATATTTGCGCCGTTTGAGCTTAGGTTCTCTGCAGAGGCGGCCGCAATTATAAATTATTTTTGTATGACGATTTAAGTTCTTTGTGAAGTCTAATATATAGGAATAAAGATATTTTCATTTCATTAAATATTATTTTATTATTATTAAAGTTACAATCCGATTCTGTAAGTACTGAAAATACGGTATTGATTGCATATACTTAATGGGACATATGACTGTAGGTTTGGCAACCAGATGTTACTCTTTGTAAATGACGAAATGGATGGCTCTTCTTAGTGGAGAAGACTAAAAATTGTCATACTTAAATCTTAATTAAGACTTGTAATGAATGAGCCTGTTTTTATGGAACTATTTGACTGGAATCTTCTCCATTGCGTTAGAAACGATAGATTCTACGCGCTTTGCTTAGCATGGGTGTAGAAATAAAGGCAGACATACTGTTTCCTAGACAATTAAAAGCTCGTGCGTAGAGCACTATTGTATTGCACATAAGGCCTTTGATAAGTAGGGCATGCACCCGGGTTTAATACCCAGGTATTTCTAGTCTTGTGAAGAACCGGTTCTGAAAGCAGTAAAACCGGTGCCCCGGCTCTTGTTTTTTAACCAAAAAATCGGTTGCTGCTTTCATACTTAATATTGTATTTAATGGGTATTATGCTTATCTATTTAGGTTAATAACGTTTTTACGTTTAAGGTGTGTAATAATTTCCAAGGACCAATATTCGATGCGTGGAATTTAACAATATTTATTTTTGGACTCGGGGTCTCTGAAATCGGTTCTACCCGGTGCACCCGGTTCTGGTGCCCTTCTAGGACCGGGTATCAGAAATCTGGAACCAGGCGCGGTTCCTGCTTTTTTAAACATCACCAACTTGTAAACTTTGAATATGCTTAAAATGGTCTTAAGGGGTTATCTTCTTAAGAGAAATATGGAGAAGTAGAAGTATTTTATGACTATTCTTACCTCCATGTCCATATTGACTTGTCCAGGATGATGGGGATGGATGTAGAGTTGGTTGCCTGCCAGGGTGTGGCGGCGCGGGTCGTCGCGCCGGGATGACCTCCCGCGCGATGGCCCACGGCTCGTCTCCCCGTCAGACAGACCACCTGAGAAAGGAAAAAACATGAGTGGTAAATAACTTTGAGATAACACGCCTTAACCTAATTTTGCTTGACGTTGAGACACAAATTCTGGGGTACTATCAAAATTGTAGCGCCAAAAATCTAATGTTAAATTATAAACATGAATGTTTAACCTTTACTTGTAATAACTGAGAAACGGTATACTGAAAGAATTGTAGCCCTCAAATGAAACGACGCCACAACTCTTTTCAAACATACTCTAAAATAAACATTACCAAACCACTAGTAATAAATTTAGCATAACATAAACTGTGCTCGCACCGTCAAAATGGCAAGTCATAACCAGTAGATATATTGAAATTAGTTTACTCTAATACAAAGCTCGAGTTTTATACCAAAACTCCAAGTTTATGAAGTCAACACGGCACCAAAAAGTAGAGAGTAGATTAGTGTATCGGCTCGTAATACCGACGCGAAAGACTTTAATTAACCATGGTGACTGCAACAGCGTCAAAGTATCGGAACAGCCAAAAAAAGTTGTGTTACCATGTTAGTTAAGCATGTACGACGATGATTATGCATTTCCAAAACTTTGAAAAGACAGGCTTTACGCGCTACTGCTTTGCTGCTAAATTTGTCGCTGCAAAAACATAAATGTATGAAGTTATATCTCCCTTCTATCAACGCTGTCAAAAGTATTGGAAAAAGTTGTTAACAAAAGAGTTATGACATATTTAGAACATAATAAGTTTCTGAGCGATTTCCAATTTGGATTTAGAGAAGCGCGATCAACTGAAGATGCTGTCATGACATTAACATCTACTGTGGTATCCTATCTAGACAGAGGAGACAAATGTTGGGGGTCTTTTTAGACCTCCAAAAAGCATTTGATACGGTCTCCATTCCAATTCTAATAACACGCTTAGAGAACGTTGGAATAAGAGGGGTTGCGTTAAACTGGTTTACAGACTATTTGACAGACCGATTCCAACGTGTTCGAGTAGCTGGCTATGAAAGTAGCGGCTCTTTCTGTAAATATGGTGTCCCGCAGGGCAGCACGCTTGGTCCTACATTGTTTCTCATTTACATTAATGACCTGTGCAAGCTGGCTGCCCTGCCATACCTAGATCTCCTGATGTTTGCCGATGACACAGTGCTGCTCTTCCATGGCCAAGCCTGGAACCTAGTATTTCAAACAGCTGAGTCTGGATTAGCAAAAGTAACGACCTGGCTTGAGAATAGTCTCTTATCGCTTAATGCTGGAAAAACCAAATATGTCTGCTTCAGTAAAACATCAGTGGGAAAACCTAGCTAATCAAACACTCTTAAGATACATACCTTTCCGTGCAATAGACTAGAAATCCATTCAAACTGTGACTGCACTGTGCTTAACCGAACTTCCTCTATAAAATACTTGGGCGTAACTCTAGATGACCAACTTACCTGGACTTTGCACCTTACGTCGACTATAGCAAGAGTTAGAAAATTAGTATACATTTTTAAAAACCTGCGCACTGTAGCTAACGATGCATTACTAGTACAAACATACCGAGCATTAGGCGAATGTATAATTAGATACTGCATTTGTGCGTGGGGAGGTGCAGCTAAAAGTCACATGATTGAACTTGAACGAGCCCAGCGTATGGTCCTTAAAGTACTCTTCTACCTACCCTTTCGACACCCCACAACATCTGTGTATGAACTGACAGGAGTTCTATCAGTGCGAAAAATATATGTGTACGAAATACTACGAAGATACCATAAAAAAGTTGTTCCCAGTCTTCCTCAATTAGAAAAGCGCGTTGCACGCTGTCCTAAACCTTGTGTTAAATCAACATTTGCTCGAAGATATTATAATTATTTAGCTCCTCATATATATAATAAGTGCAACAAAATACATAAATTACGTAATTTAAATAATAATGAGTTCAAAAAGTTATCACTAACTGGCTGAAGTCACTAGATTATGACGGTGTAGAAAATCTTTTAAATATCCCGTGAACCGTGCAATAACATACAAACACATAATGCTCAAACTCACTCATACTAACACACCCTCTCTCTCTAACACACACACACACACACACACACACACACACACACTCACACGCACACTCGCTCACACACCCACACTACACACAATTATCAGCATGCTTAAACTTTAAACTGTAAACAACCTAAATTTATAAGTTGTTCATATTGTTTTATTGCTTTATTTGTAATGTTTACTTGTAGTATTATTCTCTTTGATATAAAAACCTATGTCAACTGGTTAAGGAGAAGACACTGACACCTGCAACACAGTTTTTACTAGCGTAGGTGTCAGAGATTCTATTACAAATTGTTAATCTATTATGTCAATAAAGAATATTATTATTATTATTATTATATAACGCGTTTTTTCACGGCATGGCACGAAACTGCTCTAAAATATATAAAATTTAATAAATTTATTATTTATAGTGCTTCCCACGGTACTGCTTCAGGGAAACGGTTCATTATTTTAGTACGGGGTAAGTTTTATATTGAAAATTGTGTACTGAGGTTATTTAAACTTTTGTTTGTAAACGATTTTCCGAGAAGAAGCACCACAGCCTTCCGGTGCAGAGTGTTTTTGTTTTGAACAAAGCTAAATATAGTATATTTTCTTTATTCTTTAAAAATAAAAATAAATCCTGTGTCGCAGTCGTATCTTCGCGGATCACACAAATATTTGTCTCGCGTGGGGATAGAACCCACAACACCAGCGCAGTTAATAGCTGCCAGACGGCTTAAACCACTACGCCAGTCATGCACTCAAATAATTAGGCCTAGATCGATAGTCTTGATACAAGTCATCTAAACTAAAACCTAAAACAGATTCAGAATGTGTTCGTGAAAATTACGCTGCGACACTTGGCTGAACCAACCGACAAAATCTATCCATGCGTGTACTGCGTTTATAGATAACATAATAATGCTAAGGTCCTAAATTATTACTACAGCAGATCAGACTAACTCAGATTTAAAAGTTTTCAAAAGTTGTTGAATACTGTAAAAGCGTGTTTCGCTACACATAAATATGTATGTACCAGCGCAGCGTCGGTCGAGTATTCGGCGAAAACTAATATTAGTAATGCTTGCATCATAAATATGAAACTACTACTACTCGAATTATTTTTAGCAATAATAACAGAAGCATAGATGTAGATAAGAATTTTGCCTGTTCGAATTTTTCGAACAATTTTTAGTTTAGTTCGATTTTTACGAAGAGCACTTAATCAATATGGAGAGGATATGCAAGTAAATATCTATGCAAATAAGTCTGCCAAAACTCGCGGGGAAGCAGGGGTAGTCCACGCATCAATGATTTGACAACTAGTTTTATATGACATGCCAGAGCAGCGCTCATCCACATATAGCACCGGAGGAAGCCTGAAAATGACAAATCGTTTTAGTTAGATTGTCTTAGTATTTTTTATAATGTCTAATAGCAAATATTATTTATTAAAGTAGTAAATCCCGACTGTATAGTCAAAAATGAATGCTACACTTTCATAAAGGCTATTACGGGCAGATAATTTTAAGGAAGATTGATCTTTAAAAGTATTTATTAGCGCCAGTCAATCGATACTCTATCAACGGCAGGATGGAAATAGTCAAAGTCTTTTAATTGTTTTTGTGAAGAAAAATAGTCAACTAAGCACACCAATCGAATACATCGATCCTTTAGAAGTAACAACATAACATAAAATCACGCCTATATTACCCAGAAGTGTAAATGTACACCCACATTTCACCTGTTATATTTCGGTCCCATTTGAAAGGGGGTGAGTCTATCGCTATCCACAGGGCACAATTCCAACTCCGTGCTGCTATTGTAAATTTCCTGACGGAAAGAATACGAGACCTCACCATTGAGGCAGTAGGAGTAATATCATCATAAAGGAACACCAAGATAAAGTGAACAGAAAACAATGCAATGTTAGTTGAGTGACTGGAAAATAATATTGAAATGAATTTTCATGAGTAATGTAGAGATTTTTTATTGCACAATGTTGTAGATTGATAAACTGTTTCATTTAAGTGTTACAAATAATTATAATAATTGTTCAGAATTACAAAGTCTTACCCGAATTTTTCGTAGTGAACTGCCCAATCCTATTAATAAAACTGTTTTATTTTTTCATCTTTCATAAATAAACATAGCCAATCGTCCAAAGACAAAGTAACAAATCTGACAACATTATTTTAGTAATACGATACTCCCAATGTTTCATGCCTGCCCTACTCCCAATGTATCATGCCTGCCCTACTCCCATAAGACCTTGATTGGCACAATGATGGATGAATCTGAACTACTACTGATCAAATATAAAAGTGACACAGTGAGGGCTATCGCGTATGAATTCCCCGCTCGGGCTGCTTGTCAAGCATGAAGTCTCCGAAATGTCAAATGTCCCTATTTGGTCATTGAATTTATAAGTGTCCATACAGGCACAGTTCGTTAGGGCATTTTGAAAACAAACTTTTTACGATTGACAAAGAACGCACTTGTGCATGAGTCACGTATGAGAGAGCAAAAGAGACGGACGTATTAATGTCCTCCACTTAAATTGGCACAAAAATGCATGCTTCTTAAATGAATAAATCGATGTCTGACAACAAACTTTGACAGACCTTACTCTACAGTGATCTACCACTCATTTACACACTTGAAAATTGAAAGCGGCTGTCATTCTAAATTGTGTTCTAATTTTTATCCGACTGGTAAGGTTTATCTGACACTTGTGAAGTGGGTCTAAAGGGCGGTTTCTCCAGTACTGGATAAGATTCTCAAATTTTTTTGACATTTCATTCGTCAAATTAGTCCATAATAGGCTTTACATTTCAAAACCAAATGTGATTAAATGTAATGATTTGAAAATAAGTATACAAAATTAAGGAAAAAAATAGCAACAAGGAACCACTTCTTTCAATTAGTGCTGAGAGCGGTTTCCTGCTAAGACAGAAAATCTAATTAAAATTTTTTTCGCCGTTGCCCGGCAATTCCTTCATTGCTTTTAAAAGAAAAGAAAAATGTTAAATGGCTTTTATCATTGCTCAAGCTACTGAGTGAATGAAAATATCTCACCTACTAAAAAGTAAAAAGCTAACATCAATGTCGCAAATCTACAATAACCCATCCAAAAGGAGATATTGCAATAAAACTGAAAACGGACCTCAGCTTGAGTGATTAGAACTGCACGCCGACTGTAATCGAGTTGAACGGTTGATTCAAATCAAATCAAATCAAATCATTTATTTCCATGGGCCCCAAGGGGCGCTTGAACACGTCAAAACAAACATCAAAACACAAAAATATAAAATTAAACTAAAACTTAGCTAACTTAATTATAATACTTATTGTAGTAAAATGATTTGACACCGGAGCTTAGATTGACTTTAATTCAACTTAGAGATTTGAATTAAAATCAATCCAAGTACCAGCTCCGATGGGTATTGCATCATGAGAAGAGCTGGTGAGAAACTCATGTGCACCATCTTTTCAAATAATTCATACAATATTTGTTTGTTTTTGACAATAATTCTATGTGTAAGTTATATAAGTTATAGCAACCAAAACACGATGACGAAACGACATTACAACTAAATATGGTCATAAAGAGAAAATAAACTTAAATATAGAAATGCAATTAAATTAATACTTATAAATAAATCTATAGTATATAAGGTTGCAATATCTTACACTTCAAGCAGAAAATAAAGGAGTAAAAACAATGTGTGTATACAACTGTATAATATAGGGTTTCAGAACAAAAAAAAATTAATTATATACTAATAACAAAAACTATTTATACTCCAAAAATATAAAAATTAAAATATGTACACACAGATTGCCTTTACTTAACAATATTTGAAATAACATGAAATGAGGTTATACAAATCAAATTTAATGAGTTCATAAAGAAACTATATAATTATGAATTAATTTCCATTAATCATCATATTAAATGTATGGTGGTGTGATATTGATATGTTATAAGTGGTATTGCAGTCGCGCTAACTGCACGAAACTGCATTACAACTGCCAATTAGTGCTGTTACAATGCAATTTGAACACTGCTTGTACGTTTAATCTAAAGTCTTATTGTTTCTTTGTCTGTTTATGTGTAAGTGATGGGTACGCTGACTTTGCAGGTACTAATACTAACTGCATTTAACAATTTGACCCCTTATTACTGTTGAAAAAACGATAGGATTAAAAATGCCAAAACTACAAGGGTTCCTTGTAGATACTACGGCACTCTAAAAAGATAGCCTATACCCTTTGTACTAACATTCTCTTTTCTCAGTAATTAATCATCCCTTTCAGTAAAATCCAATACGAGCAGTACTTTCTATTTCAAAGTCCGCAACTTTGATTTCAACTGTTACTGTCTTCCATTATGTAGAGATCAAAGCCGTGTATTTTTCGAAACTTCTTGTCCATTAGGGATCCTTTCTAGACGGTTCGAAATTGAACTTTTTTAATTTGTTACTTTCTTAATAAATAAAAGTTACTGACAAACATTGGTTTTCGTTTTGATGTTACGTGATTTATGATCATTTTGTAATTTATCAGTACATTTTTTGATTTGTTGGTGTGTATGTGTGTGGTATGTTAAATAAGCGGCATGAATTATTTAAACATAAAAATTATGATTTAACTGAGTAGCACCAAAAAAATTATACATCATTAGAATATTGTGTACCTTCTATTTTGTCCATCCTAGGCCAGGAAGAGATCGCGTCAAGCGATAAGGTCGCCCTTTGCACGTTATAGTTTTAAGAACCTGTTTCTCAACATGTTTGTTACAAATGATGATGTGCAAATATCTATCTATCTTGCCGTAGATAATAAAATTATCCCCTTTAAAATCCGTAATTAGAATTATTATGAACAAATTATAAAAGTCTCAAGTTTAAAAGGGAGTGTACGTTTCCTACAGCAAATAACTAAAACATATGTCAAGGAGGAACTTATTGCCATTCGCTCGTAGCTCATAAAACCATAACTTGTAATGCAATCACGGTATAATAAACACAGGAATCTAATACTAAGGGCAGTCGAAAAAAAATTCGAAAAGACCGATCGTGTTCATCGATATATTATTATGTATTGATTGTAACATCAGTCATGTTGGTTGCTACCTATTAATATGTAGGTACAATATAATATATGACCGCAAAAGACGATGCAAACATGGCTAAAATGGCACAGGAAGTAAACCAAACGTAATTAAAAGCTAACCAGAAGAGTATTGTGTTCGTTTTGTATGGTATGCTTATTTCACAAATTTGCAATCTAAGAGCATCGACATCAAAAACTATTTTTGATGTTTTTCAAATGCTTTTGAGTTTTAAAAGTCGGTTCAATTTTCTTTTATATTTTTAACACGCTTATATTAGCTTCACCTGTATGTATGTAACCGACTCCTTTGGACTCGATTTTGACCCACTTTAAACGGACAGATTTCATTAAAATTTGGCACACCTGTCAAAGATCGATGACAATGCAATAATTCGATAAAAAAAAATAAAAAAAAACGCTCTTATAAATAAAACAGACTAAAAAGTAGAAAATAAAATATAATAAAAAAGCGTGGGTTGCTCGATAGACGAAAAATATGGCACAGAGCGCCCCACGCTTTTTCACAATAATACTAGTACTTTTTGTTCATTACCATTTTCAGCTTATATTAGGAATTATTTTTCACTTTTTAGTTATGTACTTTAAAAGCGTGTTTTTTAGTTTTTTTAAACTATTATTTATTTATGTTACAATAATTCAGCAAAACTATTTAGAAATATGTTTCATCTTAGTAAAACATTAATATCACATAACATCACGCCTATTTTCCAATAGAGTGTGGCAGAGATGTACAGCACCCACATTTCACCTGTTATGTTTAGGTCCCATGGGATGAGTTTATCGCCGTCAATCAGGCACAATTCCCACTCCGTGCTGCTATTGTGAATTTCCTGACGGAAAGTTCACAAATAACACTTTGCTTGACCCGGGAACCGAACCCGTGACCTCGCAGTGAAAGGCGCATACGCCAACCACTAGCCCATCGAGACAGTTTATAACATTAAATTTGCCTCATATTACATCATATCATGATTTTTGGAAAGAGGATTATAAAAAAAACTAGATATATGGCACACTTGTGTACATATTTAGGTCAGTCTAGCATTATCTCATGTTACACTGTTCAAAATTACTCATAACTCGCATGTCAATTAAACTATGTTGATGGTCTAACTAATTACGAAAGAGTGTCAGTTTGTTTATTCCTGTTTCGTGATTAAATGAAGCATCGGAGCGACCCGATTGCAAGAAGTAGACGGTATTTTCTATCTCGGAATTATATTCTCCCGGAAGATGTGGGCAAAAAGCAATTCCAATCCATGATAGCACACTGAAAATGTTTCTTCTTACAATTGTGTTATATTGTTTGAGATATCCTTGTATATACATAATTAACGAGTTTTTTGGCGTTTTTATTACTATAATAGATATAACTGTATAATATTGCAAGTAGAATTTTAAATTCAGTTTTGAATAAAGCCTCTTTAGAGAATGAAGTAAGATTCCTGAACTTAAATTACGACGTATATTTTTCAATGTAACAATGAATAAATTAGAAAATTTATTTTATTGTAAATAATTGTTAAATAAATAAATAAAAAAAAAATAAAAAACAACAACAAAATATGGAATTATAGTAAAAAAAAACGAATAAATTGTTTCAAATTTATTAAATTTCATATCCATACCATAACATAATTAAACTAGCTTCCACGAGCAGCTTTACCTACGTAGTACCTTAATGAAATAAAGCCTATATTGCTCTATAATGGAGAACACATTTTTCAAATAATCCAACATTATTGGTAAAACGTAAAAATAAACCACAAAAAACTCTGGATAAATTTTTGATGGTCACCGATAAATGCACAATGAATGTGATTAATTTATTACTTTACCTCGCCTTTTGGTAATTATCAATAATTTAACAATTTATAACATTTACCGTAACATATAATATCGGTCAAGGTTGTACACGTTTCAATTACAAATTAAATACGGGGAGATTCTTGTGTTCTAAATTTATGTGATTTACATACTAGTATTCCTTTATTTGTGTTTATATTAGTTATTCAGGTACAGAAAAATGCAGATATTAATTCTTTCAAGTGTTCTTTTAAGTGATTAGTTTAACACACATAAAAGGTTACAGCTGTCCTTAACATACGTAAGTGGAAATGTGTGTGTATAAATTAGCGAGGTGCCGATGAGTCAGACACTTTTGTAGTCGGTGAATACTCGGCTTTACTATAAATGCCAATAATATAGTATAAGGAGTGCTACATAACTTTTGCCGCTTTGAAATATACTGCATATGGTAGCGCAATGAACTTTATAAAATAAGAGAATTATAATTGCAAATAAATTTAAACTGAATCTAATAGTCGGCTAAGCTCATAGTCGGAGGCTCATCCTTACTAATATTATAAAGGCGAAAGTTTGTAAGTATGGATGTATGTATGGATGTTTGTTACTCTTTCACGCCAAAACTACCGGGTCGATTTCGATGAAATTTTGCACACATGTAGCTTATAGTCTGGATTAACAGATAGGCTACTTTTAATTGACATACCACACGGGCGGAGCCACGGGCGGAAGCTTGTCTCTAATATATCCTTACTAATATTATAAAGGCGAAAGTTTGTAAGTATGGATGTATGTATGGATGTTTGTTACTCTTTCACGCCAAAACTACCGGGTCGATTTCGATGAAATTTTGCACACATGTAGCTTATAGTCTGGATTAACAGATAGGCTACTTTTAATTGACATACCACACGGGCGGAGCCACGGGCGGAAGCTTGTCTCTAATATATCCTTACTAATATTATAAAGGCGAAAGTTTGTAAGTATGGATGTATGGATGGATGTTTGTTACTCTTTCACGCCAAAACTACCGGGTCGATTTCGATGAAATTTTGCACACATGTGGCTTATAGTCTGGATTAACATATAGGCTACTTTTAATTGACATACCACGCGGGCGGAGCCGCGGGCGGAAGCTTGTATATAATAATTCGATAACACAACAAATAACACATTTTAAAAGCAAATATTGAAAGCTAGTCCTAAATTCGTTGACTCGCATTATCATTATCTTGAATTTATTTCAAAATGCCTTACTTAATTTATTTAAGAATATTCTGATCACTTCTACGACCAAAAAATTGCAGTCACCTACAATTTCAGCGATAAAACGTTAACGTTTTTTTAACCACTATAACTTCTAAAACGCAAGACTACTATCAAAGCAGTAATTATGTTCTAAGATAACTAAAACTTGTTCTTAGACATGTTCTCATCATAAAATTAAACGAGTAGAGGTTAGTCTAGTTACACATCATGCTCGTGTATTTACCCGCTAGAGTTACTCTCATTACCTTATTTCGTTGCTTTGACGTTGCAGCTATTGCTCGAAACAACATAAACACAGGACTCCAATCCTTATTCACATTGAAATTAGACACATCTATATGAAAACACAACACTATAAAGACCTTTAGACACTGTATTCTTGTACACACTCAGTTTTTACATCACTAAAGTTATAATTACGTCACTGACATATTGCCGAGTTATAAACACATTTTTCAAGTGTCGGACAACGTTTCTAGTCGACTGTAAGCCGAAAACTAGTAGTTTCATTGATGAGCAGGATTCTGACGGAACTGTGTTGATTATATGACTAAAACAAACCCAGATGTATGCGTGTGAGTAGCTAGGAATCAACAATCGCTAAAAATAGACCCACCACACGTACGAACGTCGTTTGGAAATGGGACGCCCTTTTTACTTGACTACGGTGAAGCCAAAAGAAAGAGTTATGATTGTGACTGTGCATGCATGTCTGTATGTTTGTATTCACCACCGTAGGGCCAAAATCATCCATTCAATATTAAGAGTCAATTGGATTGTTTTTGGGTGGTATGGTCAAGTTAAAAAAATGGATAAAAGTAGATTAGTGAAATAGATATACAACGCAGATGTGGCTGGCAGTACTGGAAGAGTCCGTCCTCAAAAGACATTTCAGGGACCAGATAAATGACGTCCTTCAGAAAGGACAAGTACACGAAACCGCCGAGCATGTATGACGAGATATATGAATGTTCAGGAAGCGATAGAAGTATGTGAGGAGCGTAGCGTTCCAACGTCTCTGCCTACCCCGGGGGATAAAGGCGTGATTATAAGCCACGGTCTTATCAGAAAACATTTACTACATTTTATCTCGTTTGCCCTTATGTCATGCTCTAATGGTCGAAAGTGATAACATTATTTTTGTATGGCTGTTTGTAACGTCACGTTATGTTATAAAAAAAAAATCACTATTTGCGACCAGTATTAATCGAATAATATAAAGATTTACTTTTTAAACCAATCTTTCTAGGTTCTAGGGTTTAGACTGCTATTTTTTACGTTCTTTCAATGTTAGTAAATTATTTATAAATTAAAAGTTAAGTATGGTGTAAGTTGATTATTGTCTTTGAGGCAATTTTAAACGAGCAAATTTATCTAACGTGGGACGATCAATATTTTTTCAGAATACTAAAGTTATATTGGGGTAAAAAGAAGATCAAGTTTGATATTAAAGAGAAATCGATTTTATAACGATTTGTATAGAAGTGTTGGTACATTTATCTCATTATATTTGTCTCATTCTTCTATTCCCGGGTCGGACAAAAGTATTTTTTGAGATTTAGCCGTTAATTCTCAAAAAAAGCACGTAGATGTATTTGTGCCTAGTGAATGGCGATAGGCTCATCCCCTCTTACTTTTATTTTATTTATTTATATGACCTGTAAGTACATAACAGATGCAATGTAGATACCTGTGCTACACCTGGGTCAAATAAGCGTAATGATATGTTTTATATGTTTTTTTTGTTGCAATCAGAACTTGCTCGTCAAAGTGATGATCACGGTTAAATGACACTTGCTGAATAGTACCTATTAATATAAGCTAAGCTAAGCTTTGCTGTGGCTCACATCATACACCCATCGAGTTTAGGCCCTTTATAATGTAACTATAAATACTATTGTTAACTAACGGGGATGGATGGGAATGGGTTAACCACGAGTTTTTTTTATATACTACGCCCACAGCGAA
This sequence comes from Hypena proboscidalis, assembly GCA_905147285.1. NCBI lineage: Eukaryota > Metazoa > Arthropoda > Insecta > Lepidoptera > Erebidae > Hypena > Hypena proboscidalis. The sequence goes on from LR990126.1 coordinate 31,192,964, forward strand.
CGAACGTGTAAGGTTGCTGACGGTAAGTGGAGTACAGTCCATAGACATCAACAAGCCACAAAAGCAGATTATAGATGCGTCGCTGCAGCTGAGGACTACGGTGTTATGCCTCATGTGCCAGTAATTTCAGGGGCTGATCTGACCACCGAACCGAAACACAGTAATGGAAGCACTACTATTTGGCGGCAGGTTAAAGGTGAGACGGTGGTGCTGCCGCCCTCGAGCTCATTCACAAGAGCTCTACCACCAGAATGATATTAATAATTATAAAAAAATATTTAAAATGGCTACGGATTCTTTTAATATAATATCGGCTAGCGCTTGGTAGTCATGGTCTAGCAGTATATTTTGCGAACGCTTATTGAAAGGTCACGGTTTAAGATGGCTTGGGTAAAAGAGTCTTTCAGGTTTTTTTATATTTTCAGAAGACAATAGATAGGCTCACCCTTAAACTTCCAATTTTATATTTTTCAGTACATTTGGTACGAAACTCTAAACGTGCGTGTTTAAACACGTATTTGACCAATTCTTTTATTTGAAATGATGTCACTAATATAGTCGGTTTGGTGTATGTTCGGTAGATGACTTTAATCAGGCGATTTATCAAACTTGACCTTATTCATGTAATGTATTGTGACTTTACTAATACCTAGTTGTACGAGATAAATTAAAATTGTTAGGCTATGCTGTCTACCAAACAAAAATAAAGTTACTGAAAATATGTTTTTATGAATACATATTGGGTATTTAGGTACTAGTAATTTTATTATTAGATCATATGTCACATTATCACCATGCTGGCTTAAGTTTGTGAATATAGGGTAGTGTTTCCGATTTCAAGCTTGATTACAAAATAGTATAATGTTGGAGTCAATGATATTATATAAAAACAAAATATCATTGGTTGGAGTCGTTGGAGTTAAGATAAGGATTTAATACATCAATACCTTTGATATACACCATCTTGTTCAGATTTCTTTTATGTATCGATCTGTATAATTGAAATGCCCAAATTCGTAAAAAAGGGTTAAACGAACCAAAAAAATGTGTCACCATACCTCAAAATAGATAAATTATTTAATAATGACCGAAAAACCGCAAGCATCGGTTTAATGAAAAGTCGGGATTGGTTCATACGACTATTGAACTCAAAGAAAATTAAAATCTATGATAATGTTTACCGAAACTGATATATTATATAAGTACAGTGCAAATCCCATCAAAATAGCATTCCTAAAATATATGTACAACACATTAAAAAATAATAGCAGTAAAGCATTTTTAACAAATTCTGTACACGTTCTAAAACCTAGTCACAAAAAAAATTCTAATGAAAATGTTGTTTTATTACTCTTCATAGATATCCTAAATTTCAACACTTCATATTTTAGTACGATAATCGGGCAGTTTTACCTGGAACGTTTTCCGGAAGTTCTAAAACGAGTTAGTCTTATAGATTTTCATGTGCTCTTTACGAATTTCAACTTCGCCACCTCGTAACTTTACCGCTGGCGCAGGCATATTATGAAAATGGCGTCTAATTTCAGTTTTGTGATGATTATTATTTTCCGACTCATTTTACGATAGAATTATCTTCTACAAAATTATACAAGAAAGTGTTGCCTATCTATGATTTGCAGCAACTCTTTTCGTCTAGTCAATAGTTTCGGCGTACGATACGAACGCCGCAAAGTGTAATTTAACACGCGTTTTCACTAAATTACTTTTTCTACACCACCTTGAAATAGAATAAGCAAATTTTTCAACGTGGTTTCCCAAGTATACCTAATTAACATGTAATTTAATATTAGGAAATTGGATTGGATATTTTTGATGCTTCAGGCGTTTATTATTCATTAATGTTGCCAGTTTAGCGCAACTACCGTCAAACTTTTATGAGATAGAGGGGATCGTTTGCTTTATTTATTTATTTAGTCTACCTTTGGATTTAACATTCAAGTATGTCGGATTCCGAGGTATAATTGTTTTTGTTTTTCAAAAATAAACCTGACTTGCCTTAAAGTGGTTAATATTTCTGATGTTATACATTGACAAAAAAAGGTAACATTTTGACGACGATCATATTACGGAATCCGTAATACTTAGAGTTCACTCCATAAATAAAAGAACCCTTATAAAAGGTAAAACTTATTTCTTTTAAGTTCAATCTTTGTCACTTGTAATAGCCAAATTGCATCAACAAAATTTATATTTTGTGTTGTTGTTTCATATTCTACCCTGTCATTATTCTCAGGTTCTACCCTTAAAATCAGTATTCATATACAGGGTGTCCCAGTTTAAGAAGTCAAGCCGAAATCGGGTGAGAGGGTAAGTATTTTTCAATTATGGGCAATTTAAAAAGAACTAGAAAATTTACACCCAGTGACGGGCTTTTCGCTCCTATTACTGGAGATATTTCCTTTAATTATATTTTTTTGTTCTGTAATCCTATATACGGTTTTTTAATGTCTGGTCCTTATTTTTTATAATCGTTGCGACATCTTGGTAAGTGTCACTTTTTGGTTAAACAATGATTCAAAGTTAATTCATTGCCTAGCTTTGACTACGCTCAGTCAAAGCTGGACAATGAATTAACTGAAAAAAAGTAAGACGTAAAAAAAAAGTAATTTAAATATTGCCTTAACCCAAGCGTCATTGTCGGCAGAAGTCAGAAAGCGCAGTAGGCGCTGACTTGTTTGAGTAGATTTCTTTGTCGTTGAAACTTCGAGTTATTGAGTGTCGACGGCGACGATGTTTTAGATATATCCTTAAAAACATAAAAACCGTTCGTATTGTTAAGAATCATATGCCGATTTTTTAAATTATTAAATTTAAAAACTATGAAGTGACGTAGGTGTTGTTTTATAGGTAGCACCAGCACTACTATCGTGGCGGGCCGCCCCCACTTTACCCTCCTCTCCTATTGCGTATTTTCCTTAGACGCAGTTCTAGAAAACATACATATTGCTAGACCATGCACACAAGTGCAGGCAAATCGCGGTAAGCTGCAAAGTTTTAACATACCCTCAGGCTACATGTCGTTTCAAGATACAAGGCAAATGCTTTTGATATAATAATTAACTTTCATACAGCTCTTCTGTTTATGAAAAAAAAAATGTAGTAGTTTGTATCCCACAGTTTATATTATTATTTTCTAACCGCGTTTCTTAACTTTGAAGAGAACATACCGCAACGTAATTAAAAACGATTTTTTATAAGATGTTCACGTCCGTTTTGTTACATTAAATAATATTTAATTAAAGCTGTTATGGTAGTAATGGCGTTAATGAAAGGATAAAGAAGACTAGAGGAAGATAAAAAATGCGTATGTCACCTACTACGAATGAAACGTAATTGAACTTATCATTCCCAAAGAAACAATTAATTCCACACAACATTCACACAACGCCATCTAATCCCAAACAAAGCAGAGCTTGTATTTGAAGATACAAAGACAAATGGTTTCTAAAGTTTATTGGTAAAATTTCCAGAAGAGATTATAATGACATGACATCTCTCGTAGCGCTGATTTAACAAAAGTCCTAGTAATTTAGTGTTGAAATATTAAATGCTAAAATGGCTAATCCTTACTAATATTATAAAGGCGAAAGTTTGTAAGTATGGATGTATGGATGTATGGATGTTTGTTACTCTTTCACGCCAAAACTACCGGGTCGATTTCGATGAAATTTTGCACACATGTAGCTTATAGTCTGGATTAACATATAGGCTACTTTTAATTGACATACCACGCGGGCGGAGCCGCGGGCGGAAGCTAGTGAGTTATAATATCATGACTTATTTACTTTTGCTATATTCTCATACAGCCCATAAAATATGATGCGTAAAATTTCGGTGCATTAAATTAAGATATATTTGATTTACTAAATTAGAGGGTTTTTTTTTTACATCAAACTAGATTAAATACCTTCCATTCAACAGCTAATGGTAGAATTACGGAGTAGGTATAATGTACTAGCCTAGTAACGCACAGAGACGGCTATATTAATTAACATCCCCTATCCTACCACATTGAGTTGTAGTCTATCTAAGCGAGCCATCTCATCAGAGTCAGCGATATCGGCCCTTAAGTTAGCGATTCAAGTGAACACATAAATTCACGCTTATATTACCCAAAAGAGTCTGACAGAGGTGTATATCTAACACCCTTATTTCATTTGTTATGTGATAGGAAGGAGGTGAGCAAATCAGCAACTACCAGTCATTCAGTTCAGTCAGACTCGGTGCTCTTACCGAAAAATTCCTAACGGAAATATCACAAAAAAGCATGCGAGAATTTAACTCGAAATTACACAGTGAGCGGTAGCAAATTATACCACTTCACCACGAAGCACTCACTAAAAATCACAATAACTTAGCATTTTTAAAATGCCAACTGATAATATATATTGCAGTCTATGAATATACAAAAGATACTAGCTGCACCACTACATATGGGGACTATCACGAGATATCCAGACATCAATCACACTACTGCTCTGATTGATGTTTCGCTATTATTGTATTTGATGCTCTGCTTTCTATGCCGGCAATTTCGAGAACTACTCGCAGCATACTATGCTTTGCAATTAACTTCGAAACTTGAACACAAAGAGACCGCAAGCAAGCTCTTTGACAAACTCGCCATTGATATTTTCCTTTGATGACAGTTTATAGAATTTCGATTCGAATATTACTATGGTTTTACCATTAAACTATCCGATATTTTTTCGATTGGTGTTGATTGTGAAAAAAATCAGATTCATATGTGAATAAATCTGATTCAATCAAAAATTTACATTAATCGTGATACGGAGGCTGATTTTGATCGCAATATAATTATGTAGATTGTTGAAATTGCTTGTCACAAAAATCTTATTTTAGTACCTGTATGCACGGGTAGTGTATATATCATATTTAACCGAGTAGGTAATAACAGCTTCACTGGACAAGTGTTAAAGGCGGACGTACATCTGTGCGCAATAATCGCATCAAAAGCATCAAACAAATGTAATTTTATATGAATTTATTGTACACTGTTGAAATTGCTTATCACATAATATATAATATATTGATTAGTGCGATAGTCAACAGTGTAAGAGAGGTGTGGAGGACAAGCATACATAATTAAACATACAGTCTCGTGACTTAAGATGCTGTGAACTGCATGCAGACGTAGCCAGCCTATTGCCACTTCAGCATGCTTATTTTGCGAGCTAACTCGAATACTTTGTTTTTTTTTTTCGGATAACCTCATGAAGTATTTTATCCTATTAAGGCATACCTATCCTAGGACATGTAAGTGTACAGCACCGTTCTCTTAATCGATGATTATAAAGATAACTCACCGTCCATCCTGGATCCGTCTCCATGCCAGTCATCTTCTGAAACAAATTTTCATTGTTTTAGTACATGAGTATTCAAGAGACAAGTATTATATGTGCTAATATAATGTTCATTCGGAGGCCTATTATTATTTACAAAATAACAATCCTGTAATGCAGTAACAGTATGTTCAACAAAGTTGATTAACTGAGTACAACCTGGTGTCTTCAAAGCATGAGTAAATAGGTATCTAGGTAAGCGTGCTCCACCGTAGACCGCATCATCACTTACCATCAGGTGAGATCGTGGTCAAAGGCGGCACGCATCCACCATGAATAAGGTATATTGAATACATTCAGCATTGATTAGAAAATAAACTAATAGCTATCATTGTGAAAATTGCTTAAGGTAGAATCTTGAGTTATCGTTTTAGCAATCCTCACTCATTTTTTATATCACCAGTTTTTTATTTTCATAATTAGGATTTTTTAGAAAAATACCATATTCAGCTTTTGATACAAAATTTACTCTTTGGGTCCATTTCGTTACCAATATTTGTAAAATCTACACAAAGTTAAGTGATTTAGTTTTTCATTGCATGTTGCATACCGTTAGAAAGATAAAAGACCACATATTTTTTTAACAAAATTTAAGATCGCGATCTCTTATATTTTTATCCATTATCTTTCATCCTTTATCTTTTACGTTTTCAAAAGTTTGTCCGTATATAAAAGGAGAGTAGGTGTTATTTGAAAGTAATTCTCAAATTTGTTAAGAAACTTAATCGTAAATATTAAAACTAGTAAAAATTTTTCAAAGCTATACTTATATATAAAATATATATCTATATTTTTTCTGAAAAATCTGAATAATAAAATTTTAAAACTGATGAGGTGAAAAGTGAGTTTGAGATGCTAAGACGATAACTAAGGATACTTTTAGCCAAATAAATCTGGCAAACGATGTACCAAACACCCTATAATGAAGATCTGATATATCTGATATAATTCCACAAATAAAGACATTGCATTTAAGTCCCAAAAAAGGTGCATTCGAGCTATGTTTGGCATAAAAGTAACTGATAGCTGTAGACCCTTTTTTATCAAATATAATATTCTCACACTTCCGTCTTTATATATTCTCGAAATGGCAATATTTGTGAAATCAAATCAACATTTATTTACCAAATTGTCCGATGATGTTACTCGCAATAGACGTAAGAATAACCTACGCATATGTAGAGCAAACACAGCTCTTAAATGGAAAAGCATAATTCTGCTTAGCGCCAAAAATGTATAACAAGCTTCCTGACACCCTTAAGGGGCTAAATGTTAATTTATTTAAAAAGAAATTGAAATCTCTACTGTGTGAAAAATGTTATTATTCGATTGCTGATTATCTCAATGACACATTATAACAATTATGATTATCGAATTACTATATTTTAATTTTGATATTGACATTTCGCATACAATTTTTACAATTTTGCAATTATATTTTTATTTTATTTTTTTGACATTAATATAATATCTAATTAATGTTGCATTGGGAAATCTGCATGTGGAATTTTTTATTATTTTCATTGTTTGTTACGTTAGGAAAAACTGCATGTTGAAGAGGCTCACATTGTTTTGTGTAGCTTATTAATAATAATAATAATTTAAATTTTAATTTTATGTATTAATATTTGCACGCCGTGATTGGCAGAATATGACGATACGTTGTTATTAGTTTTAAGTCACCTTATGTACCATATTCATCCAAATAAATACTTACTTACTTACTTACTTACTTACTTACAATTCACAATAGAATGTGCTGCAATATTCTACGACGTTGTGGCTCAACACAATCTTGATTAACTTCGAATTAATTTAACCGTTCAGTAATTAATTAGGACAAATAGGTGACGAGATTCACCGAAATGTGTACGAGGCGAAGCTGGATTCAGCTTAACTACTCGTGTAGTTAAAAGTTTTATAATTAGAAATGTTAGGTTAGGTTAAAATATATACAATTTTGAGTTATTTATTAAAATTTACACTTTAATTACTCGAAAAAAGTAAAATTACATGTTACATTGATAAAATATTAATTTTGTTTGTTAATAGCTCAAATTGTATATATTTTTTTTATATTAATAGTTTTTTTCGATTTTTGTTTTGCATTTTCTGTGAAGATTTACTACAGTAACATATATATAAATATATATTTTCACCATCGGAAAGTAGAGATTTCAACGAACAGAAACATACCAACTTTTTTAAAAAGCTGATATTTTGACGTGTGAATTTCCGATCGAAAATTAGGGTGCTTTTTCGATATTAATTCAAAATAAGGTGAAAAACATAAATATTTCTAATCAAATAAATTACAGCGTATTTAAGACATAATAAAAGTAAGTTTTCACCAAATTTCGTGAAAAAAAAAAATTATTTGTAGAAGATAAAAATAAAAAACCAAAAACTTGGTTTTTTGTATTTTTCACATAAATTTTGAGGTTATATGAAAAAAGTGTAAATACAAAAGTTTTAGATCTTTTTATTACCAACAACTTTGCCATTCATTTTTTTTCCATAGGACTTTTAGTTTTTCCGGAAATCGAGAAAACCGTTTTTTAGCCTTAAAAACTCACCACTATCCTCTTCCCGACCTCAGATCGCCCGTAAATTATTTTTCCTTTAATTTTTATAATATTCTCCTCCTTTTCTAATGGGTTTCATCCTGCTATAATTTTTTTAGGTTTTAATTTTTTTTTTTTTTTTAAACGACACCCGCACTAAGAATAACTCCTGTGTCGCGGGGGTGTTCACAAACATAGATTTCACACACACAGATCACACCCAGAGTCAGAACAAATCTTTGCGAATCACACAAAGATTTGTCTCATGTGGGGATCGAACCCACAACACCAGCGTAGTTGAAAGCGGCGAGGCGACCGCTTTAACCACTACGCCAACCGTGCACTCAAAGAGCGGCATCATTGATGCGCAGGGTGATAGACAGTCCTAACAGCTACCTGAGGATAGTTGCTGTGCACATTGAAAGTCCTATCTGGAGGCATTGGATTAGGCTTCATATCGAGTCAAATTAATTTAATTTTTGTTTTTTATTTTTTGTATCTCTGTATTACTAACATAATTTCTAAGTTTTCGTTGTATTACTAACACTCTATGGACCTGGTCTAAAATAAAGATATATTATTAAAAATCGAACAAGATCAGATGTTTTTCACCTTTATTCTTGTTAGACTGTAGTATTCCTTGTTTATGTGAATACTTATATTATGACAGCTTGTAAAATCCGATCGACCGGATACTATTGTTAGCAAAGTATTTTTGCATATCTCTCAATATTCTCAACATCATTAATAGCTTCAGCCGGGTTTTGCTATTTTTAAATTTGAAATATGTACTAAGAATGTCCATTAATATGGAAAATATTAAAACAATCAGATTTGCGAGCGTCAAGACAAATAATCTCTGAGTAGAAGAAAATAAAACTGAATAAAGAGATACTCCTGTATAACCTACATGATAATATGCACGCTGTTATTATATAAGTTTAAAAAAACTTAAGGAGTATGTTCAAAATGTAACACTAGTTCTTACAAAAAAGCTTCTAATGTGTAAAAAATTCACCAAAATAATATACCTACTCAACTAACAAACATTCAACATATTCACATTTTTACAATTTTAATATAAGTATTAGTTATGATATTAAAAGGACTAATAAAAAGCAATGACCGTCCTCTTCATACAAAAAATAGAGAGAAAGTTTTCAGCATCACTTATTTCTGGACGCGCGATCAATATCCAATGCAAAGGGAAAAATAATTTGGTTAATAACGGATATAGTAACCTGCAGCTATTTACAATTCTTGCGCCACGACAACAATATTTTTGCTACTTAATTATATACTTATGTATGAAAGACATTTATTAATACAAGTATCACAAACTAAGAAAGGAAAAAAAAAACAAATGTTTCTACTAACCTAAAAATAAATGGCGTTAAAGCTTAAGTAATTAAATATGTTCACCACTGAACTATCAGATCGCTGCCAATGGGCATCGTTGCCTGGGCATTAAAGCATTTCCACGTTGTATGGCAATGAATAAATTCTGACTAAAATAAATTAAAGCATACTGAGAACTTGTGGCCTCAAACAGGCGAGTTTAAATCTGTTTGTATCGATTAAAGGCTGCCGACGACCCCATCGTCTCTACTACAAAAAGCACACAAACGTAGGTTGTATTAATGAACTAGTATGTACACAAAATCTTTTATTAAATATATGAAATAACATATATTTTATTTTGTAAAAAAAAAACATAATATGATCTAGACTTACTTGTAACATGTCGCCGATGACGCCGCTTTACCCGCCGTCCGAAAACCACAATTATTAAATTTAAAAGTAAGAGAAATTAAGAATAACCAGAATAGAGTTCATTATTTTGATACCGATGGTTCCAGTCTCCAACAAACTAATGTACACCATCGGAGAGTTGCTCAATGATCTATTTGGTATAAATTGTATCTTCCAAGTTACTTTTAGGCCTAAAAGCATTAGATCAGCACCACAGAAATTCATTATAATCTATTCTAATATTACTTTTATGCACTTAAGCCGAATCGCAAGTAAAAACCGAATAAAATTTAAATTATATAAGTGCTGACAGAATTTGTAGTGCTTCAGCTCTCGCGGAAACTGAATAAGGTCCTAACGTGCCGGGTCTCGAAATTCGGCCAGCTCGGTGCGCAGGCGCGAGCACACACAGGTATTATTACAGATACTTGGCTGTAGATATACACAGGATATTCTCTATGAATGGGATTGGAATATAGCAATTAGTACCTAGCTTTGATAAAGGGGTGAATGTGGATAAAGGAGCCAGATTTTGAAAGAGCCTATTCGTTTTATTACAACTGAGCGACATTGTACCTAAGTCTAATTTTACTTTATTCAAGGAGTTCGTTTCGTGTAACTTATTTCTTTTTTTAAAAAACCATTTTATTTGTTGTCAAAATTAATATGTATGTCGTTTTGTTATGTATGCTTATAGGGTATAACTTAGTCGTAATATTCTATTTTAAAACACACAATATAATGAAAGAATCAGTTGTTTATGCCATAAAAGAGCGGAAGTCTGAAAAATCGCGATAAAACGCAAAAAATTCTCGGAAAAGTAATTAATTTTCAGGTAATTAAAATAATGCACCCGGGATTTTTGGATAATACTGGTAAGGTCGCGGGTTCAAACCCCGCTGCAAGTCCCCATTTTTTGTCAGTTGCTTAAAACTAGATTGCTAAGCATGGCTAAATACCTACTATTTAAATATCAATTAGAAAGTGTTCGAAAAAATTACAGAATTCGAATAAATTGTTTTTTAACAAATTTCTATCAACACGTACTACCTATATATACGCGTTTGAAATGTGCTATTCGATGTAATATTATCATTTCCAAAGTCCACTATCAAATTATGAGTATTATTTGGCCTGTATTTCCATGCATAGCCATTTTGATGAAGTTTATGTAGTTAATTATCTAGCTCTATTAACTGAAACCACATGAATGATCGGAAACCGCTACATGGATGAAAAGCGTAAAAGGTATTAAACTATGTTTCTGGGTATATTAAACTAATGCTATGTATTCCAAAATATATTAAAATATTTAAATTTGTATACTGTCGTGCTTTAATTTAGATTAGCTGATTAAATATTAATAGACCCAACAAAATATTTTTGGTTATTTTAGCTTCACTTGAATAACATATTTTTACATTGTACATACATTGATTTTTTGTACCATACATACTATACATGATAGCAATTAAAAAAATCGCACGAGAATGAAAGAGCTTAAGTTTGATGCATTCAAATAACAAGTCGTTTTTTAGTGAAATTGATTTTTTTTGGGAAAACAGATTAATTATACAGCGTGATTTTTAATTTAAGCATAAACTTAACCTAAGTACAGGTTATTTGGGTCAACTTTGGACACATTTGGCGGCAATCATCAATTCTAGAGATATTTTTTTTTGTATTTTCAAAAGAGGCCTTTGTGGTAAGGCGTAGGTAGGTGGATTAAATTTCACGGGAGTATTATTATTATGTTACTATTTGATGAACTAATAATTTGTCGGCGAAACTGAAAAGCTTAGTATAGCTATTAAATAGGATGATAAAGTTAGTTTACTGTTGATTGGAAGATGTCGCGAACAATTTCCTGTTTGAATAAGTTTTAAGTAAAAAGTTTTCAAGAACTTTCAATAGCACAAATGTTGGTAATCTTTCGGATCGATTTCAATAGACCCTTGTTTAATGATTCTGATAGTGATTTTAACTTTAAGTGTAGGACTGAGGTCAAGTGAATATGTGACTTTTAACAAAAGGGTGCCAGTGTCAAGATAAAAATATCAGTTCTTTTATATTTGATAAAAATATCAAGCCTGTCGCCATTCACCGGGCACACTTCCAACTCCGTGCTGCTATTGTGAATTTTCTTACGGAAAGTTTACAAATAACACTTTGTCCGACCCGGGAATCGAACCCGAGACCTTATTTTTACTGATAAAAATATCCGTATTAAAAAATAAGTCGTGAATTCCATCATACTTAAAATTTTCCCGCTCTTTAAATTGTGCTACTCCCCATAGCTCTACGAAGACTTTTGAGTCGTTTATAACTAAACAAAAACTGCATTTCCGAGGTATAGTTTCAGTATAACTAACGAAGTTTTAGGCCTCCTGATCAATTTGATTTTTGTCGCTCATATTACTTTCCTTTTTTAACTTCGATATACTTTTAAGAAAATTGGACTTTATCACGCCAAAACATACAAACAACAAGCAATAATGCAAGTTTTTATGTACGTATTTCATTTTTTTAATAATTTACTAGAAACTACCAAAATTTACTAAAAGGTACCAAAAATAACAAATAACTACCAAAGTTTACCAAATATTACCACAAACTACCAAAAGTTATCAAAAACAATCAAAATTACTTAAAACTGCCAAATATTACTAAAAATACCCAAAAATTACTAAATCATCCCAATACTACCTAAAACAACCAAAAACCTTCCAAAACTACCAAAATCATCCCAAAACTACTAGGTACAACCAAAAACTACTAAAATCCACAAACCAATTTAAACAAAAAGTACCAAAACCAACAAACAAACTAAATAAATCATAAAATGAGATAAATAAACATCGCCTTCGTATTGTAAAAAGTTTTTTCTACTTTGAATCCCGCTTCGCCCTTTCATACCGCTTTCCAGAAATCGTCCCTAAACACCAACCATCTTTGATAGATACTCGTATTAAACACTGTTAATAGGTACTTCCAACGCCGGTGCACTAGTAATAGAATTTTCGCAACAATCTGGCCATATACGGTACTGAAACTACAACTCCATTTAAGTTTCAGTACAGCGTGTAAGTTTGAGATACAACACGTCTATCATTGGTCTCGTTACATTTTAGGCTAGAATTACTTGGTCGAACTAAGCTAGAACTAAGCTGGTATGTGACACCCTTAACTAGTTTCGAAACTCCATTAGGTCCACATGATTATAATTAAATGTTGCAGTTTACCGGCTTATATATCTTATTTTCGTCAAATTAAATATGTGCGGTAAAATCGAAAATGAAAGTCAATCAGTCGGCTTTTTTTCTGTAAGTACCTATTATTTTTTAATAGTTGGCAGTGTAGGTATTCCTAGCAAAATAATAATGTAATGTGAGAAACTTACGTTATAATATTATTAGAATGTAGGGTTTAACTTGAGGATATTATTCTTATTTAATTTTTCATAATATAATGTCGAGTAAAAATGTCCCGCATCCAAATAAAGTTTTGTTAGTTGTTACTCGCTCAGCTCGGGGTGGTATACAGTTTCCTAGGTGAAAACTCAGTTAGGAAATAATAAAAAAGGTGAATGAGTCCACCCACTGCGGCAGTGCCAATATCCTAGGGCAGCGGTTGGCAACCTTTTTGCAGGTAAGCGCCACATAGTGACGTTTTCTATATAAAAGAAAAGAAGTGGCACTGAAGTATCATTGACACCCAGAGTAAGGCAACGCAGAAGGCGCCGACTTTGTTACGCAAAAAACAAAAGAAATGAATTTAACAGATCAATAATGACTAATTTTCAAAACAATCACGGGCACAAATATGATGCCCGCGGGCCGCAGGTCGTTGAAAGCTGTTCTAGGATACTGCCTGGTTTGCCAATTAATAAAATAACAGCATAAAAGTTGCACATAATGTGTGTTGCACAAATAATAAGTTGCAGTAATCCTCGACTGCAAACTACCTCTTATAATACAGGTATACCCTAGCTTAAGAGGTAGAAATCATCTCTTGTACAGATTTTGAAACATAAACTGTGTATGTTTACTCTTAATTTTAACAAACTCTGTATGTTTTTTTAACTTGAATAAAGATTTTTATTTTTTTTATTTTTTTGTAGTTATAGGTCTAGAAGTCAACCATTTTCTACCTATTTTCAAGAGAAGAAGGTACATATACGATCTCTCCCAACACTAAACTAGCTATAATTTCATAAAACTTTTGGCGGTGTGGAAGAGCTAAAAAATAAAAAAAAAAATTCGCTTAGGATTCATTAAATTGTAAAAATTCGCGCATATCATGACAAATTCTAAATATACGCTTGCCATTCGCAATACATTGTAGCTTTAAATTGCATAGCATTTGAAATAAATCGGTTATGTGTGTTTCAGGAGCCATGAATTCAAAGAGAAAAATGAAGTTTGTTAAGCTGCATTATATCAATGTTATGTCAAACTCCATAAAGGTACATTCAAAAGTTCATATTGTCAAAAGCGCTAAGGTTACTGAAATGGCTATTAAAAAGTAGGGGTTGGTGATAAAAGGTAAAAAATAAGGGTTGTATGTATTTTTTAATGCCACATTATTGAAAAATAAAAACAATTTTTTTTGTCCAAAAATTAAAAATAAAATGTTAAGGGTGAACAACCCTTATCACTTAAGGGTATGATAATAAAAATAGATAGTAGCCGATTCTCAGACCTACTGAATATGCATATAAAATTTGGTAAAATCAGTAAAGCCGTTTCTGAGGAGTAAGGTAACTAACATTGTGACACGAGAATTTTATATATAAGATAGATCGGTTTATTATTTTCCGACGTCACTACTTTTCCCTACAATATTTCCACCATTAAGCATTCAGACCGCGTTAATAATATTTTTTAGTTGCACTCATAATATTTTTATCATATACCGAAGCAGTTTTAGCGCTTTAGCTTGAACCTGAACGTCTATAAAGCGGTAATAAAGTTACCTCGACACTAAGTAATTTGTCCTTCGACGTAAATACATATTTAAAGCAAAATATTTACTATCTGTGGCATGATAAAGTGCAATATTCTTTTATTGGTAACTACAAATAACGTAAGATGACATTACGCCTAGGTTGTAGGTGTTATTGCATTACATAATGTATAATTACAGGTGGTCGGTTAAGGAATAGGTGACAGTTAAGTAGTTCACACAACAGCCATCTCGATACATTTGAAATTGACAGGTGACAACTCACGGCAACTAAAATGTATAATTATACATCGTCATGTTTTGACTTAGAGAATTAAAATCAATGTATTTTAATTCGTTTTAGTTTAATTTTATATATTTTGATGTTTGTTTTGACATGTTCCAGCGCCCTTTGGAAGCCATGGCAATTAATGATTTGATTTCTGATTTTTAAACCAAAAGAAGTTTTGGCAGACTTATTTGCGCAAATATTTGCTTCCATTTACTCTCCATATTGATTGATTGATTGATGAAGTGCTTTTTGATTTTTTACATAGATATAAAATATACATTATGGCTGCCGTGTGTGAAGACCATTTTATGGACTCAGTCGGGCACAGTGTTTCATTAGCACTCTGTTATGATTAGGACCAATAAGATATAAGATGAGCTTTTGTCTTCAAGCGGGTACAGTACAGACTCCGTACTGCAACTTTGAATTTCTTGGCGGATAATCCTAAATAACATTCATTGTTTCAACTAAATATCAAAACCGAGACCTAGCGACACGAAACTACACAGTGAATTACTACCTTACATATGGGCCAGTTTCACAA
Organism: Hypena proboscidalis; assembly: GCA_905147285.1. NCBI lineage: Eukaryota > Metazoa > Arthropoda > Insecta > Lepidoptera > Erebidae > Hypena > Hypena proboscidalis. The sequence goes on from LR990126.1 coordinate 31,208,444, forward strand.
GTTCCATATAAGTCCCAGATAAGCCTAATTGGTACTTTTTTGACTCATGTATATGGTAAACAAACGAAGCTATCCACGACCAATTATTTATGACAAACAAACAACCACAATCCACACTCAGCCATCTCTAATATGCACAAGCACAAATAAACATATGCACAAAGCAATCTATTGAAATACTGCGTAAGGTCCCTACCAAGTCAAACCACTAAATTCACCCTCTTGGTGATTAAAATAAGAAAATGCACATGCACATGCATGTGTTACAGGAGACATCCCCCGATATTTCTTTTTACTCTGTAGATATTACAGTAAATGTCCAGTGGGAAGTACTAAATGAAAATCTAGGTAGTGACCACCTTACTGTAAAAAAATCGTTTAAATATCACCATTACAATATAGTAAAAAAAAAAAAACCAGCACTCATTGGACTAAATGTGGATAATTAAATCACTTCTTCAATGTAACAGATCTTTTGGAAGTGTACAGTAAATGTATGATTGTTTTATTGGAAAGATAACCAAAGCTATTGCAACAATCTATTCCTAAAAAGAAAATACGCCTCAAATCCTAAGAGTAAACTTACACCTAAAAGTTATTTAAACCAGGACTTATCTGGGATAATTGGTCAGCGACTACTTGCGCTTATAGAATTCTAACGAAAGCCAACTCCACAAAATTTATCCCACTTAAATAGAGAAATATCGAAAGCCCAACAGTTGGTAAAATGTTAGCGTGTTTTGGCTGGCTCATCTTTCACATTAACGTATCATTTATTAGAAGTAAAATTGACTATGCTTGTTATAAATATGATAATGTAGCAAAATATCATACAAAATACAAAACCAAACCCTAAGAGTAATTATTGGTGGATTTACACGTTCAACACAATTATGGAAAGTAAGATAAGTATAACACCATTGTATATTAAGATATTTAAGTACTGCTCCAAGGTTTAGTTCCTTAACTGATAATATTAATGTAATACTTTTTACTGAGTTAGTCGGGTTTTTGGTAGGCATTTTTGGTTAAACACAAAGAAACAATTTCTTCTTTCTGTCCTCTTAATTTGAGTAATTTAATATGTAGCAAATTAGATAGTGTTAAGGGGTCAACATCTCAGTGTCTGCATCATAATCAATATGAGATAACGCATGAATTAATTGAAAAGTATAGTCACTTTTATCTAGTTTACAATTTTGGGTCTAAAACCTCTAGTGGTCCAGGTATTGCATATTATTACCGGTTACAATACATAATATCATATCAAATTAACAATAAATACATTTTTATTATGACCGAAGAACTGCTTGCAATGACACGGGCTTAACAATATTCGTGTAATCTAAATGAAATAACATATAGTCATTTTGACGGATAGCCAAAGTGCCCTATTGCAAATTTCTAAGTGCGCTTCTGATAACAGAGCTATGCCCATAGCTTTTAGTGGTTTTTCGTTAAAGCAACAACGGTTATACATATATCTGTGAAAGTTTTAACTGTCTAGCACTAGGATTCATGAGGTCTAGCAAAAAAGAGCAAAAAAATCTCGTTTGTAGTATGGGAGCTCCCTTAAATATTAGCTTTATTCGATTTGTATAGTATTTGTCGATGTAGCGGCCACAGTTAACATCATCTGTGAAAATGTCAACTGTCTATAACTATCATGTATCTTACGAACCGTGATAGGCAGGTAACAGACGGACAGACGGACGGACAGCGAAGTTTTAGTAATAGGGTTCTGGAAAATAGATAATGGATTTTCCAAATAACTGTTCAATCGTTCATTTACCCTAAAGTAAGGAACATTTATGTCAAATTTCAAGTTAGTAGTTAATAAATCAGTCGGCTAGTAGGGCGAGGAATTGTATATGTATAGATAAGTTACACGAATAAAATAAATATGTTTGCAAAACATCCCTTAGCCTTTATCAGCACTAATGCTAAAGCCTCCATCCTTTCAATAAAACCCTCCAAATACTATTGAATGGCAAATATTAGTATAAGGCTCATTGCTACCGAACAGACAAACTGAAAAGGAAAATATAAAATACGGATATATTTTATTTGCTCAATTTACTTATACGTATGAGGAAAATATACCTAGGGATTTTCTTATTTTCCTCGATCGTTAAGTAATCCCGACGGGACTCACAAAACTTCTACGATATTGTTAATATTTTTATTGCTCTTAGGGTTCGTTTACACGGCGCCGTGAAAACGTTGCGACGCCGCAGCTCATCCGTTACGTTTCTTTACATACAGCCATGAGATCAAAATTGTATGTCATCCATCAAATATACACTGCGCAATCAATATAAGCTCGCGGAATAATGCGGTACTATATAGTAATATATTTAAGACCTGGTTGCAATATTATTATTTATATGAAAAATTACTACTGACCTTTATAACACTATGTAAATATCGGCAGCATTTCGAGATATACTAAGAAGTCAAATACATAAACACATTATTAATGCCCGTCTATCTGTATGGTCATACACAAGAGGTGCCAACATACACAAACCAATCTAAAATTTGCCAATACATGATGGTCCTGCATTGTATAGGATTTCCGTGCAATTATGGATTAGTGTATAGGTACTGGAAACGTATAACTTGATTTGTCACCATATGTACAAGTAAGTACACGCCTATTAATCATAAATTATAGAAAGTGGTTTTGGAAACTTCGTAATTAAATTTTCTTATATCATTAGCCTTCTTTTTATTATACACTCATATTCTAAACGTGAACAGTCGAAAATAAAAGAACGACACCCACGCATGTCATGACATGTCATTTAGTCTCTTCAGTCGCTGCTGATTTATTTGAAGTATCGTATCACCTCAGGTTGGATTTTAGAGTCTGATGATTAATGAGTCGCTCCACGTAAAATATTGATATTCAGCCTAGACTAGAAATCGACCAAAGGTCCAGAAGATTGATGGCCAGATGTAATGTACCCTAATGAAAATGATTCCAAAACCACTTTCAGCTAGTACTTATCGATATGAAATTAACAATCTCTTACCATTTTCGCGCCCCTTTCGTTTCTTCTTTCCACTCGAGCCGGAAGACTTGGATGTCTTCTCTGACTTGTCTTTGCTCTTCCAGCGACTTAACATGGTTACTTATTCACAGTTAGCACTCCACATCTCACGTACATTGTCCTAAGTCACGTTAAGTTAAACATTCACTATAGATAGACACTTCTTCACCTCAAAGTGAACTTCAAAAAAATGTTCCAAAATCACTATTTGTTCTACATTTGCTAGCATTAGGACACTAAGTTATTAAGATATGTTTGTTCAATTAGGTAATTCAATTCCAGTATTGTTTGTGGTGTTTGTTTTCGACACGTAAGTTGCAGACACTGTTTTAAAGCTGAATCAAGGTTTTTGTTAATATTATTATCAGGCAAGCCTAAATTAATATATGTTGCGGTTGGCCACGGGTATAGTAAATAAAAGCCCATTAGATGTATTGATATTAACATACAAACTACAAAATATCAATTTTGTGTTGGTTCGTTGTGGTTTTACTATCTAAATCAAACTGAATAATCTAACGTAAATATAGTTATTATCGAAAATTAGAGATCTAGATAATGAGCAACAGCCACGCATAAACATCATTGAAATAAGGAGTGTACTGTTATCTGGATCGGAGAATCAGTTCAAAATAGTGGCTAAAATTGCTATCATAATTGGTTGTCAATTACCTGTTGGGTAGATAAACTACATAGCAAGGGTAACAATGCGTGGTGACAAAAACCACGTGAACATTATATGCTCGGTGCACAATAAGTAATTTCATCGCTGTCCCTAAAAATACACAATTCTCTGAATGCTTCGGATTACTAGGTGATAGCAAGATCTATATCAACAATTTATAGATCTATTTGACATTAGAGAACAAAATATTATTAAATAAGACCGAAATTCGAGTCAAGGAACGGGGGTATATATACGTATGGGTGAACGGCTGCAGAATATTTTTACGAAAAACCTTAATCCGTTAAGGCACTAAATAAAAATAGAGCAAGACCTCAAGAAGCTTTTATCATAAACTTTTCGATTCTCCATACCGGCATGCCATTAAGGATTGTCGGAATCGGTTTATCGAGGTTGAGAAACTCAGGTATCCATTTTTTTATACTCATTTCAAAATCACCGGCTTTTTGTGTTTATTGAATGCTTTGTGTTCGTTCGCGCGCGAGTGAGAACGCACGTAGGCGTACCCATCGCGGTGCAATGGCGTCTAATATAGTAAAATGCATAAGTTGTAACGTAGTAATAAATGAGTTGCTTGCGTTTATCCAAAACAAGGCGGATGTGATGGATGAAGTCTCTCTCACGAGGTTGTGCAGTGATACCTTTACGGATAGTGAAATTCTCGAAGCGAAAAAGCTGCTTTTCGATTCAATTCCTAACTCCAAACGGAAAGTTCGCAAAAGCAAGGGTAAAAGTGCTCGTGATATTGACGACATCATATGTCTCATGAAGCAAACGGACCCTGAGTTAGTACCCATTTTCGTAGCACGAGATCTGCAGAAGTTACCGCCGATCTCATACGATCACATAGATATATCAAAGCTCTTGAAGGATATTGTAGTGCTACAATCAGAGGTGAAAACCCTTAAAAATAGCTGTGTCATAGCGAGTCAGCTGCAGGAATTACAGACTGAAATAAATAATCTGAAGAATGCATCAATAGTCCACAATAACTTTGATTTTGTGAATAGGAGACGAGGCGCTTTTATTGCAGATTTGGATAATTACGACAGTGGTCCCATGGCACTACAACAACAAACAAATTCGGGAAGTAAGGATAAATCACCGAAATCATCCCAATCGAATATCAGTGACTACTTTCCGAAATATGTAGGTGTTCAGAAAAAACTGCTGTCGACTCCAGAAAGTACCGATAGCGGAGCGAAGCAATCAGATGACTGCGCGCGCGCCGTTGACGATTTGAATACATGTGTTGTCTCGCTCGCACACCGGCAAAACGGTGATGAGTCAGAGCCAAACTCGAACCGGTCGACTGAACATTGCAAAACCACTACTCCTTATTTAAATCTCACTAACTCGATAGCGAACAATAATCTTTCGTCCACTAGTAGAGATGGTAAGGAACGAAAGTCGATGGCGGACATACTAAAGGCGAGTAATGAGTGTAAACAGGTGGTAGGGGAAAATTGGAAACTTGTTACAAAGATGAAGCAAAAGAAGAGAACTTCTAGCGGAAAAATGGGCAAAGCTGAAGTCGGTCCTGGTGGAAAGTTTAAGGCTGCTATTATTAGAGTACCCCTGTTTATCTCAAATGTATGTAAACAAACGAACGAGAGCGATATCATTTCCTACATTAAAGCTAATACTCAAGAAGAGATAACTCTGTTTAAAATTAATAGTAAAATGGAAAAGAGGTATAATTCCTTCAAGTTGTATGTGCCTAAATCAAAACTGGACCTGTTTCTTGATAATAAGTTCTGGCCCGATGGTATTACTTTTCGGCGCTTTGTAAACGAAAGCGATAAATCGAATACTGGCGTATTTAAGCAAACATCTTGACATTATGGCTAACAGAAATGATGAAACATGTAGGTTTGTAAGTTTTAACTGCAAATCGGTAAAGCGGTCTGCTGAGGCAGTTAAACTCCTGTGTGAGTCAGCCGACATTATTGCGCTTCAAGAAACTTGGCTGCTGCCCCATGACATTCCGTACCTTGGTCAATTACATGCTGATTTTGAGTATACAGGCAAATCAGCTGTTGACACGTCAGTTGATGTCCTGAAAGGGCGGCCGTATGGAGGTGTTGCGATCCTGTGGCGCAAGCGTGTGTTTAAGTCAGTGACCGTGATCAGCTGTGTTAGTGCGCGGTTGACAGCTGTAAAGGTGTCGCTCGGAGATAGATATATATTGGTGTTCAGTGTATACATGCCGACGGACAAAAGTGAAAACTTAGCGGAATTTACCGATTGCTTAAGTGAGATGAGTGCGATTATCGAAACCAACAATATTGAAACTGTTTATTTGCTCGGTGATTTCAACGCACACCCCGGTGAGTCATTTTGCAATGAGCTATTAGATTTTTGTGCTGAACAAAAGTGGTTTTGTGCGGACTTTGAAAAATTAGGTGTTAGTTCGGACTGCTATACCTTTGTCAGTGACGCACACGGTACTAGACGTTGGTTGGACCACTGTGTCGTATCACAATCGGCTTGGTTGACGGTTACTAATGTTCGCGTCGTACAAGATGTGTTTTGGTCTGATCACTTTCCCTTATTTGTTGAGTGTAGGTTAGACAAAATTAAACCTAAGATTGAAGCCACAACAACATCTTGTAACAAAGTAATTTGGGGAGAAAGAGATGGTGATCAAACTAAGGCTTATTATGAAATGTGTAATAGGCGGCTACGGTTGATTGATTACAATCCGGAATTTGATATCTGTAGTAATACACATTGTAATAATATTTCTCATAGGCAAATTCTAGATGATATGTACGCGCAAATTGTGTCTATTCTGTCGGAAGCCGCTACTCAGAGTAAAGTAGTAACTCAGTCAAACAGGCATAGTGGCCGTGTTGTCGGGTGGAATAAGCACGTCCGGGATGCCCACGCGAGGGCCAGGCTTAAATATCAGCTGTGGATATGGAATAGTAAACCTACCTCGGGTGTTATTTATGAAGACATGTGTCTTACACGTAAGACATTTAAAAGCAAATTAAAATGGTGCCAGAATCATCAAGAGCAGATCAAGTTAGATATCATAGCTTCTCACCGTGAAAATAACAACTTTCAGAAGTTTTGGAAAGCCACAAAAAAGCTGGATGTTAGGCCTGGTCTTCCTGTTAGTGTTGGGGGTGTTGGTCAGCCTGTCGCCATCGCCAACATGTTTGTTGAACATTTTAAAGTGGACTCGCCACGGGGCTCAATGCCGCGAGTGCTTGATGCCGGAAGCTGTCATGATACAGATCTAGTTCGTTTTTCCGCGAAACAAGTTTCTAACATAATAAAGAAAACGACTAGAGGAAAGTCCCCAGGTCATGATGGTCTGAGCATTGAGCACTTGCAGCATGCTGGTCCTTATATATCTAGGGTTTTGTCAATGTTCTACTCGTTATGTATGTGTCACTCATATCTCCCGTACGATCTAATGCGAACTATTGTAGTGCCGATCATCAAGAACAAAACTGGTGACGTAGCGGACAGGTGCAACTATCGACCGATCTCCCTCGCAACGGTTATTGCAAAGGTGCTAGACAGTCTAATGGACGCGCGTCTGGATAATTTCTTAAACCTTCACGATGCACAATTTGGGTTCCGTAATAATTTAGGCACTGAAACTGCGATCCTAGCCCTCAAAAATACCGTACAATATTATACAAAGCGCCGTACACACGTTTATGCTTGTTTTCTGGATCTCTCCCGTGCTTTCGACCTGGTGTCCTATGATATATTGTGGGAGAAACTACGGGAGAGAAAAGTGCCGGCAGAACTGCTGCGTATTTTCCAGTATTGGTATTACAATCAGATAAACAGTGTGAGATGGGCCGACAGTTGTTCTGCACCGTATGCTTTGGATTGTGGGGTAAGGCAAGGGGGGATAACGTCACCAAAGCTCTTTAATATTTACATTAATGACCTGATCGTTGAGCTCAGCAGCAAGAAAATCGGTTGCCGTATTGATGACGTCAGCGTCAATAACATCAGTTATTGTGACGACATGGTGCTGCTGACCCCAACGGTCAGAGCACTAAGAGAGTTACTCACGTGTTGTGAGTCTTATGCTCAAAGGCATGGTCTATTGTATAATGTCGCAAAAAGCGAATTCCTGGTCTTTAAGGCCGACGGTCACAAAAGCCCAGAATCCGTACCTGCGAAAACTAAACGGTAATGTACTCAATCGAGTCTATAAATTTAAATACCTTGGGCATTGTGTCACTGACGACCTTGATGACCAGGCTGATATTGAGCGCGAGCGTAGGGCGCTGGCAGTCCGATGTAATATGTTGGCACGCAGGTTTGCGCGTTGTAGCGAGAAAGTCAAAGTGACCCTTTTTAAAGCCTATTGTCAGGTCTTCTACACGTGCAGCTTGTGGACCAATTATACGCAGCGGGCCATCAGCGCCTTACGAGTACAATATAATAACGGCTTCAGGATGCTGTTGGGCTTGCCGCGTTTCTGTAGTGCCTCTGGCATGTTTGCGCAAGGTCACGTTGATGGCTTCCAGGCCATCGTGAGACAAAAATCTGCCTCATTGCTCCATAGAGTACGATCGAGCTCCAACTCCATCCTGAAGGTGATAGCTGGGAGATATGATTCACCGATAGTGCATTGCATTATAAGGAGATGTATCTCCCAGAATAAACTTGTTACGCAATAAATACCCACGTTTGATACTAACATACTTTTAAGATTATTGTTTACTAACCCACTATGGATCTATACTTTGGTCTGAAATAAAAGTTATTTTATTTTATTTTTTTTTTATTATTTTATTTTGTGTATTATTGCCACAGTAATTTTTAACGCTAAGGCTGTAAATATAATGATGTTTTAGGTTTGCTTATTCAAAAAGATTTCCTAATTAGCATTTTATTTGTTGGTTTTAAGTTAAGGTCCTGCATTTAGTTATACGTCTTATTTACACTGCGGTAAGTATATATTTTGCTTGATTCTTTTTTTTTCCCAAAACACTTTTATGATGGCGCCTATTATTTTCAGAATGTAGGAAGCGTACGAACCAAGACAGCAGTTATCTATAGAAACGTTTCCATCAGAAATTTTGACATAGTTTGCTTGGTAGAGGTTTGGTTGAATGATGGCACCTTTCGCCTCGGCATCGCACTATCACTCTTTAGTTTTATAAACCGACTTCAAAAAAAGGAGGAGGTTCTCAATTCGGTTGTATTTTTTTTTTATGTTTGTTCGCCGATTTCACGAAGATGCCTGGACCGATTTGAGAAATTCTTTTTTTGTTTGAAAGGATATACTTGTCATGTGGTCCCATTTATTTCAAGTCACGTTCTGATGATGGGATCCTAGAGAAATCGAGGGCAACCCTTAAATTTAAAAGGCTTCTATTTTATTTTCTGTATATTATCTAAAGCTACTCGGATATTTGCATCTAGTAGTCAGCATTTTATGTTGCTGAGCTGATGCTGGAAGGTACAACTCCTCAACGGTTAGGAGTCCGGGGATAATTCTTTAAATATAGGCTCCTTGAGGCCGTTTACTGTATTCTTTCAAGTTATACACAGATGAGGCGAGACGTTGGATATTACTTATGTATATTTATAATAATGTGAGGTCATGATTAGATGATGGGATCCTAGAGAAATCAAGGGTAAACCTCAAATTTCAAACGCTTCTATATTGTTTTTCGTATATTACCTAAAAATACTTGGATATTTGCATTTTAGGTTGCTGAGCTGATGCTGGAAGGTACAACTCCTCAACGGTTAGGAGTACGGGGATTATTATTAATAAGTTTTCCGTCGCAAGTAACCGTCGTCTCCTCATTCGAGAAACATTCTTGCTCGGTCTACCCATCACTAAAAATCGTAAAATAAAATAATTTTTAACAAAAACAAAAACCGACTTCAAAAAGTAGGTAAACTAAAAAGCAAATAATAAATTTACTTCGCACAAAATAATACGTTTTTTCATTTATGTAGATATAAATTATTAAATAATTATTTTATAATTCTGAGGTCGGTGCCAAGTAAACAATAACTCTGTAAAGATAATACCAATCTTTTTAACAACTATTTTCTGACTGAATATTAGTTCTTAATTATCCGATTTACTTGGCACCGACTTCAGAATTATACAATAATTATTTAATAATTTATATCTACATAAATGAAAAAACGTATTATTTTGTGCGAAGTAAATTTATTATTTGCTTTTAAGTTTACCTACTTTTTGAAGTCGGTTTTTTTTTGTTAAAGCAGCGATCTAAGGAACTCGAGGACAAATTTTCCGATGATTATATAACCAAAATTAAGTCTTAACATTTATAAAACCCGCTTGTTTTTATAAAAACTGTGCTGAGGGTCTAAGTAGCCGCTTACATTTTTTATCATTAAGTTATCAATTTTGTGCTACAATACGAAAAAAAATGTTGTTTTCGTACTAATTGAACATTCCGCAAAGTAAAATGTTATCTACATGTTAAAAAAACATGTTTTATTATTTTGTTTCGTTTACTTGCAAGATCTAGTGAAATGGATTCTGGTTTTCTGGTTTTAGGTACAGTAAAAACAAATTGTATAGTTTACTATAAATACGGATTTTTATATATTGGTTATAATAATATTTATGAAAATGAATAGTTATGCATTATAATCGTGAAATTAATTTGGTCTGCTTACAACGCTTTGATATATCTAAACTGATCCTGAATAAAATTATTACGAAGAGTACTTTATTGGAGGCCTGGCAAAACATGAACTTTTATATCTTATCCGTAGGCCACACCACATATATTATTATATCTATCGAACAGCAATGCTCCGCTTCATAAAAAAACCACCTGTAACACTTTTAAGGCCCCAAGAGGCATAACGCTTTAACCGAAGCGTATTGCTTATTAATAATGTAAAGAAAGCCTACCTAACACGACAAGGCATAACTTTAAAACTAGGTTTTAATAATAAATTTGACAAGGAACACGGGTAAATGAATAAACGAAGAGATGTTCTTAGACATCGCTTTGTTTATTCATATCCCAGGTGAGGCAAGGGTGATTTAGAAAACATCACCAAAGGACGACCTAATTACAGCTCTAAGATAATTCACAAGACGCACTTTGCAAAAGCTACTGACGTTATAAGATAAATATTTTTTTACTTAATAACTCAAAAAAATTACTTTAATTAGTGTAATACGGCAATTGACTATAAAAGCATACTGGTCTCTACTCAACGACTGCGTTATTTTATCTATTTGAAACTTTAAAATAATCTTGTAAAACATTCATATAAATATTCAATGCCCACTCTAATATTATATTATGACTCCGTTATCAAATTGAAATACAAATTTTGTGAAATAATATTCATCACTTTTTACTCTCTCTTGCAAATATAATATTTTTATAACTTAAAACGAAATAGTGACTATGTAATTGAGTAAGCCAGAAAAAATAGGCTTTAAAGTATTCATAACGAAATGTCTGCATATTCTACATTAATAAAAATTTATTGGTTAGAATTGAGATTGTAAAAAATTAAACAAGTTAATTGCGAACATAGGTATAAAGTTATTTTAATTATTTAAGAGCACAGCGCGTTTTCATAAAATGTATGTAAGCGCCATCTCTTGCATTATTACTGCACTAAAATGCAACGCAGCATCTAGCGTCGATTTATATGAGCACTACCGCTCCCTATGCACTTCAACAACGTGTAAGCTATCGACGAGAATGTATCCTGGGTAAAGTAATAGATGGAGCCATACGACTGGTATAAAATTAGCTTATTATTATTGACCCATTCTACACCTACGGACACCTAATGGGCCGGAAAGTATTATCAGGAACTTTCTTCTTTTGTTTTAATTGCTGAATTATTACTGAACTGATATAAGATTTTATTTAATTTGTAGTCTAATCTTAAGATGCCATATTATGCTAATCTGGACGATCTTCTCGTTTTTAGAAGATTTTTGTTTTGTATGATATTTGGGTCAAACATTGTTACGTGTAAATGTAAATTGAAATCATTTTCAATGACATAATAATTGTAATTGTAATTACATAATTGGTGATATACTGATCAATCTGCCGAGCCTTTTCCTAATTTGGGTTGGCTTCTAGTCTAACTATTTAGCTGAATATCAGTATTTTACGTATAGCGACTGCCATCAGACCTCCACAACCCTAGTACGAGATGATAATCTTTGTTAGATCAGTTGTCAGATTTTTTGGCCTCTGACTACCCGTAACGACTGCCATAGATCTTTCAATGACAACTGGGACGCCCCGCCAGCTTCGAAGCACGAAGGAAAACTCGTTATGTAAAGACCGTTACCCATCCACGGCCGACCGCAGTTAGCATTACTTAACCTGCACGATCGATCGGTCCGCGAGGCTTCGAATTAACGAACTCTTCATACAATTACACATATACACCTGTATGTGCAGGTAAGCGCGTGCTCGTTTTACGCTGCGTCTTATCTGCGCAATCATATTCGTACAGGCAAAAAGAAGCGTGTACACGGGCAATAACGGTATTGTTGGTATCTAATTAAGCTGTAAAACAAGGCTACACAACGTTCTTATCAGGTGGGCTATCAGACGACCCAAAACCAAAATTCAGATGAACAATTTATTGGTGGGCCGCTCTTGTTGACGTTAACTAAAACTGTAGTTGATCTCAATAAGCTTTAAAAATATTTGGTTTGTCTGTTTGGATCGCCTGTTTATAAATTTGGGCTCTGAATCTAGGCATATAAAGGTTTGTATTTGGTAACACTGCAGAAGTGCAGATAATGCGTTCTTACGACCGAAACGGAGGTCGCAAACTACCAAATTAAGAATATATACTAATTGTTCGTATTCGTATTCGGATCGGTACTTATTTATAATTTCAGTAAAATTGTTAATATTTTTTCAAATTTAGCATTTATAAATATGATTATTTTAGTTCAGCTCAATTAAGATACTTATTATCTGCTAATTAATCCGAAAATACTTTATTAAACATAAAAAAATAACTTAAAATAAACAACCAATCTTTCTTGTTAATGAGTGTAGTTCCGTAGGTCGTATGTTCAATTTCTTGCTAGGTTCCGTTCCAGTACAAAGTACTTTAATAAGCAATTCTTGTGGTTATCTAACTTGAAATAACTTCTGGACCGTAATAAAGCGTGTATATTTAATTTATAATTGAAAGGTACATTTTTTTAAATTATAACGAAAATACCGAAATATCTGATCTGTATCAAAATCGGTACTTATGCAATCTCTAGGTTGAACGTCGAAATGTGTCAAATCGCAAATTGACTGATGGAGATAAACGTTCGGACATCAGTGTTGCTAACTCTAACATTTTCATGTCGCTAGATTCAGTGCCTATATTTTACAAGTGGACCAAACTGACAAATTATTTATCAAACCAGCATGACAGACGTTACCAACCGGTTTGGACACGTATATACGTAGGTATGTGGTGCGAATTCGGTCACTGAGTTTCATTTCCTGGATTATTTAAATGAAAAGAACAATCTACGAAGACGTCACAATTACCCTAAACACTGGCCGCGTCCCTGAGTGTTGTTAAAAATGTTGTTTAAAAAAACAGCAAGGAGTAGGTACATAAAAATATTTAAATACTACAAGTGAGGGTGATCCGACTTGGCATAGTTCGGTAAGAAGGTTGTAGAACGCTATAATCATACGACTACCTGTCAAGATTAAAAAATAATAATTAGGTATTTTTTAGAACAAAGGAAGTGTTCCATTTTTGTATGGAATCTGGTCCCACTATGCAATAATTTTATGTGATGCATCGTTGGATATATATTTTTGAGCAGAATGAAATCTATGGCACTAAATTTAAATGTAAGTCCGTTTTGAACCTATGCGTTCTCAATAACTAGCAACTCCTACGTTAACCATTATTGCTTTGCTCCTGTCGGTAATCGCATTGTTCTTCTCTACCTTATCTAAGAATTTAATTATTCATTCTTCTTAGGACTTTTTTATATTAAGGGCTTCTTATTAAAATGTTATTTAAATTTTACAACGTAGCTGACCTCTACTTATTTTTACCGGTACTACGAGTAACTTACTAAAAGTGCATCCTGCAACTCTTTACAATAGTTCATAAACTGATCACGAGATGGCTCTCTAGTCACACACATATATATATATATAGCACGGTATAATATTAAAACCGTGATATTACAATTTTACAGGTAATTATTAAAATTTAACCGTAGATTGTCTATCGAAGTAATTTATTACGCAATGTCAACCGGGGTCGGTCGTGTATGGGTGACCATCTATAAAATAACCAGTTTTCCTCCGTGTCTCGGAGAGCATGTTAAGCCGTTAGTCCCGGTTGCCATTTTAAACATCTATGGCAGTCGTTATGGATAGTCAAAGGCCAGAAATTCTGACAACTAGTCTAACAAAGAGTATCGTATTACCTCGTACTTGGTTATGGAGGTCTGATGATAGTCGTTCCACGTAAAATACTCATACTCAGCTACATGCGTTTGACTAGAAGCTGACCCCAATGTAATTGGGAAAAGGCTCGACAGATAACAATATATAACGACCTAGTAATAGTGTCTTCGTTATATCGAAAGAACACCATAGTGATATTGTAAGGCAGGCCAGACCGTTTAATAAAAAGAAAATAATTTGTTAAAAAATATCCATTTAATTATAATATCACTAGTGAAGTTGTAATATCACAGCTTTAACAATATACTGCGACATTAACAATTGATTTAAGAGCCATCTTTCGATCATTTTCTTAACTGTTGTTGAGTTGCAGAATGCGCTTTTATTTAGTACCGCTTACAATAAATAGAGGTCATGTTACGTTGTTAATTTTAAATAATATTTTGTTCAGAAAATGTACTATTAACATTTTAAAAGCTTGATTAAATAGTCCTAGTGTAATGATTTTGTACTTTTATATGACTAGATTTGGTTAATATTTCATTAAAATGCATTCTTAAGTAACAACCTTCGTTGCACTCTGCAGTGATAGTTCCAGATAGTCAGGATAGATGGCGTAACTTTTTGAAAGTGATTCTGCAGTGCATAATAGATGTCGCACATGCACTTCTGAGTCGAGCATAGGATTTCGTAGTTACTTGAAAAAAAACCCTTAGTTTTATGACTGGAGTATCTAGATTATCTAGTATATATTATTATTTTTACATAATTATGAATTATTTTGATCTTTTTACAAATGATTAAATAAATTAAAATAACATTACTTAAACTGAATTAGAGAAATACCTAACTATGTACAAAAAATATAAATATTATATGTTTCATATTTTAACACCATTCAATAGTAAATAAATAACCCTCTGATTCAATGTTTGAACGAAATAAGCATAAAGCGTTCGTTCAACGTTAAACGTTGGTTTAACATGTTTGTGAAAAAAAAAACTCATTTTTTTCTAAATATTTACTTTATTTCTTTTATTCACAGCCAAAGTCAATGTTTTGATAATCAAAATAACTTAAGCGAATAACCAAAAATCATAATATTTCAACTGCATTGAAAACTGAAGAATTTTCGCCTCAGAAAATAGCAGGAAACGAAGCTAAATTGCATATTTGACGCAGAACGCCGCGAAAATAATTTCCATGGTGGCGAAACGAGCAGACGTTTAAAACACCCAGCTGTGCAGAAAAGACTTCGGAGGGGGAGGGAGGAAAGGAAATAGAGGTATCAAGTGAAAATACAGACTGTCGAACTGTTCCGTTCGTCTGGCGGAGGCGCCACTGGCATTAGAAAAGTGCAGCGTTATCGAAAAAGGACTTCACTGTCATGTTTGCTCTCAATTTAGATGCACGAAATGTTACGATCTCATTTTGACGTGTTTCGAGTCCGACTGGATGCAGTGAATGTAGCAACCGTATCTAAGTAGCTATATTGTGATTGGCACAAACCGGTAATATGGTAACCGCTTATGCTACATAATTATAATAGCAGCCCTGTATCTAATACATGTCCCACTGCTGGGCACGGGCCTCTTTTCATGATGAGAAGGGGTAGGCCATAGCCTATCACGCTGGCCAAGTGCGGATTGGTGGGTCATTCTTCTAGAAACGTTTTTTAAGCGGCAACGCCTTAAAAGAATATAAATTGAAAAGTCAGCAAGCCACTTTTTTTTTAGGGAATATCTTTCATCTTCTCCCATTTGGGTTATTAATTATTATTCGATTATCTATATATTTAATATCATAAAAAAATTAAAACACCCCCATTCTTTGATTTTCGTGGAGTGTCCCAAACCCCGATCCAGTTACTTAGTAAATTATATATTTTAAACTAAACGGTACATACTTATCAAAAATAAAACATAAAGTCCTAAGAAGTTGACAATGCTATGAAAAATAAGATCATAGTCCTTAAATAATTACATTAAATAAAAAAAATAAAATTGTTACTGTCCCGGGGTAGTTACTGATTTGCGTGGATCATTGTAAATTCACTTGTACATCCCTAACTTCGCGGCCCGATGTTGCCTCATCCTAATTCATGTTATAAACTAGCCGCGCTCCGGCGGCCGGGCAGAGTGCTTGTATGACAACGCGTTGAGATTCCGAAAAATTGAGGTAAGAACTTCGTTTCGTGGGTATGGTTTCTCAAAACTTTGATTTGCGTGGTACAATTTTCTCCGGTGTCTGTAATTTTTTTTATTGAATTAAATATTGTAGCTAACAAATTTATGGTAACGTAACTTATATTCAAAACACAGTACGTTTGCTTAAAAGGTTTTTATATATTTTCAGAATAAAAGATTTACTTTGATTTTCGTGGTCGTGATTTACGTGGTTTACGTGGTAGTTTAGACCCACGTAAATCAATTATTGACCATGCAAGTGAAATAACTTTGAGTTTTGTAATAGTATGGTATGAAAATATTTTTTTATTACTTTAATTAAATATAAATTTGTTTAAATCAGACTTAAAATGACAAAGCTGATGAGGTTCTGATTTTGCCAGTACCTAATAATAATATAAATAGTATCAGATTAACTAAAATTGTAATAAATTATTTATTAGACCAAAATGCCACTAACAAGAGAAGAAAAATTAGAAAGAAAGAAGCTATCTGAAAGAAGAAGAAGAGAGAGGCCTAAAATAATGAAGAATTGAAGGCCCAAAACCGGGCAAGATATTATAAAAGAAAAGCTGAAGAATAAAATATTTAGTATTCATGACTTAAATCGTCGCGAACAAAAAGCTAGACGAGCGAAAAGTCGAATAAGTGCCCGAAAATATAACTTGAAGAAAAAAGTCAAGTTAAACATTGTCTTAATGAAAAACTTAATAAGTTTTTCAATAATATAAAAGTACCGGCAATTCACCCGTGATCCATGGAAGAAACTTCAACTCCATATCTTTTGACTGATTCTATTATAAATAAAGCTTTAAAAAACGATTTCTGTGTTAGTTACTTACTTATGCTTTTACCTGATGACTTAATGACTTATTTGAGAAAGTTACATTTAAAAAAAATCATTATCGTGGAGTGTTTTGTGATTTGCGTGGCATCAATTTTTTTAAACTCGATTATATATGTAAGTATATCGCTCATTGAGGTGCCACTTCTATAAAAAATATTACTTTTACGTATATTTTAAGAAACTGATGCCGATTTAAGATAAATATTAAATTTAAAAATTGCCACGCAAATCACCAAAAAATGCCTTGCTCGAAGAAGCACCCTGGTAGACTTTACACGACCTTAAGTACTTTTTTTAGGGACTCTCAGGCATGCAGGTTTCCTCACGATGTTTTCCTTCACCGTTAGAGAGCAATAATTTATATCATAAAAACACACATATCTTTGAAAAGACGTAACTTAACGATTTTTTAACAGAGGTGTACCGTGGGTTTGAACCCAAGACCTTATTCTATTACACAATAAGGATATCTTCACGTTGCCTTCTTTAATAATATTATAAGTTACTTTTGAAGTGAGTTTACGGTTAACTTTTCCTTATGTACCGTTGAAAGCGCCGTAAGTCACAATCGCAAAAATGTGTCAAAGTTATAATTTTGTTTGTGAGTTTCTCTAACAAATTTTCAAAGAAAACCTCAATTTGCCCCCAACTCAAATAAAGAAGATGCGGTGTAAATGACGCAATATCAAAGTCAGCCAAATTGGCTTGGTAAAGTTATTATTGTGACCTTGAAAGCTCAATTGTACGGCTTAAACTTGGTTGGAGTTGGAATTTTGAGGTAATTGGTGCAGTCAGTCAACGATGGAACATGCTGTCCGTATAGTTACTACACAATTTCAATCTTCCTTTGAAATACCCGAATGGTTCACACGTAAATATCCAAGCCGAGTTTGTATTCACTGTTTCCAGGATTAGGAGATAAGCTCATAGGAAAGGTGTGCAACTTTAAATGAAGATTTTTAAGGCCAACTTCGCAAAAACAGTAGGTCATTCATAATAATCATTATGAAGTAGATATTAGACTAACAATGTAGCAAGAAACGTACTTCCTATTTGTGATAGTGGGTGAGTCTGTCGCTATCGTCGTAGCATAATTCTAAAGGACAACGGAACTGACCGCTTTACGTGCTTTCCGAGGCACGTGACATGTTCACCTATATAGGCTAGTAATGCTTAACCTGAATCGATCGGTTCGCGCTTTCTTGACTTAGTCATGAGCTTCTCCCTCCAATGCTATAACAATCTAGTCTATTATTGTTATTTGTATTTTACAGCCCTTCAAATATTGATGTTCATTTCACAAAGTAGATCAAAATATTTGTTTCGAGCTAACAGAATTTATTTAAATGAACTGTATATTTAAAGCCACAAAACCAATATTTGTCTCAGAATCATTGTGGTTACCGAGTTTGAAATGGGATTAATTTCCATATTTCAATCTATTATAGGCCAGTAGTTTTGGATGTGGGGCATTGGAAATTAAAAACGATTACCTTTCAATCTACATCCTGATGTCGTACATATTTAAAGACTACTGTCGGCCTGTCTTCGTTATATCTATATAAATCGTTGCACACCCCATTATAAATATCGTGTCTGCCAAGGCGTGATTTTCTGTTTCTTTTTATATTTAACACCATTTACTTTTTAATTAGAAAGAAAACAATTTTTCTGCACTAAATGAGAAGGGTGAATTAAAACCTGGAACTGGAATTGTATTCCTTTTTTCTTTATAAAATGTTTAATTAAGGTGAGCTTTGTAAGATTAACCAAACTGCAAGAAAAACCCTCGGAGATTAACCGTATTTTAGCAAACGTTTTATTCATTTACCCGGACGCGTAAAAAGATTTTGTTCGTTTTACTTTTGCTCTATACTTCCTTAAATATATTTTATTCGTTGATTTAAGTATAATTAATTACTTTTAGAAAATTTTCAAGGATTATATTGATTTTTAAAGCCAAGTCCATTGCCGCGTCTGTTTTAGATTCTGTTTCTCTAATCGTGATAAACCAATTTTTTTTTGAACGGATTATTATTATGCAGTTTCACCTTATAATTTGCCAAGGCTGACATACCACGCCGGTGAAAACTAGTACTCAAATAAAATTCAACATTTCAATAAATAAAAACAATTTTCAAAGATAAAATCGGTTGTCACTCACTAGATGGCGTTGTTTTGTCCACTGTGGATTTTCCGCACGCGCCATAACCCGATTTGATTAAACTTATTGTTTGACTCGCCGTTATTCACTTTGTATGAGTTCTGTAAAACAATAAAATTGTAAAAACGTACAGTAACACAATTACATCGTTTGTTTGTCTGTCAACTTTTGTTTCAGTTTTACGAGTTAATGGCTTATTTATAGGAATCTGTTATTCAGACAATGTCTTTGTGTTGTTTTAAAGTTTGTCACGGCGCGGCACCTGCAAAATTTCAAGGAAAAAGGCGGCGAGCGCACCGTAAGCGCGTGGTTGGCTAATGAATGTCGTCAATGAAAATTATGCAAGCCGTGAAGCTCATAATTTGAATGATAATAATGAAATAATTTTGTCTTTTTGGTGCTGGTTTGTTTGTATGTTCTTTATTTAAGCCTTATGGTGTCAATGGAAATTTTGCAACATTCTTTGCTTTAACCTCAACTTGATTTTTTTTTCGAAGCTATTGTGCTTCGAAAAAAAAATCAAGTGCGCAAATTCTACTTTTCGTTGACAGAATATAATATATTCTATATTATAGTGATGACTTCTTTCTTCGAACTTGTTTATAATAAGCTCTATCGATTTTAGATACTCCAAAAAAGGATCACAGTGACCAAATATTTTATGTATACGTATAAAAATATAAAGGATATTTACAGCTACCTACGTTCTATTTTAATCATGTGTTCTTCCTGTATGTATCATGACACCGCATCCTTAATGGGGGCAAATCGATACGCAAAGCGGACAAATTATAACGACAATGAATATGTAAATGTATAGATAGATACCCTGCTCGGCCCGTCAACCTTAGAATTGACGATTATCCCTTTTCTACTCCGGGCTGTCACTCTTTTTTTCAATCATGAGAGGGCATTGTGACGTTATTATTAGGCAAAATGTCTTTCTAAAAACCATGACCTCTTCAAGTCTGGAGGTGCATAGCCGCATCAAATATGCGTTGATGGCTCAGTTGCATGACTACGATGGACAAACAAAGGGTATCACGCTATTATTCAACAATTGTTATACAATTATAGACAGTATAAAATTGTAGTGCAGTCGTGAACGCCAATAACTTACATAAATTATTAGATCGTTAGTGCATTTTCAAATACACTTACAAACAAAGAAATGGACTAGGCCTTTTAACTCCGTCGTATTTGTCAATGACTATAAACGGGGAACTATTTTAGTTTTATAGTATGTAGTGAGCGGACATGGTGTGTTGTAGTGCATTTGGATGTAAGTAACAATTACAGCCATTTATCTACATAAAAAGTCTAAAGGAAGAGTACCTACGACGTTATGTCTCAAATGCCTGTAATTTCACGGCCATCACCACCAAACCGGAACGCAGTGCTTCTTTCCACCTTCCAGCTCCTTCACAAAATCGCTAACAATAAGAGAATTTCATTAATGGTTATTGAGTCTAAGAAAAATGTACAGGTTGCTTTCACAGCGGTATTTCAATAACCTGAGTAACAATGCTTTCTGCTGATTGGCAGTTGAACTCGGGGCCATACCTCCTTTGTAAATAATTAGTGCAACAGTATTGACTATCTCCTGATAGGCAGGTATTTCATCCGATTCATTAATTATTTCTGAGAAGCTTTTCTTCTCGTTATGCAAATTGCTAAAGAGGGGAACCGACGAGTCTGTGTTTCCGCATTACTACAAGGTGCGGTGCGGTTACTTCCTTATTTAATTGCTTACCACACAGCCACTGATGAGTCCTCTAGAGTGAGGATAGTCTTATTTAAATTGCCTATCTTTAAGACTTTTTCAATAGTTAATTCAGTCATCACTAAACATGCGAGCGATGAGCTTGGTCCGCCGTGGCGACACTGCCTAAATTTCATTACTGCTACTCAGGAAGCGTTCAGAATACTTATGATTTTTCTATTGGGATATTTTACATTTTTGGTATTTATGAAACATCTTATCGAAAATCCTCGATGAGATGAAGAAATATACTTGTGGAGTCATTCTACCAAGGCCGATATGAAAAAAGTCATAATCATCGAAATTTGACAATTCAACTGGGATGGGAACTTCAAGGGATGTACAAAAAGAATTAGAATTATATTGGCAAAACTTTAGGTTTTGTCGTTTTTTTTAATGACCGCGCAGCACCCTGTAAAATTTGGGTCTCTTTAAAGGAAGAGAAAATATGTATCTCATAGGAAACGTAATTCTACGTAGACCGCATCATAACTCAAAGCTCTGGTATTCTGACTCACGTCCTCTACCAAACTGTATCGTGATAATGCTCATAGTACCACCATGAATAATATAATTTAGTACTGGAGATTTATAGTTCGTGACATGATATTATGTTGTTCAAGCTCCAACAGACGATTTTATGAGCCACATGTCCCTTGTATAGTCATAATTGTTACAGTAAAAATCATTGTTATAATTATGAAAATAGAGGGAATAAAAAGGCACAAAAAAGAAAAGAAAAATTGGTGATCCAGACAACCAATAATAAATTTCATGTTTTACGATTTCATTTTCTTTTCTTTTGTGATCTGATTTTAACTTTTTAAAAAAGATCACGCAGTCTACCGAGTCGACACATCGGGAATGTGTATCCTATACACCGTTACTATTCTATTATATTATATGATTATTATGCAGCATTTTGGGCAGAATTAACCCACAATTGCAGAATGTTTTAAACTAACTGAGGCAACAAGTTTCAGAGTCATTACTTTTCATATTTTGGTTTGAGAACATTTCCATACATTATGCATTGTGGTAATACTACGAAATCTATAAATAGTTGGGCTTTGAGATGAGCCCGGTTAACAATATCAGTATCAAACGTTCACAATTTGAGAAGTTAATTTGAAAGCAACCTATATATATATATGTATATACTATATATATACAATATATTATATTTATATAAAGATATTTAATATATATTTTATTTCAGCCTGTATGTATTTATTTAAGTATGTATATATATAGGCCGCCCATTGTGCATGTTTCAATTAGACGGTGTATCACAAATTATGTACTTCTTCTTTGTGTACAATAAATAATTCTTTATCTATTTATCTATAAGTATATATATAGAGGAAGTATTTTGATATTTTGATAAAATGACTGAAAAATTAAAAATCTTACATTATATTTTTAAGTATCATTTACTTTATTATTAGCAGGACAAAACCATTACATAATATTTGAAACCTTATATTTTAAAACTTATGTTTATATATTATTTATTTTGTATATACTTATATATATATATAGGTATATATATTATTACTTATATGACTTTGCTGGCAAGGGTGTAACTACTACTACTCGATGACGTCTGACAGAAAAATATGGAAGAAAAGACAAATTGCGCCGATCCAAAGTAGTTAGGACAAGGGCTGGCGTATGATGAGTCAGTAAAAAAATACTTATTCAATTTTTCCATCCATTTTTAAATAAATCATTCTAAAGATATAAAAAATATATAATATAAATAATGTATTTATCTAAGAAAATTTCAAAAAACACAGACTGAAAACAGACAAACAGCACAGAATGACTTTAGTAGTTTGAGGCGTAACTTTCACGGAATCGGTAGTTTGTTCAGCTAATTTAAATTGCGAAACCAAGTAGCAACTTTATAAACACTTTTTGAATTAGAGGTTTATATTTCTTTCTATTCTCTATTGGATTGTTATTTTTCAGTACTGAAGAATTTTATTTTTATTTACATAGAATCACATTACGCGTATATTACCCAGAATCCCGGTATACCTACGGTTATAACACCCATATATTATTATAATATATCCTTGAGGTCGAGCCCATTTCCATTTACCGGAAATTACTAAAAAATAAATCTCAAGTGACACTCACTCAACCCAGAAATCAAACCTGAGAGATCTGACGGTCCCAAAAATATAGGTGTGAAATATAATTGTAGGAAAATTTTAATTCAACTAATATTATATTGACGACTTAATCTAAATTATTGATTTTTATTTTTTAGGTAACGTTTTTTTTAGAAAATACGTAAAATACGTAATAGAGGGCTGTTAACCACAAAAATAATTATGGCATTATTTTCTGTCAACTTTTTTAAATTTTTTCTTTGTTGTATTTTATTTTCTAGCAAATACTATAATATTAAAATGTATTCATACAATTCTACGCAAGCCACTTTAATTTTCAGAAGAGAATAGAAAATAATAATATGTTTACTACGATTTTTTCCGTTATCAAATTTAAAATATTTAATTTTAATTTAAAATGTATTCATCGAACTGAAAATAAACCACTTAATTGTTCAAACGAGAAAATAGCTTGGTTTTTATTTTAGTTTTTATTCTGTAAGTTAATAAATAATAAGCTATATCATCTCAAATATTATTGTCACAATTCTTATAGATTTTACATTAAATTATAAAAATAGAATTTATATTTATATTTATTTAAGTAAAAGTACTTCTTGATTTAAATTTTAGTATTTTACACTGTGAATCCAAATTTAAAATCCATTTAATACAAAATGATTAACACTATATCCATTAAAAACGGTGAAGTTATCCCCAACTGCAAAATAGTTGAAATAGCGCCCCTTTCTTACTTACTTAAAATTTACGTCACAAAAGTCCTTCTATTCGTCACAACTTTATTAAGTAAAAAATAAAACCAAATTTAATTAATTTAATTACACACAATTTAATTACATACTACTTTAACAAATTTATATTTTATTCTTAAACGTGAAGGTTATTTACTGTAAATTAAATACTGGAATTTAATAAAATAGTTTAAAAATATATTCAACCGCACCGAAATATTTCCATTCATGGCTAGTTAGATTTCCGTCTACCAAATTGAACAAACAAAATTACACAGTACAACTTCCCAACCGAAAACGTCCAAGTGCCGCAATATGTAAATCAAAACTTTTTAAATCACAAAAAAAACGTAGAAATTCACAAATAATATTTACGTACCGTGATTCTCTCGCACAAATGTTCAGCACACGGTATATAATTTTCAATAGTTGGGACCGATCGTAAGATTTGCCAGGCGGGGTGTACCGACCCGACCAGGATCAAATCCGAACTGATAGCAGCGCGGCACTGGGATTACCCGCAGGGGAGAATGGGAAAGCGTATCGAAAAAGAGCGACCCTACACCCCTCCCCTCTCCTACCCTGCCCCGCACACCCTCTTGTAAAGGCGCTTTTCTATACAAGGGGTTTTTATTCCCGCGGTTTCGGTTTAGAAACATTAAGATAATTATGTGGTCAATGTTGTTTGATTTTAATAATATGTAGCTAATAATTTAACACGAACTTATTAATAATTTAAAGCAACTACGTCATTGTCAGGTTAGTGAAAGTAATGTATAATTTTGCTTCTAGGAAAATTAAATATCAAGCAAATGTCTTGAAAAAGATTTAATTTTCGCACACTTAAAATAAAATATCGTTATTATCAGTTCGATAAATCTGAAAAAAATATGATATACTTAAAATTTTTCATGCTTTGTCAATTTTGACAACAGAAAATTTCAGGAATAAAGTATTGGCTTCAAAAAATAATTCTACGAACAATATAGATGTTTGTACTTTTATGTTTTGTGTAAACACTGCAGGCCCTACTTTCATTTATTTTGCCTACCGCTGAACCCGGTTTTCTACTTCTCTCTCTGTCATTAAATGTAGGTACGAACGGGACAGAGAGATCTTAATTTTCCGCTCTGTGTTGAACTCGGCTGAAGAAATAGGCGCTAGTAATTTAATAATCGCACAGGATTATAAGCGAATAAACGGTTGATGGTACACAAATAAAAGTAGGTCTTCTTCTTCTTGTCTTGTCGACTATAATAAATCATATTTATTCATTAACAAACAAATAGATTGTTTTTAGACCAATAGGATACGACTAGGACGCCTTTGTGGTTGGCCGAAATAAGGTGTTTTAGGGTACAAAGGGTGGGAAGTTATGGGCAACAGATAGGCCATATATTGGGTGAGCGACCCACATTCGGAACTATGGGATGTGTCAAAAAGTAAGGGAGACATCGAGTAAGTAGCAAATGGATACCCCTAAAATTTTGTGTTAATTTGCCGATGCGTTAATATGAGACACAAAATTGTTGGTTTAGATCATAATGTGGCCCGCATTCAATCATGATTAAAGTACATTAGAAATCAATGCCCTTTTTTGCTTCGTTGAAAAAATGACAACCTGTAAAATTTACGAATAAAATACCGCGATTTTTAAAAAATTAAAATACAATGCAATTTCGTGTTAATTATTGTGCTTTTAAACAGTTCTGAAACATGTGTACAATGAAATATAAATATTTTAGAATATTCTTATGGTTTGATAAAAAATTAACACCTGCAAAATTTATAAATAAAGTTTAATGCAATTGCGTGTTAATTATTGTACTTTTCAAAAGTCTATAGATTTTTTTTAGTATAGTTTTAAGAAAGTTTAGTTTTTCCATCAGTCAGACTGTTCTCTCGCGCTAATGGACACAATGGCTGTGCTATTCATCATCTAATGTTGAAGAGAACCGATGCGTCATAAATATTTTCGTTATACAATTATTAATAAACCCTGAACTTTGTTTTCATACCATAACAACACCCATATTTCACCTGCTATATTAGGGTCCCATGGGATAGGGAGTGAGACTATCGCCATCCATCGGGCACAATGCCAACTCCGTGCTGCTGTTCAGAATTTCCTGACGGAAAGAAGAAGAAGTCAAATAACACTATAGTACGATCCAGGCATCGAGTCGAATCGACCGCTTTGTCTCGCCAAGCGGTGAGTGGCGCATAAACTAACCACTTCATTATCGAGGCAGTTTGATTGCCCATCGAAACTAATATCAAAATTTGGATTCCCTCAGCCGATTTTGTAGGTAATGTCTTATTGGAGGCACTGTATATTGACTAAAATGTTCAAGAAATAAAACCTTATTTACATTACGAAAGTAGTAACTTTAAAATGAAACGTGAAGTCCAAGATAAAAAAAAATCACGGCTCATACGTACACTAATGCAAGTGCATGCAAATACAATTTTGAGGTCCTCATCTTAGAGCCAATTCTACCGGCCAAAAAAGTGGGCGCCGTCATCATGGGTTTTAGTGGTTTAAATGTGACTTGTCTATAATAATAGATAAAACTTAATAACATTAAAGTATTTCATTACTTTTATTTTCATATATTGTAGGGTTTTATTATATTAATTACAATGAAATAAATAAATTTAGTTAATAATATTTAAGTTAAACCCATATTACTTTTGTATGGAAGACAGCCAAGCAGTAAAGTTACGTTATAGGCTGACCGTTTAACTGAGTCCTCGCCTGCACGGTACAGGGGCGCGGGGGTATGACGACAAAGGGGACTGAAACAGATGCGGGCGGTGGGGGCCCTTAATGAAATATACAGGAGATGAAATGCACCAAGATATTTCCTAAGATATGTGACATCATAGAAAAAAAGAAATAGTGATTTATCAAATGAAAAATAGTTAAGAAGATACAAAATTTTAATGAACTTATGTACGTAAATAAAATAATTGGGCATTAACTATTATACTATTTGTTATCTAAACATATAATTAAATCGTAAGAAAGTCAAAACTTTTTTTGGGTCCAGTTTCTTTTTTCTAAAATATTCGTATACGTTAAAAGCCATTTGCTTGCACTGACTGTTTACTTTATGTCCGAAGATTTTTCGATTCATCTTGAGATAGTTATTACATGTGTACCTCACACAAGGTGTCCGCAAGAGTCAACAAATGCGATCGCTACCCATGTAGCGAACGAAATGAACAATTACAAAAATTTGCCCACCGCCCGCACCTGTTTCAGTCCCCTTTGTCGTCATACCCCCGCGCCCCTGTACCGCGCAAGCGAGGACTCAGTTAAACGGTCAGCCTATAGTAATAATATACTTTACTACAATGCTACGACGTCTACGTGAATGCTACGCCTCTTTCATATTGTGTGCTACGCGCTACGTGGGCACTACAAAATGCTACGAGACTAACTTCAAGCGAAATGTTATTGTTATTCAATAGTGTCTTTATTGAGTTGTAAATTGAAACGCACATATAACACTATTAATTGATTGATTGACCATTATATATTTATAAATAGCATTGATTATTCACTACATTCGTTAAACTATAAATAAAAAAAAACAATCCGTCTCTAAAAGCGGCGATGACAGATCGGCCCACCAATATAACGTAAAATTAAGGTTTTATTAATTATGTTTGCAAACAGCTCAACCTTGTTTTCAACGAAATATTAGCGCTGCATTTAATCTAAATGTATCCATTATGATAATTAGAATATTAAGCCAGTATTATCCAAGCTTTTACCGTTTAAAATAATAATTTGAACAAAATAAACACGAAAAAACCTGCTTTATAGTTGTAGCGTGTTTTTTCGTGTCTTTTTTCAAATTATTATTTTAGTTTTATATTATTTATATTTTGGCATAATATTCTAATAATCATAATTTATACATTTGGATTAAATGCAGCGCTAATATTTCGTTAAAAAGCAGCACGGAGTTGGCATTTTGTACGGTGGATGGCACTATCCGATGTGATCCAAAACATAACAGGTAAAATGTAGGTGTTGTACACCTCTGCCACACTCTTCTGGGTAATATAAGCGTGATGTTATGCTATGTGTATACAAATAGATATAGACAGTTACAACTGGATTAGCAAGGTCGGGTGTGAATCCTTATCCATGAAAGAATATTTCTTGTATATCGATAATATTTTACACTACACTCTTCACGTTTGGTTGCCGACTCATCGTTATATGGTTGGATGGACCCGATAAAGCAGAGGAAAATCCTGTTAACGAGCTCTCTATCGAAGAGATATCAGTTTGTTTAATCGCCTTTATAATGCTGCATTTGCTCTACGACCCTTTCTAATTATAATACAGCGGAACATCGTCTTCTGTACTAATATTATTATAAGAAAAAGGAATGCAAAAAAACTGTACCAATTTATAATAATGAGAATGACTCCTAATGACAAAAACACATGCCATTGACAAGACAAACATCTCTCCTTTTCCTTTTTGGCACAAATAAGGGTTAAATTTGAAGTATCGAAAAATTAAAAATAATTCGTGTTAAATTCTTTTTACAAAAATAAATCAATGCCTCGATGGTCTAGTGGTTAGCGTATCTCACCACGCGATCTCGGTTCAATTCCCCGGTCGGGCTAAGTGTTATTTGTGAACTTATCGTCAGGCAATTTACAATAGCAACACGGAATTGGATTTGTTTGGGCCCAGGTGGATGGCGATAGGCTCACCCTCTATCCCACGGGAATCGAACTCGAGACCTTGCGGCGAGAGGTGCATACGCCCACTAGACCATCGAGGCCGTCATCGCTATTTTTTACCTTATAATAGTTTTTGTTTAAAAATTCTTCTACTATTACGTATCACGTATGATTTAAAATACCTTTAAATTATCTCAATTAGAAACCCACCTACACAGTATAATGGAAATCCATGCAGAACAAGATTATTCCTCTAAAGAATATAATATTACTAAATCTGTCATTCGATTCGATTGGAATATAATCCTTTTCAGGTAAAACTGTTGGCGATTTCATTGATAAGCATAAAAGCTGCCAATACTCGTACCGATATTTTTCTTGTTTTTGATTTTTTATAGATGATATTTTTATATCAAACAAGCTGGCTTTGACCAAATTAAACCGGCATTGGATGGCCTTTTACAAAAATAAAACCAAAAACTAGAGGCATAAATATCAAGAAAGTTTAGATTTTTTTATGCACCTATCGATGTCAAAATTCACCTATTAATATCAATTATATCAAAACTGCACCTATGAAAGTCAAAAATGCATACATAATATATGTATTTATATGTGTGGGTGGAGACACGCTAACGTTTCACAACTAAGCCGTTCTATCTAGTTCTATTTTTCTCGGAATAAAACAGATAAGTGTAGAATTGCGCTCATTTCGAAGTATGTGTAGTGCAACCTAAAATAACAGGATAAGGAATAGTGTGATAAGAGACCGTTGTGGTTTGAAAGATGATATAGTAAGTAAGATTGAGAAAGGTATGCTTAGGTGGTTTGGTCATGTTGAAAGAATGGATAAAAGTAGATAAGTGAAAAAGATATACAACGCACATGTGGCTGGAAGTACTTGAAGAGGTCGTGCTCGTAAGACATAGGGGTCAGATACATGGCGTTCTTTAGAAAGGACATATTCATAGAACAGAAAAACAGCGACCATGTATGATGAGATGTATGAATGTTATGGAAGCGAACAAAAGTATGTAAGAAGCGTGACACATGGCGATCCATCGTCTACCCCCGTGGTATAAAGGCGTGATTTTATGGATGTACGTAGTACGAGTATGTATGCAATTATTCTTAAGTTTGCAAATTGATATTCTTATAGCCATGAAGACTATAAAGCTAATATACAGAGAACACTGGTACAGATAAATTATAAGCATATTGAAAACATAATTTATTTTGCAAGTTTTGTTATCATACTATATATTTCAGTCATAGCATAATTATTTTAAAGTATCTCTGTCCAAAAGTTATTGGTAAAAAGTCAAGCAAATTCTATTATAAAATTTGTAAACTGAATTGAACTTTACTAAGGAGCAATTGAAAAAATATGGAAACGGCTTAAACCTGCGATCTCGGCATTCCGTATTGCCGCTTTAAACCAACTAAGCTAAGGTCCTATCTTGCTAAGACCCCTAATTTCTCAAATGTATGCTTAGTCATTACGTGAGAAAGATTGGCAGAAAAAGATTGAAGCCTCGAAGGCTTTTGTAATTTAGCCGTGTTTTAGTCAACAAATTTTCGGGTATTATTTGAACTTTAGTAATAAATATTACCCAACAATTTCCAATAGAGACTAAAAGATCTCGCTACACAACATCAAAAGCGGTCGAATACAAAGGTTAAATTGAACGTCACTTTAAGTTAAACTTTTGTTTGTATAACTTTTGACAGCTTATCCAGAGCAACGTCGTCTCTCTGATACAATCTTTTAAAGCCGCTTTAAAATGGAATCAGATAATTGGGTTTGTGCAGCAAGATTCAGCTCTTTTAATTGAATCAATACAGTTAAAGCTCCTTATTCGCGGAGATTACGTAATATGCAAATATGCCGCAAATATAGAAACAGTAAAAGTGGAATGGAATTTTGTATGGGACTATATAAGATAATATGCTTCAGGAATTCGGTGAGCTTAGGGTGTAAAATGCATGTTTGTGAACACCCCTGCGACACAGGAGTTAATATTAGTGCGAACGTAATTTTTTTATAAAAAGAACTAAAAACTACAAACCTATTTACTAAAACTATCTTACTGTAATTTTTGATGCCCGTGACGTGCCAATGCCAGTAGTTAGCATTCAAGGCCCTCTTCAGAGCCATCTCATACCAATTCATTCGCAGATTGGGGCATATTTTCAGTATAAATTGTAATTTGAATGTGGTTTTTCACAATTGTCAACAACTTGATCGCCCTAATTTTCGAATAAAGAATTATTTTTGCCGCAAATACGGGAACCGTGTTTAAGGAGCTTTAACTATATTTTGTGAAGTGACAAGTCCACGCTTTTACGATGATACGTATCTTATTTTAGCGTAAGCTAATGTTATTAGGAAACTCGAAGAGATACAGCTTTAGGAATCGGGTATATTCGTCGGAAGCTGCAAGTTTGTTGATCTTAGTTTGAATTAGTTTTAGGCACTTCTCTCCAATTACTTGAGCTTTACATCCGCTAAAAGTTGAGTTTAATTTAAAACGTGAATACTCAGTAGGTTGTAGTTTGAATGAAAATGTTAAATATTTAGACGGTACACTCTTTTTCCACCATTTTATTGTATTTTTTTTAGTTTAAGAAAAAACGACACCCGCACTAGAAATAACTTCTGTGTCGCGGGTGTTTACAAACATACATTTCACACAAAGAAAGCACACCCAGAGTCAGAAAAATCTTTGCGGACCACACAAAGATTTGTCCCGTGTGGGGATCGAACCAATACACCAGCGCAGTTGAAATCGAGACGACCACTTCGACCACTACGCCAACCGTGCACAGTGGACAATTATTTAAAAACTCCGCTCAGCTAGCTCGCTCAGCTCAGTGAACCGCAGCTAGACTCGTTGTCATTAGAAATTATGTGAACAAGTTGCGCTAGTTGAAAATCGCTATCAATTAACTTTTGCAAAATAAATGTAATACAGCAAAGCTACAAATTCTACTGACCCCATTTCAATTCGCTACACGATGGCAATTCACGGTCAAAGCATACCAATGCCAATTCGCATTCCTCAAACCAACCACCGATCACTGGAATTCTTTACCTACATTCCGTTACTAAACGAAATCAACTATTTCTATTGGCTTTTTTACACCATCAAATGGATCCGTAGTGTTGCCTTCTTTACCAATAAATTGCGATAAAAACTGTATTGTTTATTTGTTTTTTGTGAGGTGAAATGTCTAAATTTACACGTTGTTTTGACTAACATAACATCACGCCTATATCACTCAGAAGGGTGTCGCAGACGTGTATAATACCCACACTTCACCTGATATGCTTATAAACAGTTTACAAATTGCAATTTGTTCGACACGGGTATCGAACCCGAGACCTCGCGGTGAGAGGTGCATACGCTTACCACTAGACCACCGAGGCAGTATTTTTGGTTTACTCTAATATTATTAAGTTTATTTTAATTGAAAAATTATATCTAAAAGTCTTTTTACTTTTTTTACTTTAAACGTTTTTTTAAATAATTTGAACAATTTGACAAAATGATCTCAAACAAACATGCATTTCAGTGTTATAAATAAGATTTGTCTTAAAACAAAGATAAATCTTAATAATGTCATAGTTAAATCTATATTACGTTAGTATGAAAACACGGCGCTCGGGAGTCTACTCTTAAGCTACAGGTTATAGGCAGTGAGCTTATCGCCATCCACAGGCCACAAATTAAACTCGATTTAAATAGCAATAGAGCGAGCATACGGCTCTAGATAATAAACATAATACTTAATACGATATGCTGATCGTGGTAATTACTCGTGGAACCGACGCACAATCATGGTTGATTTGGTAAATTGAAAGACTGGTATCATTCCTTTGTCGGAAATTTCAGGGCATCACTAAAGACATATTAATATATAGTACGAAACAAGTGGCGAACAGTTAATGCATGCATCGTAAATGTAGACGTTTAGACGCGATATTAATATCAGCAGCATTATTTATTTATTTTAATTTCACGTATATTACATAAAGTTTGTCACTAATCTATACATATAATAAAAAATATATATTAAAGATATTTATGCATAATTCTAATAATTAATTATATTATATATTTGTCGCATCATGGGTGGCCGAGATGCGAAGCATCGGGTCTTTCCGTCGGTTGCACTCTGGCGCCATCAATCCACGAAATATTATTAATAATTATTAATTATATTATAATTTACAGCCAAAACATTTTTTTTTTTAAATCTTTGTTTTAATAGCAGCCCTGTATCTAATACAAATACATGTCCCACTGCTGGGCTCGGGCCTCTTCTCATGATGAGAAGGGTTAAGCCTACTCCACCACGCTGGCCAAGTCGAGCACTTTTTAGGCACTCTCAGGCATGTAGGTTTCCTCACGATGTTTTCCTTCACCGTTAGCGAGCGATAATTTATATGATAAATACATACACATATCTTCGAAAAGACGAGAGGTGTGTGCCTAGGGTTCGAACCCGAGACCTTTAACTTCGCAGTCCTACGGTCTCCCATTCGGCTATCGCTGCTTTTTTTGAATCTTTGTTTGTCTGCATGGAATTTAATTCGGTTTTCACAGTTGTGTAGCTGGAAGTCTAACTTAAAAACTGGTATATGTTTTATTTTTGCATTTTATGCCTAAGAGTAAGTTAAATAAGGTTAAGTTTATATAGGAGCAATTCAATTAAAATTCTGCACATAGATTCCTTACATGACGTAAACGAACTATACTCGTAAGTTACATTAATTGAAAATACTCCTGTCCAAAGCGGTGAAGAAAGTTCTTTTTTTTGTTTTTAATGTAAGAAATCAATTATTAAAATTATTATATCTTATTATCTAGCATATCAAGACTATTTTTGGATATCACTCTCCAAAAGGGGTAAATTTGAGATTAAAAGTGTATGACAGCAGTTTCTCAATTTTGTAGAAAACAGCATATAAATATCGAATGCGGCGCGAGCGAAGTTCGTATAAAAAATTAGCTATTAAACTTTAAAAACACTATAAAATTGCTTTTAAACAATACACTACTCACTACAATTAATTAATTTAAATTTGACAGCTGAATATAGTACAAATAACACGTGTTAACATATTTCAGAATGGCAGGTGTCATCAAAAGCCAATGCAATATTAAGTTAATAATATTGACAAGCTTGGACAAACTCCACACCAATTTAATTACTGAACGATTCCTCGTTATAAATATTGTTTGTTGGAAAGCTCATTGAACAGAATATTTGGCAGCATTTGAACCAATAATTTAATATCGCGGTCTTTGCCACTGTTTCACACTAAAACTATTTAATTGGTTTTCCAGCGGTTTTAACGTTTAGTTAGAATTAAGTTGAACCTAAAATGTGAGCCAATTTTAATTTAATCCCTTCCTGTAGATCCGAGAATTAGAATCATTAATTCACGCTGATGGCTCGTCACAGTGAAAAATTGTTGAAGAACAAACTTAACTTAAAATAAACTTTACTTATAGTATCCTTCTTCAAATAGGTAATATACAATTTTATTGAAAGCTTGACAGGATTGGGCAGAATGGACAGTTGCTTCATTGGCAATGCGGCTAAAAGCTATTCCGCGGTCGCAGGTTCAAGTCCTGTTAGTACCAAAATGGCTCTAATTGTACCAAAATGGTTAAATATAAGCTCATAGAAATACATAAAAGCGCTTTTAAAATTATATTTTAGTATTTAAGTTTTTATAAATTTGTTTATTCGACAAAGGTGCTTATTGTATATCTTAGCTTAATAGTTAAGGTATTTAATACAACAGAAAAGAGGAGACATTGTAGACATAAAATGATTATGCTGACAGCTCAGAGGTCGGACAGACGCCTAATTCTCGCCCACGTGAATTGTCGTGGTCCGTGATGGAACGGTACCCTAAACATGTTTTGCAATCGAAAGAGTAGAATTTCTATTTCAGCCGCGGAATGGTTTTCTTCAACAGTCCGTGAAAATCTCTCGCTTTCGACATTGCAGTAATATTGACAGATCTGGTGAAATTGCAAGAAAAATGTTTACAAGTTAAGTCTTGCTTTTATTGTGTGAATTTTAGGACGAACAAAGTTTTTACTGAAAGTATCACGCCGTCTTGCGATCGGTGCAAACTTGCTGACAATGCACAATCGATGTCTCTATTCTTTAGAATAAAATGCGTTATATTTTTAAAGCAAAGTATATACAATACGTTATTTATGTTGTATTTTATAGGTACAATACTTTCATTAATCCGCGGTTTTTTCGTTTGAACCAAATAGGCTCAGGAGGGAGGATAGGAGGTGCGAAGGTAGTTTAAAACTTCTTCGATGGTCTAGTAGTCTTCGATTCCCGGGTCGGGAAAATGTTACTTGTGAACTTTCCGTCAGGAAATTCACAATAGCAGCACAAAGTTGCAATTGTGCCCATGGATGGCGATAAGCTGTCCTGTCCCGTGGGACCTAAACATGATATGTGGATGTTGTACACCTCTGCCACCATGTTATGTAGTTCAAGACCCAAGAAAAGTGAAGGCTATTTTAGCAAGAATACATGGGCTAAAAACATAGGCCTTTATGTTTGGTCACCAGCGCCGAGTTAAGTGTCTCCTCAATCTTCGCTTCGCCAGGACTTCGCCAAACTAACGTACCACTTACCTACCTACCAACCTACGCCTTGAGTCTACCATGTAAATTTAATCTGAATAATAATACCTTTGTTAATTTATCTATTCTCTTTATTCTGCCTACCCAACTGGTCATTAGAAGACCACGTTACAACTTTACTTGGCATAGTTAGCTGATTAAATCCATAAAAAGTAATTTACATATTAATGCTCTAAGCTACATGTATGCAAATCCATCTCGTAGTTTTCGCGAAAATAACTAATATCGTCTCATCCACATACTACGAAGTATGTAAGTTGATCCACTCTTGAGGAGCACATTGATAGCACGATCCAACGAAGTTAACCCTCACCTAATCTGCCTTTAAATAGCGGTACTTGCAGTAATGATCCGTGTTTGGCGATGAGATTATACACTAATGATTGCCACCGCAAGCAGCCGTGCAGCTAAGTGACGAGCTTGCAGCATTTATTGAACGCTTAAGTAATTTACAGAGGCCCCCCTCTGTTAATTACTTAAGCGTTCAATAATAAGATTAATATGTACGTAATACTGTAAAGCTGAAGTGATTGGTTGGACTGGCTTATCTCTGGCACTACTGGATCGAAATACGGATTTTTTTTGTTTGTAAGCGCATTTTATTAGCATTATGGTATTGTTCAATGGACGGTTTCAGTCTTTTTATAAGTGGTGTGTAGCAAACGGTCGTGTAGTTAACCTGATGATAATAAGCATACCATCCGGAAAAGGATACAGATGGCTGGTAACATCTGAGGACTACATATTATGTCATGGCCCAAGTGGCAGTAATTTCAAGGTATAATCTTTTTTTATACTGCGCCTGTATCGAACGGATGCGTGGCTCACCTGATAGTAAGTGGAGTACAGCCCATTGGACATCAACTATATGCAAAAGTAGATTGTAGATGCGTCGCTGCAGCTGAGGACTACGCTTATGCTTCATTAGCCAGTAATCTCATCTTCAAAATGGGAAACAGTAAAGAAAGCACTTCAATTTGGTGACAGATTATAGATGTAACTATACACCATATCATCAACATTTAAGTTCAAAATACATTATTCTCTCCTTGGGTTGAAGTTTTTAATTAAATTTGAACTGCTACTACTTGCGTTTATTTTAAATTTATTGTGAATACTTTTTTTATAGCCTGAAGTTTGACGAAGCCCGGCGTCGACATTCATCAATCATGAATGCCCTTTCTCGGAAACTAATACTGGCTTTAATATTGTTTTTATAACTCGAACGACGGCTCAACTTGCAAGTTATGTTAAGAAAAAGCCTACCTATGTACTATTGTTTTATTTTTTTATGGTGAATAGGCACGCGTTTGACCACGATCTCACCTGATGGTAAGTGATGATGTGGTCTACGGTGGAGCACGCTTACATATGAGATACCTATTAACTCTTTGAAGACATCCAAGTTGTACTCATGCGGAAACACAGACTTGGGCAAGGCGTTCCATTCTTTGGCAGTTCGCATAAGAAATGTAGAGGCGAAACGCTTAGTGCGTATTGGTGGAATATCTACCGTGAACTATTATGTAAATCCAAGCTATAAGCTACAAGTCCCAATTGCGATTAAGTTTCAGTTTCTTATTGATTATTTTATATCATTTAGCTATGCTTAGCAAATGATTCTAAGAAGAGTAGGAAAAATATGGGATTGATACAGGATTTGCACCTGCGACCGACCTTTTGCTCACCGGGCAACCGCTTTAACCAACCAGCTACGGTCGCCTCTTGCCAGGACCCTATATTTTTCAACTGTATGTTACATAATTTCGTGACGTCACGTTTATCCATTTGTTCCTATCTGAAGTGGGTACAACAACGTAAGATACAGTTGAAAAAATCCTGTCAAACCCATAATTTTACCAATTGTTTCTTAGTATAAGTTTCAGTTGTTTACTTTATATAGTAAAAATCACCAAAAAACAAAGAAAATAAAAAAAAAACTAATACGGAATTTTGCTATAATGTAGCTGTTTAATGTAACTATTTAAAGCTTAACATGATAGCCGCATGAATTGGCCATGGAATTTCTACGAGTGAAACAATTGTGGTATTTCCGTGGTTACTCGGTTGTCCGATATTTTGTGCAAATTGTAGCGAAGCGTAAATCGCTCGACTGTTGCAGGTTTCATATTTCTTTCTATTAACACATTTGTCTGGATTATTGTTGTATGGAGATTTTTAAGTGCATGAGTAAAGATAGAACATGTTGAGGTACAGACGTGGAATCTACAAACTTGACTTTATTATTTGTCTTTCATTCAGCATTGGGGTTATTAATCTATTGCTTAATTTGTATGCATCAACTGTCAATTGGCTCAGATGTGCGCTTCAATGGAACTTAAAATTAGCTAAACTGAAAGTGCCGACCCGTATGTAGCAACACTTAATTAAAACACGGATTCAATTTGAGAATGAAAGAGGAGCATGGTTAGCAGAAGTGGAAGTTATACTTAATTATGGACACGCGTCAAACTTTCCATTTTGCTTGCTTTACGTGTTAGAGCCGACTGGAAAATTGATTTACGTGGTCACATAAGGTAATGAAAATGCATCGAACATGCGTACGCTTAAAGCCTTTGACTGTCAAATTGTACTGATTCTGTGACGCTCGGAATTATTCGTGTCAAATTGTTTTAATTATTAATTGAGTTCCTTACAAAATGAAATATAAAAATAATCATTTTGTAAAAGTGGACGCCAACTAACATACATTTTATTGATTTAGACATGATTCGTCTTTAAATAGATACAATCTTAATAATATTAAAGTTAAGCCCATATTACTTTTGTATGGAAAACAGCCAACCATTTGTTGCCCCTTATAAAAGCAAATATTGCTGATCTATGACATTAACATTCGATTGTCCTTAGGTGATTACTGATTGTTCTTCTGAAGGAATAAAGCATTTGGACATGATCCGAGATAAAAATATTTTTGTGGAATTAATAATTTTTTGGTATCCAGTAAAATTTTACAATATACTTTTAGTAGATTAGTAATACTTTTAGTAGATAGGATTGTGTTTTTAAAACGTAGTACTTTTGAAAGAATGGACACAAAAAAACATTCATTTCAGTGTTTGAGATATGTTTTGTCTGCCTATAATAATAGTAAAAACCTTAATAATATTAAAGATAAACCCATATTTCGTTAGTATGAAAACACGGCGTTCGTCTACTCTTAAAGAGAGAAAAATCGAAGACCTGCAACGGTAGCACAAACCCTTGTTAAATAAACCGCACTCAATTTAACCTATTTTGAAGTCACGGTTCCGTACACATTG
Organism: Hypena proboscidalis; assembly: GCA_905147285.1. NCBI lineage: Eukaryota > Metazoa > Arthropoda > Insecta > Lepidoptera > Erebidae > Hypena > Hypena proboscidalis. The sequence continues at coordinate 31,247,114 of LR990126.1, forward strand.
GACTGGAGGATATTGCTTATTTTTATTTGATTTTCAGTCTAGTGTTGCTCATCAATTGTCGCTATCGATGATTAATCGATATACTATCGATATGTACGCTTATCGACATAGTCAATTCTATAGTAAATTGATCGGTATTTCATTTTCCGCAAGTAAAAACCTTACACTCGTGCGATAGCCTTGTCTCGTCCTGAGCCATCGATGCTATTATCATGGGACTATATCGATAATAAAACTATCGTACTTTCGCCGGCACTTCAGTCTAGGTATTTTCCGCACAAGGGTGGAGGGAGGTATTCCGCAAAACGGAGCACTGTCGATTCAATGCGGAAGTATGAAATTGTTACGTTATTTTGTTAAAGTTCCCCTTACCGACGCAATCTCTATTTGTTTTGCACGAGTTGAATAAACTACGAGTAAGGAAGGTAAGTAAATTGAAACCTGCGTGCATACATTCTTACCATGATGGTAAAATGTTTATTGTTTTAATACTAAAATGAAGAAATATTCCTATCAGTAATATTAAAACCAAAATAACTTTCTTCGTCTATCTATTAGGATATTAAGCCACAGATTTTAATGGTGGTAAAACTCGGGGGGCGAGACCACCATCGTCTCATCTTTAACCTGCCGCAAAACTGCAAATTGTGTTCGGGTTTGGTGGTGAGATCACGCTTTGAAATTACTGTCGTTTAAGGTATAACACGAACCGTAGTCCTAAGATGAAGCGAAGCGAAGTAGATCATAGTCTACTTTTGTGAAGTCCATGGGTTGTAGCTACCACTTAACATAAGGAGAACATACATATATACATAGGTCCGTTCGCTACATATGCCATGAGAAAAAAATATCCCAACTTGTACTTAGCCTAATATTTAATATCGACTAAAATTCCACGAAAGCGCAACCACGAAAAACTGAATCTCTGCATGAATAAACCTTTGTTCCGCTCTCAAAATAAATTGAATAATTAAACTTATTGTTTGCTCCATAACACAAAATATCTCATTATGAAACTTGTATTCACAGGATTGGTAAAACATTTCAGTTTCTGGTTGTGTTATTCCAACAAAGAAACTAATTATTACTCGAAATTCTGCATTCATATTAAGTACAGACGGCTACACATCCACCTATTCATTTCCAGTATAAGATGATCCAAGCAATAAGAGATTAGCTTATAACGTTAACGTTGTGCATTTCATGTAGATCAAAATTGCTCTTTACAGCATATTATTATTATTATCACTCATTTAATCTTTTTCTCATTTTTTATATGTTTAAATATAAATTATAAAAGTAAAGTACATTTAAAAATATAAAAGTATAAAATTTTACATTTTTAAATATAAGTACTAAAAAATATTTAAAAATATAAAAAATAGTACCCCACCGGCATCGGGTACAGGGACCAAACTACCGATGGTTAGGGCTCCATAGAGAGGAACCTCCTCACAATGCGTGCCGTGTCCAGTAGTACCGCCTTCTGCATCAGACCCTTGATCCAGCCACCCAACGCGAGTCTCTTTAGGTGTTTGTCGAGACTCTTTGCTATCAGTCCGTTTACGGATACGACTATCGGTACAATAATAGCCGAGTCCACCTCCCACATGTCGACAATCTCATGAGCCAAGTCCAAATATTTTATTTGTTTGTCCTTTTATTATTATTATTATTCCTCTTTATTTATCTTTAAACTTATCTTATATATTTTTAAATATGATTTATAAAAAATACAAAAAAACATTTAAAAATATAAAAAACAGTGTCCCACCGACATCAGGTGCAGGGACCAAGCTGCCGATGGTTAGGGCTCCAGAGAGAGGAACCTCCTCACGATGCGTGCCGTGTCCAAAAGGACCGCCTTTTGCATCTGGCTCTTGGTCCAACCGCCTAACGCGAGCCTCTTAAGATGTTGGTCGAGGCTCTTTGCTATCAGTCCATTGACTGATATGACTATCGGTACAATGACGGCCGAATCCACATCCCACATGTCGACAATCTCGTGTGCCAGATCAAGATATTTAATTTGTTTATCTTTCTCGGCTTTCACGAGATTCCCGTCATGGGGGATGGTGATGTCGACAATCACTGCACGGCGCTCCAATCGATCTATCAACACTATATCAGGTCTATTGGCGATAATAGTCCTGTCAGTGATGATAGATCGATCCCAATACAACGTGGCACGGCCATTTTCGAGAACTGGGTCGGGCACATACCTATAGTACGGCACTTCTGCAGCCACAAGTTTGTATTTCAAAGCAATTTGCTGATGGACGATCCTGGCCACTAGGTTGTGTCTGTGCAAATACTCGCCATTGGCAAGACGAGAACAGCCGGAGACTATATGTCTAAGGGATTCCCCGGGACAGGGCATGCCCGACACACGTCCACCGTACCGTCCTTCAGGATATACCTCCGGTAGTTATTCGTCATAACAACTTCATCCATAATTGCAAAAACAAAACCCTCGGGTTCCCCAAATAGGTCACCGAATCGTAGCCAGGATACCGATGCTAAGGTGTCTACATCGGGCCCGTGTAAAGCCCGATAAAAACGTCCATGCAGCTCCTTACTCTTCCATACATCCTTACGATCACTAGTACTTAGTACTACCGGTTTGCGCCAGTTCTCTTTACCTAGAGCTAGCGGGGTAAAGCCGCTGTCCACCGCCACCACATCACGATGCATACCCGAATTCACAGCGAGAAAATATTCTTTAAGGTTGCACACCTCGCGGTTATGTAGGTCCTTGGCGTTCAATAGGCCACGGCCCCCACATCTCCGCGGAATGTACAACCTCATTACTGATGAACGCGGATGATGCATCCGATGTGCCGTCAGCAAAGAACGCACTCTTCTATCCAGGGCATCAAGTTCAGTTTGGGTCCATCTGAGAATGCCAAAGGAGTACATCAAAACTGGCATGACCCAGCCGTTGCAGGCGCGGATCTTGTTACCACCTGATAAAAGACTATTAAGTACTTTTCCCAGGCGGCCAAAGAAACGCTCACGCAACGACTGTTTCATATCAGCCTCGGATATGCCCAGTGCCTGTGTCATTCCCAGATACTTGTAGGTATCAGTTGCAGAGAGAGATCTAAGTTGTGTAGAATCTGAAAGTTGTACTCCTTCAGATTCCACAATCCTGCCTCGCCTTACATGCATGACTGCACACTTGTCAATACCAAATTCCATCCCGATAGAATTACTAAAAGTTTCAGTTACCTTAAGTAACGCTAACAGTTGGGATCTAGTAGAGGCAAATAACTTCAGATCATCCATATAAAGGAGGTGAGATATGACTTGACCATCTCTTCGCAACCGATAACCAAGCTCTGAACCCTCCAGAATGGTACTTAGAGGGTTCAGTGCCAGGCAGAACCACAGAGGACTCAAACTATCACCCTGAAATATACCCCGCTCAATTCTTACAAGATCACCTTCACGGGGAACCTGCCGACACCCCGGATAGCGAAGAACCGTCTTCCATTGCCCCATACACGCCCTCAAGAAAGTGCCAAGAGCTGCATCAAATTTATACAGCTCCAGCACCCTCAAGAGCCACGAATGAGGCACGGAGTCGTAGGCCTTCTTATAATCTATCCAGCATGTCACCAGATCCCTCCAATTACGGCGAACCTGCTGGTTAATGGCTATGTCACAAATAAGGAGCTCTTTAGTACCACGGGCCCCTTTCCTACATCCATTCTGAGAGATCGAAAAGATATTATTATCGATAATGTGGGATGTGATTTTTACTCTCAAAATGGATGTAAGGAGTTTATAAACAGTTGGTAGACATGTAATCGGTCTATAATTCTTGGGGTCCGCGGTATCACCAGACTTATGGAGAAGATGTGTTACACCGATTGTTAAAAAATCTGGGAGCGATCCAGTCTCTAGTGCTAGCTGAAATTGTGATGCCAAGCAATCATGCGAGCTACGAAGCCACTTTAACCAGAAATTGTGCAGTCCGTCTGGTCCAGCTGATTTCCAGTTCGGTAATGAACGGACTGCACAGGCTACATCATGTTTGTCAATATTTAGTGACTCCATTTGGGTGATTCCCTCACATGACTGCTCGACAGCACCCATCCAGTCACCTTCAGTGTGAACAACAGGCGCCGACCAGATGCCACGCCAGAACGTATGTGTGACGCCATCATCCGGCCGACATCCGCCGTCCACATCTGAGACCGGCCGCTCCCAGTCACGGTAAACCCACCTCTCGTCCCTTTGGAATGCACGGTTCAGTGTGTATCGATCCGATCGCCTACGAAATCTTTTAATGCGATTTGCCCACGCATAGACCTTCTGTTATATTTATTATTATTAAAATGAATATTAATTGAATATTTATTATTATTATTTTATTTAAATGAATTATTTCGAAGATATTACAGATTTAAAAATTGCGGGACGTAGCGTTTGCGGCGGTATCGGCCGGTCGGGGCGGCGGGAGCGAGCCTGTTCAGAGGGACAGAGAATCGTCAGTAGTGCGTTAGGCTCGACTCAGTCAGCTTCGGGATAGATATAGAGCTGAGAAATGTAAAAAGTAAATAAGTAAAAATGTTGTGTATATTCCAAAGATAGCAGGAAATCTTCATGGTATAGAGAAAGGGGGAATTGTTTTACTCCAAATTTAACGCGTGCGGGCCACGGGCAGTAATGAATAAATCAAACTACTACTATCGATTTTAATCATTTTTTCAGTGAGTGACATAGGCTATAATATTATATACCCGTGCGAATCCGGAGCGGGCCGCTGTGTTTTTATATACAACGTTCACAGTTTTTCTGTAGTGTATTTAGTATCAGCATTGTACCCGTGCGAAGCCGGGGCGGGTCGCTAGTATTTTATAAAATCGAGTCTTAATTAGTTATTTTAATAAGATAACAACTTAGCTCGTCATAATGAAAATTGGTTTATAGATTGTATGCCTCAAAAGGGATAAAGGCTTAGTATTCATCGACCCACGGGCTGCGTGACAGCAAAACATAAAAATAAATGATTCTGTATGGTTATTTATTAAAATTACTACCTATTTGAAAAGTACTGCCTCGTTGGTTCAGTGCTTAGCGTATGCCACCTTCTCCACGACGTCTCGGTTTCGATACTTAGGTCGGGCAAAAGAGATTTTTGGATTTTTTCTGTTACGATATTCTCAATTGCAGCACTGAGTTTAAATTGTGGTCAGTGGAAGGCGATAGACCCCATGAAACAGGTGAAATGCTGGAGTTAAACACCTATGCTACACTCTTTTGGGTAATGGGGACGTGATGCTATGTTCTAGGTATTACTATTGGCAAGGTCAACGTACTAATGAGAGAAAATGCTCAGCTTAACAAAAGAGACGAAATTCCCTTTACGGTCAAAGCCCTTTCTATTGTATCTACATTAGAGGCCATATATTATCCATAAATGCTATTCAAACCGTAAGTAACATGAAACTAATCCTTTAGAATTTTACTGAAGGTTGAACTTTTGTGATATAGGGGAAGAACTCAGACGAAAAAATCAATATGGACACGCAAAGAACGCAAATGTCCATGCAAATAACTGTTCCGCGTTAGTGTCAAATCGTAGGATTTGACCACTACTTTTGTATGGCGTGCAAGAGCAGCGCTCTTCCACATTTGGCAGCGGCGGACGCCTAACAATGACTCGTCTGGTCGGCTGAGGGGAAGAAACTCATTCTTTAATCACGGTCCACATTATTTTAAAGGTGTAAGTTAGAGAGCTGTTCACGCTAAAACGGGACGGATTTGGATAAAATTTGGCACAGCTCGTAGCCTGGATAAACATGTGGGTTTTTTTGTAGTAGTAGTAACTTAGATGGTAATAGCAATAATGAATAGTAGAGCTTAATCTATCGCGTTGTGGTTTCGTGCTTAAGTTAGCTTAGCTTACCGAGATCGGAGGCAATTATCGCAGATACATAGCCGTATGCTGTGACGTCAGTGATGATAAGGGAAGAAATAGTACATACATATTATAAAATAACGCACGCCTTTAGTACCCAGAAGGGTGTTGCAGAGGTGTTCAACACCCACAACTCACCTGTTATGTTTAGGTACCACGGGATAGGGTGTAAGCCTATCGCCATCCGTCGGACACAATTCCAACTTCGTACTGCTATTGCCAATTTTCTGATGGCAAGTTCACAAATAACACTATGCCCAACCCGGGAATTGAAACCGAGACTTCGCGATGAGAGGCGCATACGCTTATCACTACATAACATTACGCCTTTATCCCACGTGTGTAGGCAGAGACAATGGATCGCAATGTGCTTTGCTTCTTATGATGGAAAATGTGATTTAAAAAGTCAGTCTAAATGGTAATGGATGGACCAGAAGAGGTAGACCGAAGATACAATGTATGGTTGCGTGAAAGAAGACATGAAAGAGAAAGGAGAGAGTGATAGCGAGACGGGACAGAAGAGAATGTAGAAAAAGACGTTTTGCGTTGACCCCAAATAAAATGGGATACGGCAGAAAGAAGATCGATAACATGTCACGAAAGCTTACTACAATCAGATGTAGATTATCATAACCTATCAGGTTTGCTGACCCGTTAAAAATATTTCAAGCTGCTAATTTTATTTATACGGTTGATCAAAATTTAAAACTTAAATTACAAAACCTATTTAGATTTGCTACGAATGAGTGGAGCTGCTGCCATCATTAACACACCAGTGTGAGAGCTCAGTGCAAAGTGGACTTTATTTCGATTAAAATAAGTCTGGGTTTGGTGTAACAATGAATCGCATCATTCGAATGTACGTTTTCCCCGAGGGGTGGTTAGAGGCACACTATACGTAAGCTACCGCGTGTTGATGCTGCTATTTGTTTGGAATTCCACCTGAAACCAGAAATCAGGCTTTATAGAATGAATGGAAACTTTTTGCAATTCGTACCATTCATAGACTGCGATTGTATGAATCTGGTCAGATGTATACTTTACGCTACTAAAGTACACTGTTACGACTTAATGTACAGACGGTTTCACATCAATCTATATATTGCCGGTATAAGATGGACTCACGACTAACTTATACCAGAAATGTATAAGTTGATCGGTAGCCGTGTGCACGTAAAATTAGGCGAGTATTGACTTTAGTAAAGTTTGTTAGCCTAGTACTAACGGGGTTACTAGACGCAAATTTAAAAATCACCGCGTTGTTGTGCTTTCATTTAGCCGCTCGTAGTCCACTGCTGGACATAGGCCTCTCCCAATTTGCGCCACAACACCCGGTCCTGCGCCTTCCGCATCGAGTCCCCTCCAGCGACCTTATTCAGATTATTGTTATTGTGCTTTATATAAAAAAAAATAACTATGAAAGATTTATGAAAGAGGGCAAAAGTGTTCTTTAGGGTGTTTTCTTTAGGAAATTCTCAATAGCAGCTGAAAGTTGGAAATATGCCCTGTGGATAGTGTTAAGCTCATTACCCATCACAAAGGACCTAAACATAATCGGAGTAATTTATTAATTTATTAAAAACTTTATGCACAAAAATGGTACATGGGCGGACTTAATGCCGTAGGCATTATCTACCAGTCAACCTTTAGGTGATGCAGAGACGACAAGTGGTAGGTGCAAGAGGTGTGAGTTGGTTGTAAACATAAACCATTACAATTACTTAATCTAATACGTCATAACTAAGATTATTGCACTACAAAATATTTAAAATAAACTATTTAGATAATATAAATAATATATGGATATAGATATACATGATACTAATATACACAAATACAATCATACCTAAATATTAATAAATATTATATATATTATAACGAAGTAAACTATGTATGAGTTAATTTTGCCAACTCATTGAAGAGGTGATCACGCACTCTAGTTTTAAACACACGGTTGGTGGACATCCTGATTTCTAAGGGGAGCGAATTCCAAAGATGGACTGACTGAACAATGAAAGAAGAGTTAACGAAACCAGAGGTATGCGAGGGGCACAAAAGAAGAAGATTATTAGGGGACCGTAATTTATTTTATTTTATTTTATTTTATTCGGAAAACAAACAGTTATAAAATATCTACAATAATTACAAAATAAACATCTGTTAACCATTTAAAAGTTTTCGCATTTAAATATTTAGGGCTTGATAATACAATATGAAAAAGAAAAAAGAGGTTAAGGAAAAATAAAAAATAACAATATTAATAATTAAAAAAGAAAACACAATATAAAAAATATAAAATATAAATAAATGCCACATTCTGCATTGCGAATACTAGTATAGTAGCAATCGATAGATAGGGAAATAGGATATTGTAAACACTTTTATTTACAAGACATCAAGAAATCGCTTGGGTGCGCTTTCTCGTTATTTCGCTCGCACGAATAAATAGCTTCAAACATCAAAGTTATTGACTGCTAACACGGTTGACATGGTTTTTATAATAATCTATGCTTATTAGATGATTAATTTTTGTTTGATTGTTTAAGATTAGTAAATAAACTGAATAAAATTGAAAGTACCAGATGTCTCACTTAATAACGGCAGAAGAAGACAATATTTTTTTACGTAATATTAAATATAATAGAACAAAGTATAATAGAACAAAGGTGATAAAAGTAGGTTTGTCTGGCTATGTATGATACATATAATCTGCATTGCAGTACATATCTCATGGCACACTGCCGTCGCTTGGCATATCTATAATGTAACGTTGAAAATGGTCCCGCTTAAAATGTTTCTCGTATTTAATTACGGATACAATTGGCTTATTACTTATTATGTAATTAGTATTATGCTATGGATATAATTATTACATAAAGCACATAAATAAGTTTTTAATTATCATATAACTACCTGCCGTCAATGGAACGACGCCCGAGTGGTATTTTGCCTTATGAAACATTCTATCTATTTTTAACCGACTTCAAAAAAAGGAGGAGGTTCTCAATTCGGTTGTATGTTTTTTTTTTTTTTTTTCTTTTTTTTATGTTTGTTCGCCGATTACTCGAAGACCCCTGGACCGATTTGAGAAATTCTTTTTTTGTTTGATAGGATATACTTGTCATCTGGTCCCATTTTTTTTTAGTCACGTTCTGATGATGGGATCTTAGAGAAATCGAGGGCAACCCTCAAATTTAAAAGGCTTCTATATTGTTTTTTGTATATTATCTAAAGCTACTCGGATATTTGCATCTAGTAGTCAGCATTTTATGTTGCTGAGCTGATGCTGAAAGGTACAACTCCTAAACGGTTAGGAGTACGGGGATAATTCTTTAAATATAGGCTCTTTGAGGCCGTTTACTGTATTCTTTCAAGTTATCACAGATGAGGCGAGACGTTGAATATTACTTATGTATATTCATAATATGAGGTCATGATTTGATGATGGGATCCTAGAGAAATCATGGGTAACTCTCAAATTTCAAAGGCTTCTATATTGTTTTTCGTATATTACCTAAAACTACTTGGATATTTGCATTTTAAGTTGCTGAGCTGATGCTGGAAGGTACAACTCCTCAACGGATAGGAGTACGGGGATTATTATTAATAAGTTTTCAGTCTCAAGTAACCGTCGTCTCCTCATTCGAGAAACATTTCTGCTCAGTGTACCCATCACTAAAAATCGTAAAATAAAATAATTTTTAACAAAAAAAAAAAAACCGACTTCAAAAAGTAAGTAAACTAAAAATCAAAAAATAAATTTACTTCGCACAAAATAATACGTTTATTCATTTATTTAAATAGAAATTATTAAATAATTATTTCATAATTCTGAAGTCGGTGCCAAGTAAACAATAACTCTGTATAGATAATATCAATCTTTCTAACAACTATTTTCTGACTGAATATTAGTTCTTAATTATCCGATTTACTTGGCACCGACTTCAGAATTATGAAATAATTATTTAATAATTTCTATTTAAATAAATGAATAAACGTATTATTTTGTGCGAAGTAAATTTATTTTTTGATTTTTAGTTTACTTACTTTTTTAAGTCGGTTTTTTTTTTTGTTCTTTTTAAAGTTAATTGCGACCAGACGCGATCGGAACCTTGTTTTATATTACAATTAGGAGTATTTGGTTCCTGCATTCGCGCGTTGCTTCGTCCACGTGGTACTTCGATTTAATACATATTCAGGAATAATCTCGAATTCTAAAGGTGAAGAAATTTTTAAAATCAGTCCTTTGGATTTTGAGTAAAATCGCAACAAACAAAAAAAAATCTTTTTCCTCATAAGATAACATCTTAGGGACCTGTGAATTAGTCTTACTTGTAGAGATATTCCGTTCACCTAGTGTCTCAGTGACAGGACATCAGCTTGAGCATAGCTTGAGTGCCAGCTATAGAGGTTTCCGACTTAAGTCAAGGAGGTCTTTTAAAAGTAGACCGATACTAATAATTATACTAGTTTAAACCCAACTTTACTTAGACTAAAAGTAGATCTAACTTGACTTCATCTATGCTAGTATTAAAAACACTGTAGGAAAATTGGCAAGTCACTTAACACCGTAAAAATGCTTTTAAAATGGGTGAAAGGTAGTACAATAGTGCTTGAGACGGCGGGGCGGCGTCTAAAATGGGCGCTATTTAAAGAATAGCCAAAATAGACTAGATAAGTAAAAGCAAAGCTCTTTAGAAAGCTTGTAGGCTGACGAACTAAGTGATCTTTAGAATGGTATAACGTTTAAAAATAACAGTCTCAGTTTTAGTCAATTTTCTCAAAGGAAGATCACGCTGTTAGCTATTATAACTTGTATCGGTAATACAAAAACTAATAACGAAACATATTACAAAGGTTCAAAGGATGATAATAAATAAATATCACACAAGATCATCTAGTCCCAAACTAAGCAGAGCTTGCATAGTACAAGTACACATATACTTTTTCTTTTGTAAATACATACTTATTATACATAGAAACACCCAGACCAATATAAACCTCCATGTTCATGCACACAAAGATTTGTCTTGAGCGGGAATCGAACCCGCGACCTCTGCGTAGCGGGCAGTTGCACTACCGACTCCGCTATCCGGTCATCTAAATAGCGCTTGAGACTGAACTCAGCAAAGAACAAAAGCCGGCAAAACTGAAACAAATATGTCAGCCAGTGGCTACACTATTAAATAATTCTATCCAATTAATTCTCGTCAAATCCAGCCGTGCCTGCATAATGTAGGAGCTTCTCACGTAAGCCCCACTAGGTCACCGGTGATGTATCTCATAAAACTTAAATTAACTTAGACTCCAAACTTCAGGCCGACCTATTTGCAAAATGGCCCAGCGCTACGAAATGTTGAATGAGATCAATCTGCCAAATGATAATAATATGCGATAAATTTACAGAATGTGCTCGCCGTTTGGAATGCAAAATATTTAGGTCGTCTGACCAAATTCAAATGGATTTAACATTTAGCTTTGTCGAGTAGACAGTTTTTATGTTTAGTTTTTGAAATCGCATTTGTCGCTTTATTTTATTGGTGTTAATTACTTTTTATCAATCTTGTTTTCATATTTTGCAATTTTTTAACGGAACTGATGAATCAATATATACATTTGAACGAACGGGATACAGTAAAATATATTTATAGCCAATAATTTACGATGATTCCGCTAAAGGCTTTGTTTGTATTATATTTTACACCAGAATAATATAAATGTAACATGTTTATAGCTTTTGTCAACGATCTAGAAGTATTATGACGTCCTTTTCTAGGACAAACACGGCAATTGTCGCCATGTTTATGTGACAAACAGACTTCAACGAGTTCGATTCATTTAAAAAGCAATGTGTTAGCTGTGAAATAAATCTTAATAGGTAAAGTCCTACGTCCTGCTAATTTTTTAGGCATGGCCCCTTGGATATATAATAGGATACCAGAATTTATAAGAGACAAAGAAAATATAATTGATTTTAAAAACGAACTATTAACATTATTATGCACAAAAGCTTATTATACTGTGAATAAATATCTAACGGATAAATAGCCATCAATTGTAAATTATTCTAATATTGCTGTACTACCTTTTACTACTATTATATTTTAACTGTATATTATGTTATATTTGTACGCCAATGATGGCAAGACATAGCGATCAATGTGTTATAATTATTTAAGAGAATATCTGTATACCTATGATCTACAAATAAAGGATTTTGAATTTGAATTTGAATTTGAATTTGTTTGAAAAACAACGGAAACGTTAGTTTTACGGTTATCTATCTGATAGTTTTCAGTATTTTAGCTAAAGCGACTGTCAGACCTCCAGAGTCCATCATCAAAAATAAAAGGCAACCGGGACCGACGGATTAACGTCCAGGGGAGAAAAATTTGTAACGTTCTGTTGGTAACCCATCCAACGGCCGACTGCTAATGTGGAATCGCCGGATCCTACTAATATTGTAAATGTGTAAGTTTTTAAGAATGTGTGGATTAACAATAGCAGCACGGAGTTGGTATTGTGCCCGGTGGATGGCGATATCACCTTCTATCCTATGAGACCTAAACATAGCAGCGTGCTCAGTCGTTAACAGTATTTAAAAAACTGGTCACAGACTTCTATTTAATTTTATTGAACAAATAATATGTATTAAGAAATCCTTAACACAATAAGTATGTATGTATATATATATATATATAATATATATAAATATTTATATAAATACACATATTTATATACTATAATATTTATTTTTATTTATATTATTATATTTATGCATTTATCGTGAAATATATCGTTTAAATAGTACTTTGTATTCTTAATTTAATTGTTTATTCGTGCACCTCCTACCGCCACAACTTTGGTCTCCATCTACTTCCTGTCCATCCAGGTTGTCTGGAAGAGATCGCGGATAGCGATAAGACCGCCGATTGTACAAAGTAATAGTTTTAGTCATTTAGTTTTAAGTTTTGTATATCTGGTGTACAATCTTCTTCTTCTTCTTCGTCGTGTCGATGGCTGAGTCAAATTTATTTTGACTTGCCATCGTGGTGAAAGGATTAGCCAATTCGCTTTGGAAATTCGCGAATTGCCCAGGGTGCGCCGGACGTAGGGAATCGTTATGTACGTCACTCGGGGAGGCTCCTTTCATGCACCCCTTTCATGTACAATAAAGTATATTTATTATTATTATAACAGGTGAAATGTAGGTGTTATACACTTCTGCCAAACTCTTATGTGTAATATAATAGGCGTGCTGTTATGTTACGCACGGAGTTGGTATTGTGCCCGGTGGATGGTGATATCACCTCCTATCCTATGAGACCAAAACATAACAGGAAAAAATGTAGTTGTTATACACTTTTGCCAAACTCTTCTGTGTAATATAGGCGTGTTGTTATGTTATGTTGTATAAATGTGCTTTGGTGTTGATACCAAAATTCTGCGCCACTTCCGTCTGTTTATCTTTTCGCGGTAACTAATGATACGTCGATAAAAAGTAGTCTATTATGTCAATCCAGGCTATAAGCTACATGTGGGCTAAATTCATAAAACATTAGCCTGTAGGTTTTGCTTGAGAGTACAAACATCCTTAAACACACAGGCTGCAACGTTTCGCATTGACAATATTAGTAGGGTGGCCTTTTATCAGGTTAGTAGTTATTTGTTTACGATGCTTCTACAAAACTTCAATAACTTGATAGCTTACCGAAACTTAGCATTGTTGGAAACAGTGATCGCGGAGTTCGACGGAGTAAACCAAAACACAGACATAGAGCAATCTTGAGGTTCCAATAGTGAGAATATGATCCAATTTCATAAGTCAAACTTTAGCGATCATGACCCAGTAAATGACTAATTTTGTTGGACAACTTGGAGGTGAAAGCCCTCAGTGCAAACTTGCATTTCTGGTATTGGAGAATGGAAACAGGCTGTTTAAGCAACGTCTATATTTTAACCCGATTTCAAAAAAAGGAGGTTCTCAATCCGATTGTATTTTTTTACTTTTCTTCTTTTTTTTGAGCTGATACAACTCCTCAACGGTTAGGAGTACGGGGATAATTCTTTAAATACAGCCACCTTAAGGCCGCTTACTGTATTCTTTCAACACTGATAAGGCGAGACGTTAAATATTACATGTATTACTTACATTTTAGTGCATTTTTTTAAATTATAAATATATATTGTGCATAGCTGCAATCTGTGGATCTCATGGCTAAGTCGAAGCTGCACGGATTGATCGATGTTTAGGTTACCAGAATGACTGACAACATGTCTAACAAAGCGTATCACTTGGTACAAGATTGTAGGATCTGATGGCAGTAAAAAGTAGCTGAAAGGTGACGGCATCTACAATTTTATTTTTCATAATAAACGAACACGCTTTCGGCTAAATTCTCGCCTTTGAGAAAGGGAGAAACAAAATTCACATTGACAAATAAATATGCTCACAGCAAAAATAAAATGCAACACATTCTCTAGTATGAGGTAGATTTGAGGAGATATAATCTCCCTAGGAAGAGATTATCTTGCTCGGAATTAGTTAGGAATTGTTGCATTGAATATCAATTTGGAGGAAAGGCCTAAAGTATTTAGCCCATTGTAGGTGGACCCAGAAATTGTGGGTTTAAGAACCAAGCTGTATACATGACAGAATGTCCAAATGGCTCGAATGTGTAGCTGAAAAAATGTACAACGTTGTAATGGTTATGTGGCGGTATCCGCACATAACCAGTCACGTGACATATATCGACGAGTGCTGAATCGCGATATCGAAATGTTCACAGCAAGTGACTATATATACCACTTCCAATACACTACCGTTAGACAGCTGTCCGCCAGGCAATACCACTGAGCCTGGTCGGAGGATCCTCTCTTTGTGGTGGAGGAACAACATATCCTGTTCCTCTACATTGGTGACCCCGACGTGATCAGAACACGCAGCATCACCCCCACTCACTGGGGAATCTCACCGCTCCACCGCGCACCTCGACTCACTGAGGAATTAGCGGCACACAGTCTCGACTCACTGTAGACTCAGCGGAATTCAGTTCCGACTCACTGGAACTCTCATCGACCTCCGGTCTTGGAGGGGAGTGATGTGGCGGTATCCGCACATAACCAGTCACGTGACATATATCGACGAGTGCTGCATCGCGATATCGAAATGTTCACAGCAAGTGACTATATATACCACTTCCAATACACTACCGTTGAATATACTGTCCGCCAGGCAATACCACTGAGCCTGGTCGGAGGACCCTCCCTTTGTGGTGGAGGTACATCATATCCTGTTCCTCTACAGTTAAAATGTTGTGTTGATAAAATCACAAAATCTCAAATTGTATATTTGTTATATCGTGCTTGTGTCAGAATGTCAATATTCTACAACGTGTTTACCTCAAAGCATGTTAGGATAAAATATATAAGAATTACAGAATCAACTTAACGAAAGAAAATTGTTAAAGCTAGGAATAACAAAATTAACATGCGGCCAGGTATCGGAAAATAAACATATTTCCAGCAAAAAGAAATATAGCACCTTTTTCTAATATGACGTAAATATCGAAGCTCGATTTTCTTTAACTTCGTGGCCATTTCAAAATTGTTCTAATCAACTATTGAGTTGATCATGCATTTAAGTGTTTAAGATATGATTTATCTATAATAATAATAGATTACTTTTGTATGTAAAACAGCCCAGCAATTGTTCCCCTTAAAGAAAATGTAGTTATTGTTGCGCTTTACTGGTCTGGACGGAGGCTCTACCATGCCCCCAGATATCATAAGGAGAGCTGCGGTCAAGACAAGTGTTCGCAGTACATTTGCGATGTTGTATATCTAAGTTCTCAGACGTCTGGTCATGCCAAAGAGATTCTCCCGCAGCTACAGATTGTTCTCAAACCGCAAGATGAGTGGCAGTGACTAATAATGGAATACCGTATATTCTTCTATCTATTTGCTAATGAAATCACTGGTTGGAAATTTACAGTGAAATTAGCGGAAAAGGTGCTGTATTTCTTTTTGCTGCAAACATATTTATTTGCCGATACCCGGCCAATGTTAATTTTGCTGTCTCTCATAATTTTTAAGTTGATTTTGTGACCCATATATATTTTTTCCCTGACATGATTTGACGTAAACACATAATAGAATATTGACATCCTGACAAAAGCACTATATAACAGATATACAATTTGAGCTTTTGTCATTTTATCAACACAACATTTTAACCATCACAACGTTGTTAATTTTGTCAGCTACACATTCGAGCCATTTGGACACTCTGTCATGTAAACAGCTTAGAGTTCTTAAACCCAAAATATCAGGGTCCACCTATGGGCTAAATACTACAATTCCTAACTAATGCTGAGCAAGATATCTTTTCCTAAGGAGATTATATTTCCTCAAATCTACGTCTCTATTAGGAAATGTGCTGCATTTATTTTTGCTGGAAACATGTTTATTTTCCAATACCGGGCCGCACGTGTTTTGTTGCACCCTATGTCAAAGGCGGAAATATAACCGAACGCGTGTATGTTAATTATTTAAAACAAAATCGTAGTTAAGAGGCGACCCATTCTCTCCAATATCACATTGCTATCTATCATTTCCACATATAGATAGTATATCTA
This sequence comes from Hypena proboscidalis, assembly GCA_905147285.1. Lineage (NCBI taxonomy): Eukaryota > Metazoa > Arthropoda > Insecta > Lepidoptera > Erebidae > Hypena > Hypena proboscidalis. The sequence goes on from LR990126.1 coordinate 31,263,680, forward strand.
TCATAGCACAGTACTATCTATCATTTGCGTCTGAATGCCAGTGAATGTCTAAGTTCAAGATTGTCCATCGCATCGGTCAATCTTGAACATAGACAACACAGTATTAGACATACGTACATAGATAATAATATGTAGGCAGACTCCGTATACGGGTAATGTAACTCTAATAAGTTCAATTCAATTCAATTCAATTTATTTATTTGCGAATATGGGTTTTACAATGTTGTTACATGATAGATGAGTATCACCATAATCAGCCTGTCAGCATGCAAAATAATATTGATAATTTAAAAAAACATTGAAATACAATCACTACATTCAAGAAAATGTCACAAAATCATAATTAAAGTCATGTCAAGTATAAAAATTGAGAAGTAAAATATAATATAATAATAGTATAAAGTTTTGAGACTAAACGTGGTTATTTTCTTACTAAATATTGGATATAACAGGATATTAATCATGCATATTTGTTGTAGCCAGTTATTTCGATATTTCAGAGATGTTTTAATGTCTTTGTACCCGCAATGATTATAGTGTTTAAGTTTTAGTTTTATCGTGAACAAAGATACTGCAACATCTCTGAAATATCAAAATAACTCGCTAAAACAAATATACACAGTAAATATCCCGTTCTATCTAATATTTAGTAATGTTGCTTTTGATTGAGTATAATCAAATTTCAAATAGGTGCGTGTTGTATTTATCTACCTACATTATCCAGAACGGTGTGACAACGGACACAGGTGAAGTAAAAAAAAAAAATCTGCCATAGAAAATTATCACGTCATTTATCCGTAGTATGCAAATGATGGCACAAGACTAATATATTTAACGGATGTGCACTCTGGTAATAGGGCATTAAAGCCAAATTACGTGATACAGTATATTTTAAACATTTAATTTTGGATGAGTTTCAACAACAATTCACATTATCGAAATAAATGCATTATGCACGTATTTTCTCCTTAGAAGTACTCAACTACTCGCGTCTCAATGTTCAGTACCTAGATAAATGCTTTGCATACTTCAGTAGCTGGATACGACTGAAAAATATATCGTCGCCTCAAATATCTAGCTGTGTTAGAAGTATGAAACTCGGTATTTTATTTATAAGGACATCGATTCCTTTAGAACATTTAATACTGTACGAGCACAAGCTTATTTTTTAACCGACGACGATAAAAACGGAGGATGAATTCGACGTATGTGTTCGCTACAGACGTCGTAAGAAGAAAAAACAAGAATTTGTTGTCCATGAGATGGTAACTAACTGAATAGCCTACTAAAGCAGATTTACATGTGTCGCTTTATGTGAGGACTACGGCGTTATGTCTCATGTGCTAGTACTTTTAGGACCTGATATCATCCAAGTAATATTAGCTCTTTCACAAAAGTTAAATCATTTACAATGTTACAAAAAAACGTTGAATAAAAGCTTTTTTACTAGAGCTATAGCGATTTAATATTAATCAATACATATAATAAAGTTGTAAATTTACCATGTCTGTACATTGAAGATATTTAAGAAAATATTATGCGAGGGATCTTTATAATAGCAGTAGAAGACAAAACATTTTTTTTTGTTTGTCTGGCTGTCGGTCTGTCTGTACGTTCGTTCGGACATCACGCAAAAAAAGTGAACGGATACGATTTAAGCAATTGTGTAGCTGGAAGTCTAACTAAAAAAAAATTGGTATATGTTTTATCTTGATTTTTTTTTGCTAAGGAGGAAATTTAAAGAAAAATGCAAAAAATTCTTCTCTACATGACATAAATAAACAAAAAGATGGGTTTTGCCGAAATTGCACTCCCTACGAGGGAAGTCCCTTAATTTAGTAGGAAATAACAAGAAAGTATCGAATTCCACAAGGACGAAGTCGCGGCCACAGCACTACTACTAGCAGTAAAATAAAGCTCAACTGTCCCAGATTGGCTTATCATATTAATAAATCGCTGAAACTATCCAGGCTATTAGAATTGAATTGCAAATTAAACCGATTTGCTTCGAGCGTGACATCTGCCAGCTCCATGGAAGGCTCGTTATTTAATTAAATTCATCGTTATTAAAGATTCATTCCAACATGTTATATTTAATTTTACACAAAAATTTATTCCTAATTCTTTTGGTCACGGCATGGCCGGCTGGACCGATTTCGCTAATTCTTTTAAAAAAGCTTTCTAGTAATTTCAAATTACTAACCTTAACCTGCTCCAGCTAAGCTTAATTCGCTTGTGTTAGGAGGCAATTCACGTCCGCGGTGTAATGGCCAGGATTCGAACCCACGACCTCACGATCGTAAGACCAATGCCTTATCCATTGCACCACGGCCGCTTATTTGGCGGTGGCAGGTTAAAGGGAGACGCTGCCGCTCTGGTAGTTCCCCTACGACTCATTCACAAGAACTCTACCACAATCAAAATATTATGTTTGCAATATTGGTATACAGGGTGTATTTTTAAAACGGGGCAGTAAGGGCAAGTACCTTAACCGTTGCAGTTACAGCAAAACGTTCTTAAAAGACCTTCCCTAACTTTTTGGGACATTTTGAACTGCATTCACAGATTTTGTAAAAAACTTACAGTTAGAAAAAAAAAAAAAAGGTTCAAAAATTTTTTTTTTATGCCAATCGATTCTATTTCAAGTGGGGATCAAAAAACTCTATGGGACCATTTTAGCTTTCAGTACTAGAAAAGACAGAAATCGCCAAAAACGTTTCCCATACATTTCGGCAACAGAAACGAATTTCTACGATGGTCTAACTTTTTGTTATGGCCTGGAAGTGGGTAGAATTGACTGCAAAATTTGCAAAAGTGCAAAATTTTTGTGATATAGTACTTTTTGCAGATGATACTTCGCTTATTTTTAAAGTTAATCGTAATCAGGATAGTATTGATGATATTAACAGGTCACTTGCACTAGTCCAAGACTGGTTTACTAGCAACAATTTATTATTGAACTCGAATAAAACTAAATGTATAAAGTTCACTTTGCCTAATGTCAAGAAACAGAACATGAGTATAATACTAAATAACGAAATTATTAGTCTTGTAGAATCAACTATGTTTTTAGGAATAACCTTGGATCATAAGCTTCAGTGGGGCGCCCATATATCGTGTCTAGCAGGGAAACTCAGCTCCGCGGCATTCGCTGTTTGGAAAGTTCGTCAGTTAACTGATATTGAAACTGCGCGACTAGTTTATTTTAGTTATTTTCACAGTGTCATGTCCTACGGTATTCTGCTATGGGGCAAGGCAGCTGATATTCAAAACATTTTTGTAATTCAAAAACGGGCAATTCGTGCGATTTACAAACTCAAAGCTCGAGATTCTCTGAAAGAACGATTTAAGGAAATAGGTATTTTAACAGTAGCATCGCAATATATATTTACTAATATTATGTTTATACGAAAAAACATAGGAACATATACCAAGAAAAGCGATGTTCATTCATTAAACACGAGGAATAAGCATAAATTGGTAGGCCAATATTATCGCTTAAACAAAGTCCACAACTCATTTGAGGGACTTGGAGTGCGTTTTTATAACAAAATTCCTGTCGAAATCTTGAACTTGCCCCTACTAAAGTTTAAGAGTATCGTTAAGAATCGTCTCATGGAAAGGGGCTATTATAAAATTAACTTAACCGACACTACGCCTTGGAAATAATATTAATTTATCTAATGTATTTATTACAGTAATGTATTTATTATTTACAATTATTATGGTTACCTATTATATTTCAAATGAATTTCCAAGTTAGACATTGTTTTATCCTATTTATAATTATGATTGATTATGATTATTTTGACATATTATATTCTATATTGAGATTGACATAATTTATTTTTGACATCATATTATCATATTATTGACTTAAGTTTTAACTTTTTACATTATAATGAATATCAATTGATACCTACATTATTTTTATTATTTAATATGATGATTAATGAAAATTCACACTCACTAAATTTGATTTGTATAACCTCATTTCATGTTATTTCAAATATTGTTAAGTAAAGGCAATCTGTGTGTACATTTTTTAATTTTTATATTTTTGTAGTATAAATAGTTTTTGTTATTAGTATATAAATATTTTTTTTGTGTGTTCTGAAACCCTTATACAGTAGTATACACACATTGTTTTTACTCCTTTATTTTCTGCTTGAAGTGTAAGATATTGCAACATTATATACTATGGATTTATTTATAATAATTTAATTGCATTTTCTCTTTATAACCATATTTAGCTATAATGTTGTTTTGGTTGCTATAACTTACACATAGAATTATTGTCAAAAAAACAAACAAATATTGTATAAATTATTTGAAAAGATGGTGCACATGAGTTTCTCACCAGCTCTTCTCATGATGCAATACCCATCGGAGCTGGTACTTGGATTGATTTTAATTCAATTCTCTAAGTTGAATTAAAGTCAATCTAAGCTCCGGTGTCAAATCATTTTATTACAATAAGTATTATAATTTAGTTAGCTAAGTTTTATTTTAATTTTATATTTTTTGTGTTTTGATGTTTGTTTTGACGTGTTCAAGCGCCCCTTGGGGCCCATGGAAATAAATGATTTGATTTGATTTGATTTGATTTGATTTGATTTGATTTGATTTGATTTGATTAAAGTAAATAAAAAGAATTTTTACCCTCAAATTTCGAATTTGATTCGAGCGTATTTTGTCAATAATCGAAATGCGGGAGCTGCATTAGTGTGGTACCGCAATAAGTATCCGTTGCGGCATGTGCCAACAAGAAAGGTTATTACAAATCTTTTGAAAAACCTGGAATTGCAGGGTTCTTTCAAAATACGCTTCTAATAAGTCAATTTTTTCACGATTAGAAGACATTTTAGCGAGAATCCTTAATTAATAACTCATACGAAGTTTCTCAGCTGAAACTAAGTATAACACACAGATTTTCGAATCAAATTCGAAATTTGAGGGTAAAAATTCTTTTTATTTACTTTACAGTCAATTCTACCCACTTCCAGGCCATAACAAAAAGTTAGACCATCGTAGAAATTCGTTTCTGTTGCCGAAATGTATGGGAAACGTTTTTGGCGATTTCTGTCTTTTCTAGTACTGAAAGCTAAAATGGTCCCAAAGAGTTTTTTGATCCCCACATGAAATAGAATCGATTGGCATAAAAAAAAAAATTGTACTTTTTGCATTTTTTTTGCTAACTGTAAGTTTTTTACAAAATCTGTGAATGCAGTTCAAAATGTCCCAAAAAGTTAGGGAAGGTCTTTTAAGAACGTTTTGCTGTAACTGCAACGGTTAAGGTACTTGCCCTTACTGCCCCGTTTCAAAAATACACCCTGTATATTATAGGTAGTTGTAGCCAAGTCAAAAATGTGGAAGCATTAGTTGTAGGTTAGGTAAGATTTTCGCCCTGAACAAGCTCCAGACGAAGATCTTACCTAAATAAATAACCATGAAAATCATCAAATCACGAATAACACTTTTGTCCGACCCGGGATTCAAACCCAAGACCTCGTGGTTAGCGTTGCACAAATTATACTGCTTGACCGACAAGGCAGTTTGCGCTATAAGATAATCTAGGTATTATAATATTGACGTCCGATTTGCAACACCCACGAGAAACCTTCTCGCGAGTTTTACATCCATGTTTTCTCGTGACATTTTCTTTAGCACTTAAATGTATATATTATTATTTATTATTCAAATCATTGTAAGTAGTATAATTTAGTTTTACTTATAATTTGTTTTTATATCATTTGTTTGTAATATTTTGACGTGTTCAAGCGTCTCCTGGGGCCTATGAAAATAAATGATTTGAATTTTAATTTGAATTTGAATATCATTCCTTTGAGCCATAAAATTGCCTCTATCATTTTGTAGAGAGTTTTCAGGTTCGTCGCGCCTCAGTTACTTGTTTAATTGCGCTACGCCTTATTGCTGGGAAAACCGTAGGAAATATAAAGAATTTTAATCGGAAAAGAAAAATCGCTAAGGTTTAAACGAGTGCGAATAAGGTTAGCAAGATTGCGAAGAACTTAAGGAATCCATCTTTAAATAGATAAAGATAAATGAATTTCTATTTAAGAGCATTACTTTGGCAGCTTTAGATATTGTAGACTCTTTGGACTCAAGACCTGTCGTGTAGTAAATCCAAAGTATGTCTGAAATACTCTTTAGATTTATCGTAAAATTACGCCATGGACAACGTTAAAATACAAACATGTGTATATTGAACAAGCTTATTTAAACTTTAGAGATTGCAAGAAAAACAAATGTTTTCATACTTTTCAAGAGTTTTAAGTGTTTAATTTGTGTGGAAAAGTGTTTCTTTTTTAAATTAGTTGGAAACTAATTCTGAACCAACGCTTTTCAGGTTTCTGTTAAAGAAAAAAATTTTGAATATTAAAAAATCTTTATCATATACCTACTTATTTCAGAAACCAATATTTTACATTTGTTTTATTTGTCTTTAACAATAAATAATCTATATACATTAATTTCCCTTGGTCACGGCACCACGCGTGGACGTCTGGTTTGTTTTGTTTGTCATTGTCGGGAGAAGATTCTTATGGCATTACATTGACAGAATGCGTGGTTCAAAATATTGTCCAATAGGATGTATTCATATTAAGATAGGACAGCGTCTGTCGGATCAGCTAGTATCTAATATAAAAATATTTTATTTGCCACGTTCAAAAGCGACTGAAAAAGTTTTTATGCGATGGTATAAATAGATTTATTGGTAAAAGCTCCAAGGAATAGTTCGGCCGTTTTCTGTTTAACTCGGTGTGTTTACCGTATCGTAGCACAACGAGCACGCACCGATCGTACCGAGTAATCAGGTACCGGCTATAGTATCACAGACAACAATGATGTCAAATACGGACACCTATACGGGCAAAAATAAAAAAAATGTGTTTTATCGCTTTCGCCATCAAGACAAAGGCCGGGCTAAAAGATCTTAAGCTGCAAATAAACTGGTGTAAATTCTGCGAAAAATTTTAACTATGCCATTAACCACTTCATTAAGATTGATAAAAGCCTTTTTATTTTTATCAAACACTCAATTAATTAAAAATCTTCAACGGTTTATAACTCTAATAAACAGTAGTAATCATTATTATCTACAGTATTGGATAATGTAACTTAAGCCCTATTTGAATCCTTACAATCGCCGATAGCGTATATATACAAAATAAATCTATAATACAAACACATTAAAGTAACAGCTGTGTTCAATTTTCATATTATAATCCGTCACTTCATTATTCTGTCAAGTTATAATTTACTTGGTGAATAACACTTACTTGGCGTTCAAGAAATAGACCCTTATCCTACAAATATTAAAAAGCGTAACCTATTCGTTCAAGGTAAACTGTTTAACGGATTTTGAGCTTGTAGTCAAGATTCCTCCGACAAACAATATTCGCATACATTATTGTAAGCTTCTATATTTAGAGTGCTTTGGGCACTGTATGGATGGAAGCCCTTACAAATGGGCAAATTTGTGAGTATGTATATGAATTATTAAATGTTTGCTACTCTTTAAGGTAATGCCGTGTTTTCTTATTGATGTGATAAGACGTGTCATTATAAACATAAATTTAAGTGCTTCAGATATGATTTGTCTATAACAATAGATTAAAACTTAATAATATTAAAGTTAAACCTATTTTACTTTTGTGTGGATAATAGCCAATCAATTTGTTCTCTCTCCAATTATAAAGCAAAAACAATGCATCAAATGTTTATAAATCTTGGCACACATGTAGTATATGCTCTCGAAATCTAGATTAATACGTATATTGTGTATCATACAGCGGAGATCGCGGTCAGAAAGGAGTAGACTTTAAAAAAATTCGCGGCAAATAAAAATAAATTATACATTCGCTTTAAAAACAGTGAATATTAATACCAATTTATTTTGAAGTTTGATAGACTAAAAAGCACAGTATTTGCAATTTTAATATAACAATGTGGTATTTATCTTTGAAGTATTTTTAATAAAGCGAGGGACTAATATTGCAAGAGTTCATTGGTCGCTGGTCTACATTCCTATTTGTCATCTTTTTATTGCAGTGAATTGTATATCTGTCTGTTGCACTTTCGGGCCAAAAACTAGAGGAAAATTGGGATGGAGATAGTTGAAGGCCTATTGAAGAATGAATCATATAGAGGAAATATTTGTATTTTTGTATGTTAAGAATAAGCACTAAAACAACTAGACCGATTTATTTTTCTCTCAAAAGACTTCTAAATTATCACATTGTGTATAACTTATTCTCAAAAAAACCGAGCTCATGCGATCGGATTCAGCTAGTTTATTTTTTAACAAAAACGAGGAATACAAACCTGCCTCGTTAGACTAGTGGTTAGCGTACACGGCCTGACACCGTGAGTGTTCAGGTTCGATTACCGTTGGGTTGAGCAAAAGTGTTAATTGAGATTCCTCTAAAAAAATACTCAATCGCAGCACGGAGTTGGAATTGTGCCTTGTGAATGACGAATGGCTCACCACTTTATCACATGGAAGGTGAAGTGTGAGTTGAAACACCTCTGCCACACCCTTCTGAGTAATATACGCGTGATGTTATGTGGAGTTGAATCATCGCATATATATATTCCTTTTCATGATAGTTTGTGTTACTGGCGTGAACTGTATAAATTATGAGTCCAGACAAAAGGTATTCGCCGTGACATTTTACTCTGGGCCTCTACAATACTGTTAATTATTCATCCCTGGCCAACTGTGCCGGCGCGGTGCCTATCTCAACTAGAAAACAAGACTTCGTCTGTGTGGGATTTGTTGATCCACGCATTTTTAACTGAAAACAAACGTAACTGTCCTTTCCCGTGGGTTTGTTTCGCGGTCTTGAAAGAGTGCACAACAGCATAACCCCTGAGATAGAATTATTAACTTATTTTTATTCAGAAGCATTATACGAAATATTCGTGCTTCACGCTAAAAAAATGACGGACTTTCATATAGTCGTTGAAGTCTTATTTTACTATAATTTCCAAAATTCCTTCTTAGTGCGCGTCTACGTCATGAAAGGTACCTTTGTGCAAAATTTTACGTTTCTAGCCCCAGCAGTTTAGGCTCTGCGTTGATGAATCAGTCAGGTATGTATGTACAGTGGGCCAAGCAATTAGGTATGCAGAGCAAAAACTTTTATGCCATAGTGCAAACTGACTGCAAGAGTATGTATGAATTACATATGTAATAAGTGTAATATACCCACTATTTAGATATGTAACTCACTTATCTATAACTGGTGTAGTAAGTCTTTACTAAGACTTAGAAGTTTTTGCCCTGCATAGCTAACTCGTTGGCCCACTGTACGTATGGATTTCGGCAATATTGATATTATACGACCGATTGAATTTGTTTGTCAAAATGTGTATCTGTCTGTATGTTAATTACGTTTTGAAAGTTCAAAGAATAAATCTTTTCAATTTGTTCATAATAAGAAGTCCGTACTAAGAAACTTAACACATACGTGATACAATATTAACCTTGATAATGACTTTTATTGGCATGTCTGACACACGTTACGAATATAGCTGTGATATTTAGTCTATACTAATATCATGAAGAGGAAAGATTATTTTGTTTCTTTGTTACCAAGAATTAACTACTACTTACTACTATTTACTATTTCGAGCTGCTAAGGTGAAAAGTTGTATGTTCGACACAAGATCAAAGTATTATTTACATCTCTTCCTTTTGAATCCCTCACTAGAGTCTTCTACCGATGTTCTAACCGAACATTAAAAATACGAACTTTTCTCATTAAAAAAACTATTTCCTGATCATTAGTTTGAAAAAATAACTTTTTCTTTAATTGTTAAGCTCACTAACCTCAGAAATATCTTCTATGCAAGCTCCGAGTGGAATTGCAAGCTTTTCTAGAAGCGTTATTAAAGGAAAATGTACTGTATTTTCTTTTGTCATTATTTTTCTTAAGAATAGACTACATTTATAGACTGTTATAATGTCTGGGTAGGTTGTTTAAAGTAACTTATTTATAGGTCTTGCAAGTCTTTAAGTGTTGCACTAGGAAGGGTGGCTGAGGTGTATATCACTCACATTTTACCTGTTATGTTTAAGCGGTCGCCTCGCCGCTCTCCACTGCACTGGTGTTGTGGGTTCGATCCCCACATGGGACAAATCTTTGTGTGATTCGCAAAGATTTGTTCTGAGACTGGGTGTGCTTGTGTGTGTGAATGTGTGTATTTGGCCTTGTCATTGGGACCATTGGATAGTGTAATTGCTTCTGGCGTTCTTATTGTTATAGAGGGTGAGTCTATTGCCATCCACTAGGTTAAATTCCATCTTAAACTCAAATAACTCTTTTGCCCGACCCGCGATTCAAATCCGAGAACTAACGATGAAAGGCGCATACGCTAACCACAAGACCAACGGGACAGTTAAATATTATACTTTTTTAAAGTTGTGCTAAAATATAAGTATAATTTTACTGCTTTTAAAAACACACCCTGGCACACAAGAACGACGAAATTACATTATAACCAGATTAATGAAAATATTCACCACGGTATAAAGGACGATAAAATGTTGCCAGGTACGTCATGGTCAAATGACGTGGCAACATTTTATCGTCCTTTTACGAGTCGAATACTTTTGGAGATCAAACATCGTAATTTGTCAAACATGACAAATTTATTATTGAAAAATAATTGAGTCATTGGTCAAATAAAACGGTGGCAAGTTATTATTTTTTATTATGTAATTCGGAATTCGGATATTTTGGTTAATTATCTCTACACGAGAAAACTGGTGTTTTAGTATTTCATTGAATCAATATTGGGGATAATGTCGGCTACACCAAAATCTATGTTTCTAACGTTAAAGTTGTAATAATGTTGTAGGTAAAAGCAAATACGATATGTGAATAAAACAGCATCTTTACAATATTTGAAGCCAATAAAAGAAAATAAATTAGAGAATTTATTTTAGCATATTTATTTAAGTAATGGCAAAATAATAAGGTGACGTGAAGCATCCGCTGGAGAAATAGCACCTTTTTAAATGATCAATTAGTATTCACACCGTTACAATGCCGAGTCGATAACAAAGCAATAAGTGCTAATAAGTTGATGGAGAATAACCCCTGTAGGTACTACACAGAGAGGATGACACATAACGGCATTTATTGAAACCACCGATTCCATACACGATCAGTATTTACCATTTGTAAATTTTTATTCACGAAAAAAGTTTTTGATTTTTCGAAAACAATGATCAATTTTTCAAAAAAAATAAAAAAAAATTTGTGGATACAAATTTGAACCGATGAAAATATGTGTTATAGAATCTGTCGATTCAATCAATGTCACTAAACCGCACCCACTCTGTAAAAAACGTAGCGTACTAGAAATAGTGGCCTTTTGACTATGTTTTACAAGTATCATGAAGAATAAAAGCGTCGCTATGTTTAAAAATATGATTTTTCATAGATATGTAGTAAACTGGCGTAAATTTCAGCTGACGGTAAATGGCATCTACCTTCCACAATATATCCGTCTCACCATCAATCCTGAACCAAGAAAGCACTACCTACAGCGACAGTTAAAGGTGAGATACTGATGCACAAAAGCTTATAATTTTATTTATTGAGTTTACAAGGTACATGATAACAACTAAAGAATGAAGAAATTCTTATAAAGATAAAAATTATTTTTAAGAGAGAACATTCATGAATTTTAAGAGTCAAGTTTTTGATATGGATTTACTATGACAACATGACTCCATTTTTTTTAAATATAATTGGCTGTCGTATTTAAACGAATGTTAAAAATTAATTCACAAAACACCGTACGTTAAAGGCCTTTGAACGTTGCGTAGTCAATTACGCAAATGAACTCGCGACGTTTTCTTCCACATATTACTTTTTCTCTAAGTCAAAAGGCGAATGGTAATACTACCTTATGGATTTTTTTACATGATTTCTTTTACACGCTTTTATCCATGCCAAATTTTAGCTTTCTAGAACTAACAGTCTCGACGCTTTGACGACGACAAACAGACAATCAAGACGAAACTATAAGAGTTCCTAGTAGGTACTACGCAACCGTAAAAATTATGATAGCATGATATATATCCAGTACAATTCTAAGAAACAGCGTTTTATTTAAATTATATTTGCACGTATTATACATAACGCCGTACGTTAAGCGCCTTTAAAAATTCCACAGTAAATTACGCAAATGAACTCACGAGCTTTTCTTCCACTTTCTACTTTTTTCTAAATCAAAAGGTGAATGGAACTTATGGCATTTTCTCACATGAATTTAAGTCGGCTCGGATTGCGAACGCCGTAATGACACAAAAATGATATCTCGCTTTCTGAACATTTGTATATGGAGGATTAAACTTTTGCGGTATAAGCTTTATCGCTTTTTAGGGTGGGTAGTTTTTAAAGCTACTATAATTGGGGGGAAATTACGAGTACTATTGGAATGGTTTTCACCAAATAGAACGTTTCGCTAAGCATCAACCATATTGTTTGTAACGTAACATTTATCGAAATTTCCATCTACAGAAAGTTGTCTAAAAACATCAATTATAATTTAATTTGACAAATGTGTATGTATCAAACTATTGCGGCAAGCGTATGCCTAAAAAATCTTTGATTTTTTTTTTTTATACTTTAATTTTTGACAGTAATTTATATATTGTGTTTATGGGGGAAGGTAGCTCAAAAGTTTTAATATCGACAGTTTCGTTAAAAATCAAACCACGGTTTCTGGTGGCATTTCAGCTGACTGGTCAAGTACTTTAATTATTATCGCCATTACTGCCCGTTGCTTCATATTGAAAATAGCAAATACGATCAAACTTTTTCAGTCGTTCCCTTGCTTCTAAGATAAGAGCCAGTTTCATTATATCCGTATAAATTGTATCCTATATGAATATAAAAGTGACAAAATTAACAGTTCACGTGAACTCGACACATAACCGTCACTTTAATTTGTTGAGTGCTATAATAATATGTTTATTCTAGCAATAAGGTTTATCTTACACTTGCGAAACCAGCTCTAAGTATTTCAAAACCAAAATTCGTAATGTAAACGTATCATCATCGCTCATATCTAAGACAATCTCTAGTCTAATACACACAGACGTCGCTCAAATCTCGCAAGCACATGAATATTCACCGCCCGGAACAACTACGATGAGCTTAGTGTAAGACTAAACGCACGTGCCAAATCTAGCCTGGTCGTATCCATTAATACCCTTTGATAGACTGTAATATCAACAAAGCTAGGATTATACGCTTTACTTGAAACTTCCTATCTATTCTCTAGACAATATTACAAGAAAATCTTTAAAATATGATTAGGTCGTTTGGTCATGTTGAAAGAATGGATGAAAGTAAATTAGTAAAGGAGATAACGCAGATGTAGCTGGAAGTATTGTAGGAAGTCGTCCTCGGAAGACATGAATAGACAAGATAAGAGGCGCGTCTTTCAGAAAAAATAAGTACGTAGTACACGAAATCGACGCGCATGTATGATGAGATGTGTAAATGTTGAGGAAGCGAAAGAAGTATGTAAGGAGCGTAGCACATTTCGTCCCATCGTCTCTGCCTAGCCCTAATAAAGGCAAATAGGTTTTTGAAGAGCGTGAAAGTGCGACGTCTGGTGTTACGAGTGTCCCATAGGCTATAGTAACAGCTTTCCATTAGGCAGGCTATATGCTTTTTAGCCACCTTGGTGGAATCAAAAAGTACTATCGGCCTAACTAGCGTGGCGTTGTCTCCCTAAAGTTTAGTGCCAGTTAAATTTAATATGATTGATACACTAAAAATTTCTTCTTTACACCTTATTTTAGGTTGGGTTTATCTTATTTTAGTTTTATAGTTTTTAGTTTAGTTTTGACTTTTTTTATTATTTTTTCTTTCTTAACCATACCATAACTATACCCTTCTAAAACGAAATCCTAAACGATTTCAAGACATTTTTATGTCATTATAATAATATAAAGATTATCAAAAACCGTACAGCAAAAAAAAATAGTACCAAAACAACAAATAATAATGTTCCTAGAAATTAAACCCAAAATCCATGTCTCGAAATGTTGCTTCAACCTTTAGTCGGTTATATCGTAGTTCAAATTGAGCTCAGGCATGAATATTCACACAGGCATTCCCACATTAATCTAGCTGAACGTTTCTATAGCCTCCGCTAACTGACAGACAGCAATAACAGCCAGATAAGGATTATGGGATAAAGTTAGAGCTGGTCATTTCTTTTTGCTCACTTTTTATATTTAGATTGGGATTTACTTTAGGCACCCAGCTCCAGTTAAGTGGTTATTTAAACAGAATGAACACTGTGATTCATTTTGTAATTTTGCCAAGCAAACACGCAAAACTGTTTAATTTAGGGTGAAAACATGGAATGATTACCTACGTCTAAAAGTACGTATGACAGTGAGCCGTTTAGGTTCAATACAACAAGTAGGTACACATTGGATTTATGTTATGCGTGGCGCGGTCTATTGCTCATGCTCACATCAATCTGTTTTTAGGGTTCCGTAGCCGAATGGCAAAAAACGGAACCCTTATAGATTCGTCATGTCTGTCCGTCCGTCCGTATGTCACAGCCACTTTTTTCCGTAACTATAAGAGCTATACTGTGGAAACTTGGTAAGTAGATGTATTCGGTGAACTGCATTAAGATTTTGATGCAAAAATAGAAAAAGAAACAATACAATTTTGGGGTTCTCCATACTTACTTAACTGAAACTCAATTTTTTATTTTCATCAAACGCATATCTATGGATAGGTCTTCAAAAATGATATTGAGGTTTCTAATATTTTTTTTCTAAACTGAATAGTTGCGCGAGAGACGCTTCCAAAGTAGAAAAATGTATGTTTGAACGAGAAGAGATCTAATAATTCGTTTTTTTTAATACGTTATAAATCGTAAACCGCATGTTACCTTTCATTCAATCAACGCCAATATAATAGAGAATAAAGAAAAACATTTATTTTTTATGCAATGGACGAAAACAACGTGACAATACATTCTCTTACTCCCTTAGTGTACTAAAAAGTACACCAAAGGAGGAAAGTAGTCGATTTCATTGGTGGTGTAGTTTGAGGATTACACCTTAATTCACCCGAAAGTAATCGAACTTTCTCCTGAGAGATAAATAGTGCTGTATACTACACTTACAGAGAAACAAAAACAACCAAATCTACAAAATATGTACCATAAATTACAGAAACTACCAAGTTTTACCAAAAACAACCATAATTTACCAAAAATTTACAAAAACAACAAATAAATAAAATAAATCATAAAATGAGAGAAAAAGACTTCACCTTCGTAACAGAGGGAGTTTTTTCTACTTTTCCTACTGTTTAGAACTTGCCTGAAACCACTTTTTTTTTTTTAATATTCTCCGTATCATATACTACAATGGGGTAATTTCTACGTAGGTGTAGTATAAACGTATTTGACGTATAGCTAATTCTTCTTCTTCGTGCCTTTATACCATTATATACGTACCGATAGCTAATTACAGGCCGCATAATAGGCTGAGGGGCGAAAGTGGTATCCCTATAAATACAGGGCTTTAGAATTACCATCAAGTACTCTTGGGTAGATCAATAGCTTGGATAAACACAGTACAGCACGTGTATTAATTGATAGAAAACAAATATTTAAACGAAACCATACGTTTGGAAGTTTGCTTGCTAGCAATAGCTAAATGATAGAATTTCTGTATTTTTGCTATAGAACTCCTTCGAAATGGTTAGGCTTTTTACAAAGAAATTTGTCATAAAACATCAAAACCACATAAAAACTGTCAAATCATTCGTAAATCGAGAGCATTTGTATGTCAAAATGTATTGATTCCGTGACGTACAAGCACTTTTCTTAAGAACCTATGAATGCACACTGACATTTGCATTGACACCGAGAAACATTATATGCTTATCCCATTCTCTCCGAAGTAGTAAAACCATAAGGGAGAAGAATTAGATATATAGTTGTTATGTTCCATCTAGGTACTTAATTTAAGGCTTTTTATGATTTTTGTCATCTGAGTGTAGGACGTTGGCTATTTTCTATTATACCACGTGGGTGTTGCCGCGGGTGGAAGTTCGTAAAAATATTATTAGAAGAGCCTATCAAAGCTGTTCTTAACTTCAAAGATAATTGTTATCCTCGAAATTTCAAGGGGTCTAACTTGAGTTGTTATGGTAGGAACTTTAATTAACTCAGGCTTAACTTAACGTAAAGTTGAACAATACTAAGTAAAATACTTTGTTGTTTGTTTTGAGGTACTATCAATTAGGATTGCGATACCAAGGACTAATTTTATAATTAAATGGAAAGTAGTATGAAGATTTTTAATATGACTTTTGTTGGTACGTCCGTCTGATGTCGATAAATTCAGATTCATCTGTACGGATTCTAATGCGGTTTTTTTTAGGGTTCCGTAGCCGAATGGCAAAAAACGGAACCCTTATGGATTAGTCATGTCTGTCCGTCCGTCCGTATGTCACAGCCACTTTTTTCCGTAACTATAAGAGCTATACTGTGGAAACTTGGTAAGTAGATGTGATCGGTGAACGGCATTAAGATTTTCATACAAAAATAGAAAAAAAAAAACAATATATTTTTGGGGCTCTGAAACTCAATTTTTTTTTCATCAATCCCATACGTGTATGGATTATTTATGGATAGGTCTTCAAATACATTTTTTTCTAAACTGAATAGTTTGCGCGAGAGACGCTTCCAAAGTGGAAAAATGTGTCGGATCAGCTCCCATCTTCGCATAAAATTCATTGTTATTTGCCTCAGTGTCTTCTTCAAGTTAAACTTTTCACTACGAAAACGATAAACTTTGAAAATGTTTGGCACGTTCATTAGTTATTCAAATTAGTTCGTTGATATTGCGAGATATATCTGCAGCGTTCGCTATACATCAGGGTTTGTAATACAAAATATATTTTTTTTGTCACGGCTACAATGGCCTTAGTGCCATTTTTACATTCTTATTTATGTTTTTTGTTATTTATCAGTCTTTAATGAGTTTGTTTAAAAATTTCCAATTGAATTTTAATATAATATGTAGATAGCGGCATATAGAATACTTTGTTTTGTAATATAACATTTAGACAGAGAGATTCTCCGTAATTTAATAAGTCACTTAATCGGCGGGAGGCATTTTTTGTCAAACTAACTATTTCACTTAGTTTACAGGCAAGATGAGTATTTTATAATTATATAATTTAAGTGTTTAATATCCGCTTGAGGCATGTTATAGTTTTTTCAGGTATCACAATCTTATCTTATTTAAAAATCAATAAATTCTCAATGATGTCCTTTACTTTAAAAACCATATTAATAAACTTATGAAATTAAAACAATCGAATACAGAACATGTTTTAAATATAGAATTTTGAGTTTAAATTGTAGTGTAAAATAAGTTTTATTTTAATAACTTAAGCCACGCTTGTTAAAGTTGAATTCACTACGTAAAGATACATTTCATACTTTTCTTTTTCTTTTGATGTATGATATTATGATTATACAAAGAACTGAAATGCATTGAAATGGCTGACAGCCAATCCGCTTAGCAGTCAACACTCATTTTCTACTTTGAAGTCTTTGACTGTGGTGTTTTACTCGAAATGGCAATTTAAATGTGTATTACTTTAAATTAAGTTAAGACTCTTGTATAAAACACCATTTCAGTACAAGAAATACATTTTAATGAGTTTCTATATAAAAGAATATATCATATTCCGACAAGCTTTTTCGTTTGCAGAATCCCTCATTTTAAGATATCTTATTACCACCTCCGTAATAACCAACCAACCAAAAAGGCCAATTAAAATGAAATATTATAAAACCAGTGATAGTTTAACCTTTGGCATTCACTAATTTTGTCATAATCGTTTATAATACCTAGATCGTACCCATACAAACGCTATCTAAAGTGGAACTTAAGCAAATTGATGTGTGCATGAGTATACCGCCATTCTGCATCGAGACAAAACGGCTAAGCGCGTATTCGGTTTCTAGATGATATATTAACTAAAAATCATAAATGAGAAAGTAATTCTGTTTGTCTGTCTGTTAAGGTTTCACGAGTAAACTGTAGAACTAGTCTTGATGAACATTGGTGTGGAGATAGTTTAAGATCTGAGGAAGGTCATAGGCTACTTTTTAGCGATATACATACCACGCGGGCGAAGTTGCGCGCAGAAACTAATAATTCTATAATTATAGTTGCAACGGTTATTTATTTTAAGAGGGTTTTTACCTGTAGTGCGCTTCATACAAAAGCAGTTTGTACTTGTTATTATTCAATCTCCTTTTTATTATGTGAAAATATCATATAAAAAAAAACTGTGTCTCTATGGTTTTATTTATTGTAAAAGCTAAATACTGGACTTTTCCATGTAGTTGTAACTCAAAGGATAAAATATGACACAAACGAATTCAAGTGGCAGCAACAGCTGTATTCGATTTTATGATAGAACTGTGTTTTTTTTTTAGTAAAGCTTCGGTTTCCTAGGAAAGCGGTGTGGAATAATGCGGCCGTAATTTTATGGCCGTAACACGAGTAGTATGTCTACTGTGATGTCGATCACCGCAGCTCTCTATGAAACGCTACATTTACTTTACATACGTTTTAGTGACGTCATTCTTCCTTTACGGCCGCATTATTCCACACCGTTTTCCTAGAAAACCTAAGTTTAATGGGGAATACTCTATAGTAATAAAAACAGTGAATTTTATGACAGAGAGCAACGCGAGGTACTAAATCCCTGACCCTCTCCGCGTAATCGTGCGTAATCCATAAATACATTCAAAATCACACGAAATTAGAATTTATGTCAATCAAATATCGACTGTATTCATGCGAACATGAGGTTGCACAACATTTTCGAAACCGGCAGATTCCCTTACAAATGGCACCACTGGATAGGTTTAACTGCTGTCAACTGATAAAGGTTGAGTCGGTAAGGTTCAATTTATAATAAAATGTTTGTACAAACGCAGTGCAATTTTAGAGTTTTCGCCCACGACCGATAGTAGGTGGCCGATTTCAAACAGAATTTACAAGTAGACGTTGGCACCTGAGCTTGAGCGGAAATTCACCGGTGATTTACTCCTAAAAGTGCTCGTAGGGTCAAATCGGAGAATGGGTGATTAGCATTTATCGAGCGAATCCTTGTATAATTTAAATGGGCTTTCCGTCAGAAAATTCACAATACCAGCACGGAGTTGGAATTTTGCCCGGTAAGTGGCGATACGCTTACCCATGGGACCTAAACATAACAGGTGAAGAGTGGTTTGTGTGGTTTGTACACCTATGTTATGTTATGTAATTCGATTAACTGTAAATCACCTATCTACGTCGATTACTTTTTTGCCGTTGCAAGCCTCTACTTAAATATATGTGGAACTATTGTGATTATAGCCTCATTATAAAAACTTCTTTAGGCCAATAGCCTCCTTACATTTAAGCAGTCGGCCGATCGGGAGTAGTTTGAAATCATCCGGGTCCAAGATATGGCGTAATATCTAGCATGGATATCTGTATATAAATAGCACTCTCTTCTAGAACGGAAAGAATCAATCCATGCAATTTATCTCTGAGTCTAAAATTCAATTTAAACAACCTGAAACATACAATTATATAAAATATTACAATACAGAGAACAGTTTGCGAGGTAAATGACATTTTTATCATAAAATAACATCACGCCTATGTTACCCAGAGGTGAGTGGCAGAGGTGTCAACTAAGACCTCACAGTTCAACAAAACAGTCAATAAATAAATGGTATTTAGTATATAATAATTTCCAGAATTTGCAATTTATAAATTTTGTAAGTTATAAAAAATATTATTTTAGGGAATTTTGCCTGAACAAACGGTTTTAATCTCTCTGTTCTGTTCAAATATTGAACGAGAGAGGAAGATAAAAGAAAAACCTTATCTTGGGTGGTAAAATTGAACTTGAAAAAAATATAACATAATTTTGACTAAAATGAATTTTGTATTAAAATGAATTAATATTGCAGCATCTAAATTCTCGTATGCGCGGTGGTGCTACGGAAGTTTTAGCTCTACACAAGCTACGTGCTACGAGCTGCTCTGAGCGCCTACGAGCTGCTACGAGAACCTTATTAACCTATTTTTTCTCACAATTAACCGAGGTTAAAAACTTTTACTGTTCTTTGTGAATAGAACCTATTCTGTCTGCGCCGACATCATTATAAAGTTTTACTTTAGCATTATGTTATTAAAAGTTTTATATGTAAATTATATTTTGTTAAAATTGTATACTTAGACATAGTTATTTTGTTACAAAAATATATTTCAAAATACTTTTGAACAGTCCTGAAATACAATGCGTATTGATATTGCTTGTATGTATGTCAGTTCGTATTTTATCATAAAACATGACTTTTTAGAAAAACAAGCATCCTCTATAAAAATAACCTACAATTCATTCTTAGACCTAATAAATACAGGGTAGATGCGATACTGGTTGAAACCACAGACTTTAGACGTTATCAGTGTTTTAGAATATAGAATAAATAGATGGCGCTACATCTAAAGTCCAGTAACTGAAGACAAATATTATCACCAAACTGGAATACAACATGAGTATCACCTCGTCCACTAGGATACCGAAGTCGCGGACTCTCAGACTTTTACGTACATTGCACATATACACTACATACTATTTATATCCCTACACTGTTACGACGTAATGTACGTAAAATTTATAGAGAAAACTGGCGTCGTATAGTGGGCTAAGAGGCTAAGGGTGAGACGATGACGTTGGAACTTGTCTACAAAAGTTACCACCATTGAATTTATTAAACCAACATTATAATGAATGCCTATTTACCACCGCATTGTGTTACCACATAAAAGATGAAATCTGGATGGTGTGTCCACAATGTGGCGGCGTTTCATTCATGAAATATATGAAACAAAAGTTTATTCGACTAGCAAAGCCCAATATCAGTTAGAACCGGGCTCATTACAGTGATGTTTTAATGCCTATTATGTGCTGCAAATAATACGGTAAAAGGCCTGAAAGCTATGGCATAATATTAATACTTAAATTACTATATTTTCTACTGAGAAATGTTGACAGCAATATATTTATTCTCTTGTCATCTAAATCAATATTATAAAGCGATCTTATTAGACGATTATATTTAAAAGATTTCTTTGTTTGTACTTTTTTTTATACTACGCCCACTGCGACGAACGTGTAGTCCACCTGATGGTAAGTGGAGTACTGCCCATGGACGTCAACAATCCACTAAAGTAGATTATAGATGCGTCGCTGCAGCTGAGGACTACGGTGTTACGCATCATGTGCCAGTAATTTCAGGGCCTGATCTCACCACCAAACCGGAACACAGTAATGGAAGCACTACTATTTGGCGGCAGGTTAAAGGTGAGACGGTGGTGCTGCCACCCTCGAGCTCATTCACAAGAGCTCTACCACCAGTAAAAGGTTCAAATGTAATGGGCGAATCTTAATGAAAATTGGTGTAAAGATATATTAAGACCCCAGAAATACTAAAGGGTTCTCTTTATTGATCACCTCCGAAACGGGTAGCCAAATGATGTAAACATAGCCAACGGCCTCAGTCCATAAAATGGCATAAAAATACTGAGGCCGTTGGCTAATTATAGATCGCTAGGTGAAGGTCGACATACCACGTGGGCGGAACCTAGCAGTGCACAAAAAGTACGCTGGGGATAGGCAGAGATAATAAAAAGGGTAGATATGTTTTAACATATTATTATGTGTACTTCTTTTGCTGCCAGAACATTATATTAAAATTGATAAATTTAATCACAATCACAGTAAATTTGACTCCTTATAATTGATTTACTAAATCATTTAGCTATGCTTAGCAAATAATAGGTAACAGTTGAAAAAAAGGGACAACCAACCTGCGACCTCGAAAGACATAGATAGAGCAGAAAATAGCCTTCCTTTGTCTCATTTCTAATGTAGCTAGCTAGAAATGAATAATACTTGTCTCGTAGAAGTAAATCGACACGACAGTTCCCATTACGGTCGCTCAGTAGGAGACCATTATGGCATTTAACCTCCTGCTATGCTGAAACATTAAGTTAAATCTTCCACCGTCTTGTTAGCCCTCCGTAATGTAGTTGGTCAATTCTGAAGTTCATAATGTTTTCGAATTAACATTAGAATCTTATCTTATTTAAATGACAGGATAGGAATGGTGTGATAAGAGATCTTTGTGGTTTGAAATTTGATATAGTGACTAAGTTTGGTCATGTTAAAGGGATACATGAAAGTAGATTATGGAACGAGATATAAATACAAGGCAAATGTGGCTCAAAGTAATGGAAAAGGTCGTCCTCGATAGACATATTATAGTCATTCAAAATGGACAAGTTACACAAAACCGACGAGCATGTATGAATGTTGAGGAAGCAAAAGAGGTATGTTAGGAGCTCATGTCGTTTCTTTGTATCTACCTACCCTTATGGGGGCGTATGTAACATTAGTATCTCAAGCAGATAGGTCGGTACATGGAGATAAACTGGAATTCTATGCAAAGACAGTCTTTGAGAGAAATTAAACCGAAATGGAATCAAAGCTGCATCTGACCCAATCAGACAAATTCAGGTAAAAAGGCTTTATATCAAGTATCTGGTACTGCTGAAATCACTAACCTACTACTTGTTTTGCTGTCGAGCTTATCTCTAGCTCGTCAGCAAATATAGTCTTGTTCATCATGTCTACATAGTTTAAGTTGTAAATTATATAATAAATAAATTTTATATTATGTTGATGGTGGCAGAGTTTCAGTAGTGCCTGCACTACTGTGTTCCGGTGGTGAGATCAGGCCCTGAAATTACTGGCTCACGAGGCATAACTCCATAGTCCTCATATGAAACAACGCATCTTCAATCTGCTTTTGTGGAATAATGATGTCTATAGGCACTTAACATCAGGTGGGCTATACGTCCGTTCGCAACATAAATATGTTGAATAAAAAAATAGGTTTTAAAGTATTAACATGTATTATTTTGTATCCCCCGTGTACCATTGCATGATGCGTATACGATGCACCATCAATGGAGCACGTGAGACTAATTTAGTTACCGCATTGATAGTATGGTCTCATCTGCGCTATTGATGATACAAGGCATTTATATGTGTTTCCATGTATTTTATTATTTATATATTTTAAATTTTTATTTCTGTACTTATTAATGTAGACGCTGTGGTCTCTCTAATTGAGAAAACACATTACTTTATCACTGTCAATGTAATTATTATTATTTATGTCTAGCGCATTTCTTGTTAAAGACCCTTTAAATAATAATAAATTGATAATATAATATATCAAAAAGATATTTTAAAAATAGAGCGGCATTGCACCAAAGTAAGTACAGACGAAATTGATATACAAACTCTGACTTGCATCTCTACTACTTTGGTACTATAATGTTTACTCAATGCTAACATGATTTAAAAATTAGACCCGAATGGCATATGTTTATATCAATAACTTAGAAATGCATCAGTCTTTTCAAGTGTTGAGTAAGCTGAACTTTCGTTCGTTCTACTATCTTTCTCTCTGATTGGCATTAGAGTGACATTTATATTTATTTTTACGTTTTGATTCCGTAAAATGCAAGATTCCAAAGAATGAAAGATTAATCTTTACTCTAATTAACAAGAGTAATAATAGGCACTCCTATCCCAAGTAGCAATTAAACCGCAAGTAAGTTAACTAAGTATAAACATAGGTAGGTGTATAATATGAATTATAAAACCTTTGTAATCATTCATTCTGACAAATATTACAGCACACATAGAATAACGATCATTACACAAAATGAAAATAGGACGAGTACTATTAAAACGTTTTAATTAACTCGACCAATAAAGAGAAGTTATTTAGCTAAATTGCATGAATATCGTGTAAAACTGTAGAAATTTTAATGTTAAGGGTATTGCTAAAAATCACAAAACATTATCGTGATTATGCGGCATAATAGCGTTCAAATACATGTATGCATTAGCATTCACGCTCATTTTGAAATTATTCTATATGAGCACTAATGTGTAATTTTGAAGTGAAATCACTAATTTCAATAAAATTAATGTGAGTTTATTTTATTTAGAAAGTTTATATTCTGCTTTTATTAGCTGCAAATAGTTAGGTATTCCATTAATTCGTTTAGTTAGATTTAGATATAAGAAGTGTTCAATTACTTTTGCGTTTGTAAGAATAATTAAATAATTTCATAAAATAAATAAAACTATTTCTATGAATTATGTTTAAAAAAGAAATATTATTTACACCGCGAATTTTGAAATTTGAAATACAACTAAGCGGATTACATAAAACCGGTTCACAGAATTGATTCCATTGAAACTGTAAAATTGAACCCGTATTTTCACTCTAATGGTACAAATAGCTACTAATTGTACTATCCTCCCAATTGTATCCCGTAAGAACGAAATTAAATGTCACAGGCTCGCGAACCTAGAAACATCCGCAATGGAACACGAGGGAGAAAGAAGGAGTAAAAGAGAGAGAGCTATCTGCGATCGATTGTAACATAAACAAAATTTTAACCTCTAACTTTTATTCCCCTGAGAAAAAATAGTGAATAATGAATCTTTCCAGTTAAATTGTTAGTATCAATAAAGTTTATTCAATCATTATTTTAAGGTTTTACAACGTCTGGTTTGTGTGGTTAGCATACCGGCAGAGAAAACCCTTTTGCCATATATTCTCTACATGTACAATAAAATGTACAATATTTTTATTTAATTAATCAACCGTAACCAGGTGAAGAGGTGAACAAACATACATAAAATTCAAAAATTATTTTTATAATATTTCTTGAATTTCGGCGAATATTTATACGATGTTTTTTTTTTCAGAGAATCCATATCAACGATATTTCATATTTAATAAAATAAAGCCCCAAGCCATTTATTGAAAATAGCCGATCAGTCAGCATTTTTGGTTGAGTAAATAATAATTCTTCCAAATTCCATTATATTCATAAATTTACTAACGCAAGATTGCGTTTTCGTATTGAGGCCTCATTTCCACCGTAGCGAAGCGAAAAGGAGCGAAGCGAAGAGCTGTCTTGAATAACCAGTCAGATTTCGTTATTTCCTCGTCTCCTCTCCTCTAC
This sequence comes from Hypena proboscidalis, assembly GCA_905147285.1. Taxonomy (NCBI): domain Eukaryota; kingdom Metazoa; phylum Arthropoda; class Insecta; order Lepidoptera; family Erebidae; genus Hypena; species Hypena proboscidalis. The sequence goes on from LR990126.1 coordinate 31,288,908, forward strand.
GCTTTGATGGAAATGGATCAAGCGAGGACCGGCTTTTGTATAGAATTACAAGCTGACCCGACAGACGTTGTCCTGTCTTAACTATGCATACATTCTCTGTGACGATATTTGCAGCACGCATTATGTCAATGTTATGTCAAACCCCATAAAGGTTCAAAAAACATTCAAAAAGTTCATATTGTCAAAAGCGCTAAGGTTACAAAAATGGCTATTAAAAAATTGGGGTTGGTGATAAAAGGGTTAAAATATAGCATTGTATGTTTTTTTTATGCCACATTATAGAAAAATAAAATTGTCCCAAAATTAAAAAAAATATGGTAAGGGTGAACAACCCTTATCACTTAGGGGTATGAAAAATAGATAGTAGCCGATTCTCAGACCTACTGAATATGCATATAAAATTACGTAAAAATCAGTAAAGCTGTCTCGGAGGAGTAAGGTAACTAACATTGTGACACGAGAATTTTATATATAAGATGTGCAGCCAGCGGGCCACCCGGCATTAAAGCAGAGTGGAGAGGCGAGCAGCTGCGCAGAGGCGCGCGGCGCGGTGGCGCCGCAGCAAGCTGCACACGTCTCAGTGCCGTTTACCGCTGGGACGCGCGCCACTACACGTCTCCGCTTCTCTCCTGTCCGCTTTGGTGGAAATTGGGCCTTAATATCAAAAAATATTAAGACTACACATTACGAGCCCGCCGGTTCATAGCGCTTGTTTTGGTAAACGACAAAATCTATTCAGTTTTTATTAGAAAAAGCATTTTTTTATTATTTGTAGAATATTATATCGATATTATTTTATGGCGAAATATAAATGTTTGACATATTAATGAAAAAAACATTAATTAGCAAATTACCAGATCGCATAAAAACCTCCTTCTTTTTATAAGTTGTACTCAATTAATAAAGCTTATGAAAGTAAGGTAAGGCATCGTTTTATAAATATCCATAATTATGAAACAAACATGCAAGCTGCACACATACACATTGTTCGATTATCCCATAAGAGTATTAATTATTTATAAACAATTATATATCCCGTTCTGTTTCCGATAATGACTGATAATGGACTTGTACCATTATTCTGATCAAAATATATTCTATTAGTTTCCGCCTACGGTTCCGCCCGCGTGGTAGTCGATAAATAGAAGCATATGTTTTTGTTGGGTCTTAAACTATTTCCACGTCAATTTGCATCAAGATCGGTCCAGTAATTTCAGAGCGCCGCCGCCGCCCGCGCCGGTACAAACAAACAAAGCATCTTCCCTATTTATAATATTAGTGTAGCTAATGCCTCGATGGTCTAGTGGTTATCTTATGCGCCTCTCACGGCGAGGTTTCAAGTTCGATTTCAGCACGAAGTTGGAATTGTGCCCGTTGGATGGCGATAGGCGCCCGTATTCCATGGAACCTAAACATAACAGATAGGTATTGAATTTAGCCGTTTCTGCAATACCTATTATAGCAATCAAATTTAGGCCCCATAGTTTTGTCACTGTGGTGTCTACACTCTTTCCATATAGACACTTTGACTATATTTGGCATTACTCAGTCTCCCGCTTTGCTTTGGAGGGAAGTAAAGATACATACTTTCCAACTCCAACTATATACTTTTGATTAAATTCTTTGCGGGTTCCAAGACAATTGTAACTCTCCCTGGGATTGCCCGTGTGTCATGCACGGTGCCTTTCAGTTGGTTACCGCTGTAGATCCTGGCGTCACAGGAGTCACAGTGGTGGACGTGTGGGTGGGATTATATCCCGTTAAAAAAAAGGTAGGTATTGTACACCGCTGCCACACCCTTCTGAGTATTATAGGCGTGATGTTATGTTATAGACTGATAATGTAATTCTATACTAATATGATTAAGCTAAAGATTTAGATTGTCCTAATAAGCTATTTAACATCACGCTTCATAACCCACAAGGGTGGAAGCAGTAACGTATACCATGGGTGTTGTATGTAGCGAATAGTTTCCGAATCTACTGGACCAATTTAGATAAAATTTGATAAAGTGAAAGTTGAAAGCCCCAGGCATAGCATTGGCTATTTTTTATCGGCGCAACACGCGGTCGGGGCCGTCTCTAATAAACTTGGTCGCTTTCATTATTCAATATTATTTTCGATATAATTTCCTCTTAATATTTTGCCGATAAATAAAATCACGAAGGCGTACCTACGCAGATAAGGCTTCGAGTACTGTATCAGTAAATAAATATTATCTTCCTGTTATTTACAGTTTGTTATTTTCCTTGTAAGTATTTCAATGGAACATAAAGGATTTTTTTTGCGTTATTTTGTTAATTTATTTTGATAAAAGTGTGTGTAAATTGGCCATGCATTATTTGTTCGTGATTATATTTAGAAACAAGTTCGTATATACGCAAGATATATCATAATCTAATGCATTTTTCTTCTATAGTTAAGCCCAGATCACCCAATATGTATTGTTTCCTAATTGTTGTACCTACTTAAGTATAATAACAGTACTAAACCTCAAATATTTGTGTAAATGTTTAAGTACCTATTGTATAAATAAAGTAGTATCTGTGGAAACTGTATTTATGCAAAATATAGCAGTTAAAGTTTCGAATAAAGTTTCCAACACAATGTTGGCGACGAGCGAAAACATCGCGAATTGTATTTTAGTTTAAAATACTACGAGTACTACGGAGCTCGAGATATTTTTATGATCAGGTGAGAAACTCACTCGTTTCTTCTCGAATTCGAGTCAGTAATAGATATAGTAGTTGCTTGTTTATGAATGTAACCTGAGTAATTAATAAACCATCTCGAAAAAACGGAAGAGGATATTTTGTCATGTGGGTTACATCAATTAATACGCTGTATCTTTAATGAATGAACCTGTTTACGCACAGGCCGCCCACGGATCCTGAGTTGTAGTAAATTGATGCTATCTTGTAAAATATCATAACTGATAGTAACGGCCCACGTATCTGCAGTGATGGATGAAACGACGTAAAAGCATGCAATGTGAAATACACCGTAGCCCTCGCTGTTAGAGCCTACTTCAGACTGCAGGTTGCGACTGCAGACGATTTTCGAACTTAATGTCATCGAGTGCAACGCGCAAAATCAGATGCACCGAAGCCTCGGTGGAGGTCGGGCGTCGAGCGCCGTAGTAATACATCACGTGGCCACCCACTGCCCCCCCCCGGCTTCCACGCTCATGCAAGAAGCCATTGAACCACACCCATGGCCAGCCGCAATATAAACAATTAAAGAGCACGCGTATTCTCTCGCTTCTAGTGCTGTGGCGACCATGCTGTGGGACTGTACCTAGCGAGTATTTTGGTGTTTGTTTTATCACAGTTTAGGACTAGTCCACCGGCTCTCACGATCTTTCGCCGTATAGGGTCTGCCCACCGTCTACGCTTTTGGACACCCTCTTTGAGACTGAACGAGCCTGCTTCTGTTTTTCCTATACACAGCGAAGTTTAGGTTGGGCCTGTTGCGTGGCGTGTGCGGTGCGGCACAGGCGCGAAGCTTGTCGCCAGCGATCGATGCGGGCGACGACCTTGCGCGATGGAATACCGACGCCACCCTCAACCGTATCTTCACACCAAATTTTGGGCAAATACTCGGAAAGAACCTTCAAGGCAATCGAAAAGCAAACATCTAAAAATCATACCCCAAAATCGAACCTAGTACCGTAGCCGGCAAGTAATTACGAAGTAGAGCTACAAACGCATCGTATTTCCGAGAAACAATATTACCCGGTAGTGTCTACAATGTAAGGGTTGCAAAAACATTAGGGGGACAGTCCAGAGTTTAATATAAAAAGCAGTCATCGCTGTGTCGCACTTACAATATCGCTGTATTCGTGGCCTTTGTGGAGAGTTCATTCAGCGACGCGAGGCGCGCGCGATATTTACCTGCAGATCGGGAAATATTTTCACCGAGTCTACAAACTACGAAGCACTCAAAGCTGCACAGTTAAACCGACTGAAACCGTTCACTTTAGTTCGCACGTTCGAAAATGCAACGTGTAGCTAAATATTAGGGGTCAAATTTCCAGAAAAAAATCTAACTTGTTTACTGTTTAAATAAAATTACAACAATTACATATACAATTTTATAAGTCTAAAAAAATCCAGGAAATTATCTTTTTCATTTATTCGCAATCAAATATTATGGTCTCGTAAATACAATCTCAAATAGTAGATAAACTATTTATTAGTATTTATTTTTGATAGTCAAACACGATAGAGGCGAAAAAACTACCAACATAATATCAGTATCAGTTTCAACCATAAATATATCTCACCGTTCACCGTTCACTGAGACTCAATACAAAAATAAACTACAACGACACGTAACCCAACACAGTGGCCTATTTTGATCGGTCAGTATGGCAACGCTGTATTCTGTAAGTATTATTTTTTAATACAACCGGGGTCGATACCCTCTCTGAGAATTTTTTTTTTAAATCTATTTATGCAGTTTTTTTATGCGGTAAAATCGATGACATTCATTCTTAAAAGAGAATCTTTGTATGTCCGATTTCAGAAAAGACCAAAACGTACCGAGACCGAATCTTAAAGGATTTAATAAACACCCAAAAGTCGGTAAAAGATTAAAGAGAAAGGTGCCTCAAAACCTAATCTAAAAAGGCTGAAAAAATAAACAGGGCTGTCACAGAACAGTTTCCATATAAACCTGTTATCAATACAAAACGTATTGCTATATATCTGATGGACTGATATATTGTAATAAGAATAAAAAAATAAAACAGAAAAATTCCTGACTGATGCCTTGACATGCCCATGAACTTTCGTTTTATAAAAAACAGATACAAGAAGGTACAGAAAACATCGCGTATTCATTACTTAATGCAATATTTTTATATCAATTTAATAACTGTTCATTCTAAGTCAGATCTCTGTGAGCAAATTAAATAAATCCATAGAAATTGATGCAACGTTTTTGGTACTAAGCAAAAAATTAAATAACATCAATATTTTTCACATTAAATAGTTACTTGAGTAAATAAACGTAAATTCAAATTATTAGACAATCACTACGCAACTCGAAATAAACTATCAAATATATAATGTATTACCATTTTTTAATTAAGACGTCCCAGACTGTCTATAGACCATTAATTATTATGTATAATTGTGTGTCTACAAATCGCGAAAGTTGAAATTTACATTACAAATATATTATACTATTCGATTTTAAATAGCTACAATGTTAGTGTACTACAGCCTTAAAGTTTAGCTTGGTGTCGGGGGACGTTAAATGCCTGTGTCCTGATTTGATTCCTAGAAATCGCCAAACGCTATTTACCCGACCGCTCCGCAGCGAGCCGGCCGTACGCTCAAACTCAAACTGTTTCAGCTTTTGTAATAACTGATTGAAATAACACCACAGTCTCTACCAACATTTAGCTTTATTTTGACAACTAGTTTGATTTATTTGACAAAGCTTTTGGAAGTCGATGTAAATAGATGCACTCGTCAAACTTAATAATTACACACTTACAATAAATCTGGAAACCACCTTTACCAATACCTCATAGCCTACTCTAAACTTATATGATATACCTAGAAGATGTCAAATAAATGTATAAAGAAATATAGAACTAATTGGAACTTCAACTAACTGCTGTAACTGTCTAGATACTAATTTCATCAGAAATCAAATACTACGTGAGTACGCTTTGACCATAATCGTTCACGCCACTTAAATAATGTTGACATTGCTTTTCCAATAACCACAGTATCTCATCGAGCAAAATTAATCTTCAGCAAAATGTTAAACAAAATATAAATAAATCGACATCAAACAAAGAGAAAATTCAGTTAAATATAAAATGAAAAGGTAAATGTCGTTTATGCATTCAAAGTTGTTTTAGTCTGCAGCAGATTCATATTTTCATTAATTACATCACAGTTTAATAAATGAATAGTCAAACCGCAAAAAAAATAATATTGAACATTGTTTATTTGTTTAAAAAGTTTGCTGGATTTGAATTCTTCATTTATGGGTCAGGTGGTCGCCAATTTGTTGGTAAAAGATCGTCGAAAAATGCTCGAATTAAGCTTCAATTTTGTTTGAGTTCGTTCGGCATGCTCGCCGCCAGCGAAACGAAAGCGTGAAACGACCATCGATTCAGCTTAAGTCGGAACTCCACAGAATTCCGTCACAAAGCTGCATCACATCACTATAAAAGCCTTTATATTATCCCTTTGGAATTAAAGCGAGATTGTCGTAGCATGCATTTTTGCTTATGAGATGGTAATTTAAAACATGTAAGTACCTTGAATATGCATTTATGATATTTTTGTCCAAAAAAAAATGTAATTTTGATAACAAAATTGTCATTCAGCTAACCAAACACCAGTCACGCCAATGTGAACTGAATGAATCACTGAACAACGGTTTACTAATGTTTTCCATAATTTAAAATGCTATAATTTAATATGCCATACTGGTATTTGCCATAATTTCATTAGAAATAACGCTTCAGTTGTCATAATAACTTCAATCCATAAATGTAATTGCTATAATTTTCGTTTTCAATAATGCCATTTTCCATAACTTTTATTCACCATAACTAAGCTCGACGGAGCCCCGCCTCCCGGGGCTCCTTATTCTGGGTGGTTAAAAAAAAGAACCACGAAGACTAAGGCGAGAGCACCGCTTCGCTTCGCTCCCTAACCTATCCGATTCGGATTGCACTGAGTCGGGGTGTTAACGATAATTAATTTCGATATAACATTATTATGTATTATTTTTATAATTATATAAAATTTTGATTATGTCAAGAGTCGATTATGAGATGTGTTACTTATGAAAACTAAGTATTATGATATAATTATGTTGTTATAGAAAGTCATTTTATGGCAAATAAAAGTTATCACTGTTGAGTTTTTAAGGCAAACGTTATTAGTATAAATGATAATACTGCAAGTAAATATTATGATCGGGGATGATTACGGCAAACAATATTAGTGCAAATGAATTTATGGAAAACGAGAGAATACCCTGAACAACGTCTAATATAACAATTTATATTTTTGTGAGAAAAGTGACTGCTATTTACATTATATTATTTAAGGGTGTGGCAAAAATCACAAATGTATAACTGATGATATATGATATATGAGCTATGCAGATGATATGGTGCTGCTTAGTCCATCAGCCATGGGACTAAGAAAACTTGTTGGAATTTGTGAAAAATATGCAGCTCAAAACAAATTACATTACAATGTTAACAAAACTGAAGTCATGGTGTTCCGACATGGAAAGGGTCCGGATAATTTACTGCCGATTATGTTATGTGGGACACAGCTAAAAGTTGTTAGTAAATTTAAGTACCTAGGGCACATACTTACAGAAAATATGTCCGACAATGAGGATTTAGAGAGACAGAGGCGCAGTATAGCCTGTAGGAGCAATATGTTGGCAAGGAGATTCCATCACTGCACTAAGCAAGTAAAAGTAACTCTGTTCCAGGCATACTGTCAGTCGTTCTACACCGCTCAATTATGGTACAAGTACACTAAGAGTGCTTATAACACTCTTCGTGTACAGTATAATAACGCATTCCGGGCTATGCACAACTTGCCCTGGCGGTGTAGTGCGTCTGGGATGTTTGCTGAGAACAGAGTTACAGATTTTCATGGGCTAATGAGGAAACTCAGGGCTTCTTTCTATGAAAGAATTAGTAAGAGCGGCAACACTGTAGTGGCTACCGTGTTCCATTCTGTGTATTTATTAAGACCGCCTATATTATGATCTCATTTTATGCAATTTGTGAAATTTTAGAGTTAAGATGTTAGAATTTAAGTTAATAGTTTGTTACTTTAATATGGGTAGTTATGCCTGAAATAAATGTTTATTATTATTATTATTATTATTATTATTATTATTATTATAACACCCACACTTCAGCTGGTATGTTTAAGTCCTATGTGTCAGACGGTGAACACGATATCTACCGGAGTGTTCACGCTACTTCTAAACATTTTCTGACTCGAAGATTGAACACGTTACACATTGTCACGCTAACCTCTTAACTAAAGAGGCAGACAAATCTGCGGGCAAAGCTACTTCACAGAATATCAAATTATTAATTAGTTGATTTAGAAATAGTAGTAACTACGAGTATCTGAGACTTTGTCTTAGTCTAGGAACTAATTTTATTAGTAGTCAAATACTACGTTCGTTAGTTTTAACCAAAATCGTTCGCCGCCTAAATAATGTTGACATCGGTTATACACCGACCACAGTACGTCAACGAGAAAATTAACCTTCAGCAAATATAAATGTACGTCTGAAAGTATATCAACATGAAACACAGAGAAAATGAAGTTAATTATAAAATGAAAAGGTTAATGTAGTTTATAAATTCAAATTTTTTTGGTATGCAGCACTGTAATATTTTCATTAATTACATCACAGTTTAATAAATGAATAGTAAAACCGCAAAAAAAATAATATTGAACATTGTTTATTGGTTTAAAAAGTTTACTGGATTTGAATTTCAACTTTAATGTGTTTGTTGCCTTGCCTACCTTGTGTTAATTATTTTGATATGCATTTTATGATACGGCTTTCAATTTAATGTTTTCAATACAATTTGCATGCTAGCTATTTTCAATACAATTAATATTTGCATGCTATTATCATATGGCAGAATGTGTCTTGTGCTTATTATTGTATACCATCTGTTATATATTTACCACATTTTTTGCAAATAAATATATCATATCTTATCTTATCTTATCTTAATTCTTAATTTATGGGTCGCGGGCGCCAGTTAGATGACAATATACCAAAAAGGTTGTTAATAACTCTTTTACAACTAGTGAGGCATAAATATCAAGAAAGCGTGAAAAATGTACCAATGAAAGTCAAAAAAGCATTTTCAGTATTTATATGTGTGGGTAGAGGCACGCAGACGTTTCATATAAAATAGACAGCTAAGCCGTTCGATTTACTTCAACTTTTCTCTGCAAAATACCGTCGGAAAATGCTCAAATTAAGCTTCAATTTGGCTTTGAGTGTTCGGCATGCTCGCCGCCAGCAAATATTTCAAAGTGTGAAACGACCATCGATTCAGCAAATGTCGGAGCTCCACAGAATGCCATCACAATGCTGCCTTACACGTTATTACGTTCCACGGCTGCATCACATAGAGATAAAAACCTTTGATTTCAGTAGGTGTGCATTGACATCTTTTGTGAGCTGGTAATTTTAAATATATTTACTATGCGTATATATAAACTTAAATATGCATTAGCGATAAAAAATATCTAAAGATATGAAATTTCAATACAAAAATTGCCACTTGTAGTACTTATACGACCTGATCAGTGACCGCTAAGCAAACACCAGACATACCAATATGAACTGACTGAATCACTGAACTACATCTAATATAATAATTTATATTTTAGAAAGAGAAGTGACTGCGATTTACATTATATTACTCAGAAGGGTGAAGCAAAAATCGAAAATGTATAACATCTACACTTCATCTGTTATGTTTAAGTTCTATGTAATCGAGGGTGATCATATCGCCATATACGAATGTCGTGCTGCGACTGAAAAAAACTCAGACCGAAACATCGCAAATCATACTTTTCCCCTAAACTAAACAGGCAGACAGATCCACGGAAGGAGCTAGTTCTAAAATAATAGAAAAAATAAAGAGCATCGTTGCGAGCCATTCAATGCACGTGATGTCAACTGTAAACCGAATATTCCGAGGTGTTTCATGCCATGCACAGTGCACCGTGCACACAACAGAGCTCTTTGTGCATTACACCTTTAAGCGAATACCTGACACCCCAATGTGTTTGACTGAATCACTGAACTAAGTCTCACCGATATATCGCCTACCAACGTCTATAATGCGATTATATGTATGAGGCTTTCGAAAGCGCAGAATGTGAAATTTATTCATAAGAGAAAATGTGAATATTATAGTCGTGTAAATAATTTTATAGTATTTATAATCTCTCAGCGGCATCTATTATACGCGGTCGTAAATCACTTTTGGTGTATCTCTTTTGAAAAAACTTTTCATAAGTATTTTATTTTGTGTTTTTGCTTTTTTTTCGTCTTCAGATTACTCTACTCCAGAGGCCATTCATTATTCCCGTGCTGTTGATTTATCACAATATTGTCAATGAAATAAAAGCCTGTGCGTATAAAAAAAGTAGTAGAATAAAACAGTGTCTAGAAGCTTGCTTTAAAAAAATATTGGTGTTAAATTAATCTCTGTATTCATTCGAAAAATCTTGAAGCTATATTTTGCTTTGACTCCATGAGCAAGGAATCTAGATTGCGACGTATATAGTGAATAGGTTTGTAATTTCCCCAGTAAGTGCAAGTTTCAGTCCATTAAAATGAACAAAGGGTAGCAGAGGCGTCGCAATATTGCACACTATGCCAGCAATTTCCGAGTTCATCTTAGCATCAACCACAACAAAGCTAGCACTGTTACTGGCAGCTTATAGATTAAGCGGTGAACTACCCCTTGGATCTTTAACTTCTAACATTTTAATTTGTGTTTTTTTGCCTTTACACGGCGTATGTTATGTTCTTTACACTTTCATTCGTGTTAATGTTTTTTTTTTATTTTATACAGTCTTCGCTCAGAACACTGTATAAAATATGAAAACATATGAGGAGCTCGTAGCTAATTCGAAGCCGCGTGGACCGACCGATCTTGCAGGTAAAGCAATGCTAACCGCGGTCGGCCGTTGATGGACTATCCTGAACATAACAAGTGTTTTCCGTCCCTCAAAGAGTAAGCTAAGCTGTCGGCCCCGGTTGTCATTTAAACTTTTATGACAGTCGTTACGGGTAGTCAGAGACCAGAAAGTCTGACAGCTAGTCTAACCAAGTATATCGTATTACCTCGTACTGGGCTATGGAGGTCTGATAGCAGTCGCTCCACGTAAAATGCTAATGCTCAGCTTAATCCGTTAGACTTGTAGGCAACCCCATGTTTTTGGGCAAAGGCTCGGCAGATGAAAATAAGTCTTCGCACAGAAAGCAGCAAAATCCACGACCGCTGAACCAAATGTAACTGGTAACTATATACCATGAACATATCAATCCACAAAAGCATATTGTAGATGCCTCACCGCTGTCGACTGCGCTGGTGTTTTGGGTTCTATTCTAAAACGAGACCGATTTCTTCGGACTTTGTATAATTATATACAGTAGTATACACACATTGTTTTTACTCCTTTATTTTCTGCTTGAAGTGTAAGATATTGCAACCTTATATACTATGGATTTATTTATAAGTATTAATTTAATTGCATTTCTATATTTAAGTTTATTTTCTCTTTATAACCATCTTTAGCTATAATGTTGTTTTGGTTGCTATAACTTGCACATAGAATTATTGTCAAAAAACAAACAAATATTGTATGAATTATTTGAAAAGATGGTGCACATGAGTTTCTCACCAGCTCTTCTCATGATGCAATACCCATCGGAGCTGGTACTTGGATTGATTTTAATTCAAATCTCTAAGTTGAATTAAAGTCAATCTAAGCTACGGTGTCAAATCATTTTATTACAATAAGTATTATAATTTAGTTAGCTAAGTTTTATTTTAATTTTATATTTTTTGTGTTTTGATGTTTGTTTTGACGTGTTCAAGCGCCCCATGGGGCCCATGGAAATAAATGATTTGATTTGATTTGATTTGTATAATCAAAGATCTTGGCGGGTTGTAAAATACACTGTCTCGGTCACTCGTGTAGAGTTCTCGCTTTACCTACATCTCGCTCTCGGTCTCGCGAGCTGCCAAGAAGTTTGACGTTTGGTATATCAGACTTTCCGACCACAGACTATTCGCAGTGTAAATAGAGTATGGCTAAGGTAAGTAGTCCCTGGAATTATTTGCGAACTTTTTATATAGCAACTCTGTAGGAACGTCAACGTCAATTTGACAAGGTTGTCGTTCGGTATCTCTGGTGTCAAATTGTATGCGTTTGTGTAAATTGTGATTCTAATTACGGTTTAAAATGAACAAATCTATCAAAAGTGGTGTACGAAAGATGTTGTTTTGCATGATTAGCAAGTTCAACGAAAAACAACAACAGCGTGATGCCGCGATTAAACAAAAACAAGATTGTCTACGTGTGTGGTGTTGAATTTCATAGGTTAGTAGACAATATAATTTTGATACTTTGAACACCTACCTATCCAGTCGTCAGAATAAAATTTTGATTTATAATTTACGTATCCTTACAAATAAGTTACTTACGCTTCTTCGTATTGAATAAAACTAATTATATTCATTCGTACATCGCATCAGTCAAGTTCAGTTAACGTATTCATTTTAATAACATCACCTATGTTTTACGTATACTCATAATTCATATATGCTGTATTTTTGTTGGTAATTTTAAAACGATTAACTTTCTTTAACAGAGAATCTGCAAGATGTCGAAAGAGTTGATGAAATAGTAAGAACTATTGAAAATCTCACTGAATTAGAGCAGAAAGATAGGATAATAAACCAGAATCAGTACTTAGAAGAAATAGCTTCAATGGCTAGTAAGTTTTTACTATGCACTGATGTTTTGAAATTATGCCGTAAAAAACCTTTGGCTTTTCATGTAATAATACCAAGAATTAATTACATATTTTGTATTTCTCCTTTGCAGAAGTGAGTGTCAGAACACTAAAGAGAGTAAAAAAGGAAGGTGCAGTAAATGTAGGTGTCTGGAGTACTCCGGGGAAGAAACGCCCACGGAATCCTACTGTGTCTAACCTGTTTTTTCTAAAAATTCGTTTATATTGTTACGCATAACATCTATGTCAAAGTTAGATAACTTTGACATAGATGCTATGCGTAGAAAAAACAAAAACAAGTTCCTACACTGAGGACACTGTTGGTGGAGTTAAAAGAAAGTATTGATTTTAACGGATGCAGAAAAACTCTGCGACGCTTGTTATTAGCCAATGGCTAAGAATATAAAAAGAATAAAAATGAGCGTTCTGTATTAATAGAACGCTATGACATATCTGCTTGGAGACATCGATTTTTAAGAACTATAGCAGGAAAACGTGCAGAAGGCAAGCCAATCATTTATTTAGATGAGACTTATGTCCATAGAAACTATAAGCCTTAGAAGTCATGGCAAGGTCCTTCAACTAGTGGTGCAATTGAAAATGTTTCGACCGGAAAAAGGTACATTATAGTTCATGCTGGATCAGAGAAAGGCCCCGTACCAAACTCTTTGTTAGTGTGTAGTACTAAATCAAAAAATGCTGATTATCACCATGACATGAAAGCTGAAAATTTTAATAAATGTCTTAAAGACCAACTTAAACCAAATTTGGAAGAACCAAGTGTAATCATAATGGATAATGCTAGTTACCATTCGGTAATTATAAATAAGGTTCCTAACACACAAATACGTAAAAGTAATATAAGAGAGTGGCTTCGTGATAATGGAATTCAATATGAGGACTACCACACGAAAGCAGAGCTGTTATGTATTGTAAAAACGAAATACGCCTGATCCAATATATGAAGCTGATGAAATTTTAAAGCAATGTGGTCATGAAGTGTTGAGACTTCCACCCTACCATTGTGATTTAAATGCGATTGAGTTTGTGTGGAATTTGGAAAAACGTAAAGTGGCTAGCAAAAATATTGCAGTTACTACAGCTGCATTAGAAGAAATAATTAAAGATTCATTTGAAAACGTAAGTTCACAGGATTGGAAGAAAATGACTGATCATGTAATACATGTTGAAAATAAATATAAAGAACGAGATAAAATAACAGAAGAAAATTTAGAAAGTTTTATTATAAATGTTGGAGACAGCGATACTAGTGACAGTGATGAATCTTTTGGCATTGATGTGTTAGAATCTGATTTTGATTATGATTAATAAAACTAAGTTATTATGTATGGAATATTATCGTATTTTATTTCTCTATTTATTTTTGGATTCCGCCCATATTCACCTCTTATACCAACAGATCCATCCTATACCAGATCAATAAATCCTCAAAATCCCGTTACAAACCTGGTACATATCAAAAATTAATACATGTGTAGATAAATTCTGTTTCTTTATTTCCCTAACATAATGTTCATAAACTGTCTATATATATGATATTTTTAATTTTTATAGTATAATTTTAGTGTTGTCATGCATGTATTTTTTTAAATTTGCCGCCAATATTCTGGGGCCAACTTTCGTTAGCCAGACTCTAGCGAGTATGTTAAAAGCAAAAATAATAGATGTGAAGATGTAACGTGTAAAATTTTCGGTTATACTTTTGCAACAATCGGAGTGTCAAATTTCATAGAAATTTTGCCCCGGGGCGGTTAAGAGCTCAAATTCCATACATTTATAAAAATTGACGCGAATTTTATCTGGAACGCGCAGTGGGAATAGTGTCATTTAGAACTGAAAGTTGTCTCTAATTAAATGCGTGCTCTGTTTAAGAGTACTGCACTCTTTGACATTAATAAAGCAATTAAAACGTTATGCTAAAGATCCGTCGTCTACACATTCATTGCGAAGGAAGTGCAAAGGAATTTTCATTGAGCTTCGCGGTCCATCCATACGTTAGAAGATAACAATTGCTTGGCTGTTTTCTATACAAGAGCACTATTGGTATTACTTTAACTTTATTATGATTTAATGACAAATCATATCTTAAACATTAAAATACATGTTTGTTACAACCCATTTTTTTAAAATTTTTATTTAAAAAAAAAAACCTGCATATCATCTACATACAATAAATAGAATGACACCCACGCTAGTGACATGCAGTTTTCACTAGCGTGGGTGTCAGGGATTCTATTATAAATTGTAAAACTATTATGTCAATAATAGTTATTTATGGTACAAGTGAGAAAAAGTTTATATTTCTGTTGTGAGTGCCAATTTTAAATCTTGAGCTTGCGAAGTAGTCTTGAATTGAATCACGAGCGTAGCGAGTGATTCTTATAAAGACTACGTCGCAAGCGAAAGATTTTAAGAGGTCACGAACTGCAATTTAAATTTTTCTCACGCGTTACATACAAAACTTTTCACCTCTTTCAGTGAGAAAATATTAAGATTTAAATAAACTCGTACTCGATTGCTTAACCTGAAATAATTCCATGAAATACGACAGTAATACCGATTTAGAATGCGTTTTTGTAAGTCGCCACTAATTAAATGTGCCGTACGCTTTCAAATACTTTTCACGTGATTTTTCTGGCAAAAAGCAAACTTTTGTGTTAGAAGCAAGTTGTCGCAATTCTTTTGGAGTTCCATAAAGTTCTTCATCACTGGATTCACATTTTTTTTGTTAAAAAGTTTCAGTTAACAATTAAACATAAACTGAAAACTCAGAGTAATCCTTCATCCAAGACTGAAAAGAATTTATAGTTGCCCGCGATGACTGACACAAATACAGACTTTTTTTTTTAAGAATGCGTTCGGATACTCGTTCGTATTTATAGAGTCTAATTTTAAGTACCTGAAATTAATTAATTGAATGGTTAATCACGAATATAAAAACATTAAAATACTAAATAAGCGTGTATTTATATAATTTAAAATAATTAAAACGTATCGTTTGTAGTTATTTAATAAAATTGATGTCAATGTTTATTACTAACCTACATGGCTGCTTTGTTTTTTTTTCTGCGCCTACTCATCGTAATTTGAATCACTTTGCCTCACTAGTGAGTAAAAACGGTTTTTACTCACTGAATTCTGGCAAGCAATCGATCTTTTTCGTGCTGGTGTAGTGAAAAGAATATTATTGTTATTATTATCATTGGTATGTGACTCAATAAATCATAAAAATGGCCCCGAACAAACATGCATTTTATTGTGTAAGATATGTTTGTCTATATATATTTTTCTATATATTTTTGGACGGCCTCTAGCATATGTTTGTGCCTTTTGGGGTAGAGACATTAGGGCCGTGGGGGTCGGAGGCGCTCAATCTGTACAAACAGATTTCAGCTCGCCTGTATGAGGCCACACGTTCTCAGAGTGCTGGTATTTATTATGGCCAGAAGTTGAGCATTGCCATACAACGTGGCAATGCTGCCAGCATTTTGGGAACGTTGCCCACTGGTAGCAGTCTTTTAGACTAAGTTTGTACATAGTTTTAGATGTAGTCATTTGTTTTTAGGTTAATAGGAATTTAATAGTATTAAATTCAAACCCATATTACGTTAGTATGAAAACCCGTATTTGAGTACAAAGCATTAAATAGTGGCAGGATTTGGAAATCGTGGTTGATTTAACAATTCCCGAAACAGGAAAATATAATATTGACCTCCCTGATTGAACAATACAAGTCAAAGGAATATCTACCTTTGTGTTCATTTATTGGCAGTACAAGGAACGCGATTGAAGTAATCACACAATGCTAGTTAATACAGCATTCAATAAAACAAGCCGTGTCAGCACTGATTTCATTGAACCGGTTCGTTTGACGAGCTGTACCAAATAGCAATGGCTGCCACAAAATTTTCGGCTATTCGTGGAATAATAAAATTATAGTGAGCTGTTTAATCGAAAATGTGACGATGTTTATATCAGTCACTTGGAGCGTTCGGTTGCAATGTGATACAAATCTAGCTTCAATAGCCTTTCTTTTACCGTATTTTTTTTAACTAGCCTACGGGTGTGTTCTACTGCTGGGCAAAGGCCTCTCCCCATGACTTCCAAGCCTTTCTGTTATTTGCTATCTCTGGCCAATCGTTCTGAAATGCATCCAAGTCGTCCCGCCATTTCCGCTTGGGCCATCCTCGTCGCTTTTTTTACCGTTTACTGAAGAAATAATTGTACTCGTTAGAAAAGGACAAAGGATTATTTTTATCGACCTGCCAAGTGCAGAACTCAATAGACAACTTGGAAGAAAAGTCTGGTAAGTTGGCGTTATGTTCAAGTATGTACATAACATTGTAAAATCGTTAGTTAAGTAACAGGTGCATTGTATCACCTACGTGTGCGGTGAACCACAATTGTAGTAAAGCCTGACAGTTTGACTATTTGTAGTTGATGTGTACATGCACAACGCAATAGTGTGCGTATTCTACGGCACGCGTCACTTTCGAGCAAGTTTTCGGCCTTTGGTTCCATTTGGTCTGACACATGTGTGGACAAGTAAAGCCCGACTGCCTCCGTGAATTGCAAGAACTATACCACAAACGTGTTTCTGTTAAAATTGTACAACTTCGTACGAAAGTCAGACGGCAAGAGCACTGGCAGTGTGCCCGAAATTTCCAATTTTGGCTTAAAAAGGAAATAAGAAAGTAAGTGTTTATAACAGAAGCTGTTCAATCTAGGAAAATCGTTATAACCCGTTGAGATGCTTTTCAGATTTTGTGACTATTCTCGATCAACTTGTAGTTGATCGAGAATAATATACAAATTATGAAATACGGGTGTTACTCAAATGAGTGAAAATGCCTAAAAGTATAGGTGAAACCGTGGTCGACTAAATAGACCAACATTACGTGAGTAACACCCGTATTTCATAATTTGAATAATATATGTGTATCTTATTATTTGACTTTTAAAAAAATATGCAAACTAGCTCAGCCCTTTACAAATGAGACTTTTTAAAGAAAGCATTGAATTTCCTTCTATCATGAGCTATCTTTTTGATTATAGCAGAGTTATCAGAGCCCTTACCAAATAATATTAGTATATATATGAAAATGTCTACTACCACGCAGTATTATTCTATAAATCGGGCCCCTATTGTCAAGAGTCATATCACCAAGTTCATTGGCGACGATGTACGATGCTCACGTCACGTCAGCCTCGACAGAATTAGCGCGCCATTTCTTACCGATTACACAGTTTCCAGCTCGTTGACCGCCTCTTACCTGTCAAGAAAAACCACATGTTAAAAAAAATTAGATTTTTGACGTTACATTAATCGTTAGAAATAACTACACGGGGTAGATGCGTAATAGAAGTGGTCAGTGTTCATTTCCACTGGAAAAAAACTTACAAATTGAATGTTATTTTTTTTAAAACATGATATTATGTAATAAAGTAAAAACATAAAAAAAAATGTAACAATAATAATAATAATAATTGTGTGTACATACCCTAATATGATGTTAATTGTTAATCTGATTTTATTGTAAGCTTCTGTAATATTTATTTATGACTTTTGTAATCGAATTTTACTCGTCTACTTATGGCAAAATAAGTTGGCCAACATTATTTTTTAAGACCATTATGTACCTATGTACCTACTATTTATGTGGATTTATTTTTTAAACGACTTCAAAAAAAGGACGAGGTTCTCAGTTAGATTGTTTTTTTTATGTTTTTGGCCGTTTTGTCTGGATGGATGATGGGATCCTAGAGGCTTCTATATTATTTTTCGTATATAACCTATAGCTACTCAGATATTTGCATCTATCAGTCAGCATTTCATGTTGCTGATGCTGGAACGTACAACTCCTCAACAGTAAAGAGTAAGTGGATATTTGTTTAGATAAAGACACCATACGGCCGTTTAATGTATTCTTTAAAGTAATACACAGATTATGCGAGACGTTCAACATTAATGTATTTCTTACTTTAAGAGCATTTTTTGTTATGTAAGTCTGTTTTTTTTTTAATTATTATTTAAGCATGCAAAGAGAAAACCACAAGTTATCTTGTAAAGAAATACACTCAGCATCGCGCACCATTTTGTACTCAAGCATAACGCTCGCAATCTACCTGGCGCGAATGCCGCTCTTGCTGTGTATTTTCGACCAATCTTAGTTCAAGCCCAAATAGATTTCAAATGCAGCCGCAGCGTAATTGCTACGTTCATCGTTCGGTACAGAAATCGTAGCGCCAAACACCCTGCATATACGATCCCTTTCCATCACCGATTGAATTATAAAATGCAATAAGATTACTCGGTCATTCATTGGCGGGGTGTTGTAGGCGACAATTCTTGCCAGTAAACAACTAGTATAAAAGCTAAGCTGTAACATTGAAAAAAAAAAAAGTGTACCGAGTATTAGCATCCTACTAATATTATAAATGCAAAAGTTTGTGAAGTTCTGTGGATGTTTATTTTCTCTTTCAAGTAAAAAATACAAAGTTGATTTTAATTAAATGTTGCATACAGGTAGTTTATAGTTTTATACCCTGGATTAACATATAAGCTACTTTTTGTTGACCTACCACGCGAGCAGCGGTTAGTTTGCCATACATTTCAATATTAACACTAAGATTTCAACCATGTACCTTCCACATCATAATAATTGCCAACCTCTTAGGGATAATTTGTCGAATATGTGTTGTTTTAACCAATCTATACATAATAATAAAATTGTAAATAAGCCATGTCTGCACATTGAAAATATTTAAGAAAAACTAATACGAGGGCCAAAACATATTTTTGTAGATTTTTTGTCTATCTGTCTGTATGTTCGTACGCGCATCACAAAAAAATTACTGTATGAAATTGGATGCGAATTTCACAGTAGTGTAGCTGAATGTCTAACATAGAAACTGGTATATTTTTCATCGTTTTATTTATTCCTAATATAAATATATATCCTAATATAAGTTTATAGAGAATTATGAATATCCTTACATGACGTAAATACAGTATTGCAAAGAGTTTTTAAAATATCACTCCCCAAGGGTGTTAATTGGGGTTGTTAGTTAACATGGCAAGTTTGTTAATTTTGACAGAAATTGTGCACATAGATTCCTCACAAGGCGTAAATGAGTGAAGGGATCGTTTTTTTTGGAAAGTCAACTCTCCAAGTCCCATAATTTTAAAGCATGGAAATATCGAATTACACGTGGACGAAGTCGCTGACAAAAGCTATTTTAATTCACATATTATTATTATTGTATTAAAACTGAGAACAAAATACTCGCCAAACCTGAAAATATAGAGTTAAAAGTTTAACTTGACGCTCGATAGATGGCATTGTACCCCTTTTCTGAATCGCGGTATGGTTTCGTTACCAAGTCTAGTACAAAAGGCGAACGAATTTTGTTCCAAGTAACTTTCATCAATAGTAAATCTAATTTTTACATTACCGGCACTAGTGAAGGCTAGACGCGGTATTACTAAACCTTAAATAAATTGTGATTATTCTGACGTACTAAAATTACACATTATGTGCTGTTATATTGAGAGGGCGAGAATTGAGAATAAGAAAGCGTATTTCTTAAAGGACGGAGATAAGCAAAAAGAAAGGATTTTTTGATATTCGGCCACTGACAGGATGAAGAGTAGGACGAAAGATTTTAATTGTGAAACTGAATCAATTTCAAATGTTGAACTATGCCATGAGCCATCGTGAGACAGTAAAATTTTGACATGAAGTTTTATATTAAGGAAGATTACATGCCGCGCCGGTTAAGCGCGTAGATTTTTAATTTATTATAATTTTAAAGGATTTTAGATTGTTTTTCGAACCTAAAGCTACTGGGACATTTGCATCTAGCAGTCAGCATTTCATTTCGCTATGCTGATCAACTCCTTAACGGTTAGGAGTACAGCGATAATTCTTTAAATATAGGTACCTTAAAGCCGTCTACTGTATCCATTAGATGAATATTACTTATGTATTTCTTACTTTTGAGTACATTTTTGTAATTGAAAACGGTTTTTTTGTAAAATTTTATGAACAATGCATCTTCAGACAATATTTGTTTTAAAGATAATTAAAGTAATATTCACAACATGCATAAGAAAATATATAAAATATAGTAATATATACATGTAATGAATTATAATAATTAATACTCGGCGGTCCCTCCGTAATAAATGCGTACCCGAGCTCAGTTCTAATTAATTTAGTAATCGTCAATACAAACTGTAGAGGATTGAAAACGTCAGGCTTTGTTACCATGTCCAAGTTGGTTTGTTTCTGTAAATAAATATACAAAGCGAAGCCAAGTAACGTAATTTTATTAGGTCAATATGTCACGATGTCGCTCCACAAATATTTTTTTAAAAATAACAAAAATTACGAGTCACAGTTTTTTCTGGCGTGCGACTTGTAAATTACTTAAATAACATATTTTTTTTTAATATTTTGAAATGGAACCTTCTTACATGTTCGCATGTGAGATATGCGAGGAAATTGTAGTGTTGCGAAATCATAATATATCATAGAAAAACAATTGCTTGTTCGTTTCAAAAGTTTAGTCAAGGGGAAACCAGCTCCTACGTTCACTCAGTTTATTTAGTACCGTATAAGTCTCAGGCTGCTTATTTGCGACATATTTTACTAACTCTCTTTGGATGGAAATTAATAAAAATAATTAACACTTTACTATCTGAAACGTTATCGAGTGATCTGCATGAAAAAATGTAAAACTTTGATATTTGAAGGAATTTGGTAACAAAGACCTAGTGTACCCACTATAACATAATGGCACCGCGGTCTGGCAGACTGCACAGGCACTGCACCGATCGATACATGCAATGAGTGTGCATTCTGAACACAGAACTAAGAAAATTCACACTGTGTTCATTAGAATTTTAAGTAGGCAAGTAAATTTTGGTTTTATTTCATTTTCCTTTCATATCTAAATCATAATAGTCCGCCGCGTGTCTGTCTGTTCGCGATAAGCTCAAACACTGCTGAACGGATTATCATGCAGTTTTAAACAATAGAAAGAAAGATTTATTAGGAAGGTTTATGTATAATATAAAAATTTTCATGGTATAATATATATACGACGCGGGCGGCATCTAGTTGCTCATAAAATATACTTTTTAGAACATTTTACCTTTAACAGACCTGTAGTTTTAGAATTTATTGATGACAACTAAATAAGGAAAAATGTAGGTACACTTAACCTTTTTGGGAAATACTGACATACTGATGTTATGGTAAATATACGAAAGAGGGATCTGGGTAATGTAATAGTGCACCTCTATAACGTAATGTCACCGCGGTCTGGCAGACTGAACAGTCATGCATTGATCGATATATGCAAAGAGCGTGCACAGTAAACACAGAAATCAGAATAATCGCACAAACCCATTTTGTTTACAAGCGGCTGTTGTCATGAGAAATATGTTTGGTTGAATATGATTAAAGGTCTATTTTATTGTATCGTTTATCGATATCTGGACCATTCAATATTTAAACGTGTCAATGTTTAGTGACAAGCGTTCATTTGTGTAACAAAGTCATGTCAAATGTATTTTTTTAACAATCGGAGACATCTTCATAAGTTCAAGGTCATATTGAACCTAATTGCATGCACTATCACTAAAATCCAAGATATAATAAATATTATTATTATGCAAAGTATTGGACTCAAACGGCCATCTGGAAGTTGGTCAAAGTTTGACGTTCCTACAATATTTACTTACAGATACCGCGATTGGTGAGAAAAACTTATTTTACAGACTTTTATCTCCTTAGTTTGGCTATTTGAGCTTACGAGTTAAAGTTGGAAGCCAAAGACGGCCTCGTAGTAATGTTTTCTTTCAGTCGCATTTGCAAAAAAAGAAAAGCACGCTTCGCATAACTGCATGCGGTTTCTACACTCTTCTCTATTCCTTGTCTGCAATTGGCATGTGCATTGAATATATGCCTTTGAACGTTGCATTGTACTGTAACAATTGCTGTGCTGAAATGGACTTTTTATATACTAATCAGTCCATCTCTGACGGACTGCAGGTTTGATATCAAATCACTTCTCATGCAATAGGTAAACTCGGGTGCCGTCAGCCGGCTTAACGTGTTTACATGTGCAGTCTAAAACATAAGTAGAGTCAACTTCTACTAAGAATTACAATCTACAAATATCCTAACTAGCCAGGTACAATTACAAAAATAAAAATTGTAGACAAAGAGGCAACTTGTGGGCACAGTACAGTTTGAGTATTTGATATATAAATTTATCTATAGAAACACACTAACAGTTTCTTTTTAAAAATACCCCCTAACTTGTAATTACTGCTGTGTCGCAGTATCATATAATTAGTTTTCATTACCGTGCTATGGCTTCCTCTCACTCAACTAAAAAAGTTAGGAGCACCATTAAAAGCTCCTCCCTTGGTGTATGGGCAAAGTACGTTCACGTTTCATGGGAAGTTGCATGTTTATAATTAATTAGATATTCACTTGAAAGAGAAGTTGACACAACAGCTAATTGGAAACATAGTTGCAGTGCTTTCTGCAATGTCCGTTGCAGACTGGACAATTTAATAACGGTATAACTAAAATAATAACAGGAAAAGGCACACGCCAGCGTAGAAATGCGCTCAGTCGAAGACAGAACCTAGTCCATTTTAAAGTTATATTTTGTTGTGAATCTAAATAGTTAGCTAGCTACTTGTACGTGAAGTTTGCATGCTTCTTTTTTGATGAACCACGTCTGTGAACTGCCCGGATGGCGCTGTTCCGGATAGAGTAGAGAAGAGAGTAGAGTAGAGTATTCTTTATTGTACACCAAATTTACAGTTTCACAATATATACAAGAACCAACTTAAATTATTTTTAAATGCACAATCTGCGGTCTAATCGCTAAAGAGCAATTTCTTACAGGCAACCTTTGGATGGATAAGAAGATGGTTTGTGTTGTAGGCAATATAGGGCAGTTGGTGTATAACTAAAAATAAAAAATCTAAAGAAGTCTTATAGCTAATATTAAAAATAAAAAGAGATATCCTAATTGCAATATTTACACATATCTTACCATAGTTATATACACTATAAACAAAATATAGACTATAATAACATGTACACAAATACTAAATAAATATATAACAATATATAAATAAATATATAATTACATATTTATATAATAAACACTAAAAGATAGGCGAAATACAGTTTTACTCATATCTGTTTAAAAGTCTGTTTAAAAAACAATGACGATGGTTATAGAGAAAAATAATATTCCTTAACCAATATTTTAAACGAACTTAGTGACTGGGCGCGTCTGATGTTTACTGGCAATGCATTCCACAGCCTTGTTGCTTGGACTACAGAAGATTTGTTATAAAAAATTGTTGAATGCATTGGCATTGGATAACACATTATGTAAATAAAATATTATGGTGGTAAGGTAAGAGCTCTTGCGGACGAGTTCTTGGGCGACCGTATCACCTTTAACCCGTTGCAAAATACTTAGTAGTGCTAGCACTACTGTGTGCCAGTTTGGTGGTGGGATCACGCCCTGTAGTTACTGTACTGGTGAGGCATAACAACATAGTCCTCAGAAAGAGCGACGGATTTACAATATGTTTGTTTTACAATTGTTGATAATCATGGGCTATAGTTACCACATATCATCAAGTGTATTATACGTTAGTTCGCTACAAGAAGGTATGAACTATAAGCAGTGCACCTTTTAGACTACTTCTGTCAGTTCACAGGCATCACGGTCAGAAAATAATTTGGAGAACTGACTAGCGTCGTTGAGTTGACGACAACAACGTTGCTCGTCGCTCTTTTACGATTCACGCTTACGTATGACTCAGCTAAAATCTCATAGAAACTCCGTGCATGATAAGACTCCCAGAGCAATCCCAAGATAAAATTGAATTGGAAACCGCAATTAATAAAATATAATATAAAATAACATAACATCACGCCTATATTATCCAGAAGAGTGTGGCAGAGGTGTACAATACCAACATCTCACCTGTTATGTTTAGATTCCATGGAATAGGAGGTGAGCCTATCGCCATCCAACGGGCACAATTCCAACTCCGTGCTTCTATTGTGCGCGTCCTGGCGGTAAGTTTACAAATAATACTTTGCCCGACCCGGCAATTTAACACGACACCTTGAGGTGAGAGTCGCATAATAATAAATACAAATAGTATAGACGGAGTTAGAAAGCAAATATATTTACTTCAAAAGACAGAATAATGTCGTAGATCATTCTATTGACGGTATCTCTTTCCGCACAGACACTCGTTTATGCGGATAGAGACGAACAAAAGTCAAAGCATACAGCTTAGCGCTTAGGAGTCATGGGGATCAAAATACAATGTTGACTGTTTTCAATAGACTAGCTAGATCAGTTTTCAAAACGTAAAGAGACGCTGCTTCAAAGCTAAAGGATTTGCGTTTCTCGGCAGCCTGCTTTTTGTCTATCTCCCAGTAACGATATTTAAACTAACATTGTGTAATTTTAGGAGCATTTTGTCGTCCTTTAATTTGACGATGAAAAATGTAAATGTTGTAACTCTCAAAACACAAAATGAATAAAAACTTTTCGCATATTAGAACAAAAACATTACTCAAAATCTTAACATCGTAGAAACATGATTTTAAAAATGTTATTTTGATTTTCTACTTTAATTTATAGCTATAAAGTTATTCTTTTAAGTCTATTATTACCAGAGTTTTGTAGCTAGTTATTTTTATAGATCATTAAAACGCTGTAACCGTAGCATTATTATATAGCAACAAATATTTTTCGAAAAGCTTTATACCTTTAAAAGGCTGTAGCGTAGAGTCATTTTTGTTATTTTTTGCTGACCGTAAGATTGGCGCAAGCCACAATAGCTTCTGTTACACACACACATACTCGACAGGTTTTTGGTACAGTACAAACAGAAAATACCCAATATTTTTTCAAAATACGTATGGCGTAATTGTTATTTTTTTTAATGAAAATATGAAACTAAAAATGATGTAAAAAACTTCGAAGTGCGTATCATTTGTATACCGATGATCTTAAGCTGTACGCTCAAGCCAAGGTAGAAGATCTTCCCGTGGCGATTGAGAGTATAAACCGAGATCTTGAAACTATAAGATCGGCAGCTCTCGCAGGATGGTAAAGATTGATAACTCAGCACTTTCCCCGATCATCTTTAATGGCACAGTCATACCTATTAACCCTAACGTCAAGAATCGCGGTTTATACTTGGAGAGCGATCTCGACTGGCGCACTCAGGTTGGAAATATCAGTCAACAGGTTACAGGGACTTTGCGATCTCTCTATCGCCTACGTAACTTTCTCCTTGTTAAGACACAAAGCTTGTGTACACTTTAATCTTCCCCGTAATCGACTATGCTGATGTGTGCCTATCTCGACCTGAATGCAGATCTACTTAATAAACTTGACCGACTTCTTAATAATTGCATTCGGTTCGTCTTTAACCTGTTTGGCTGCCTATACGTCAACGTCGCAGCTTGCGTGCGTTGACATTCCTTTTTACTCATCTGTTTTCTCCCTACGCACCAGCCTACTTAACACCACACCTATTTAAATTTCTTTGCTCCAACGACGATAGATCCCTACGCTCTTCTAACAATCTTCTTCTTCTTTGTCCCTCCCATTCTTCCAGTCTTGTTCATTCTTCTTTCTCTGTAAAATCCATTCTCTTATGGAATGCGCTTCCCCTGAATATCAGGATGACAATAATATTTGGCGAAATCATCGGAATAATGTATCTCCCTTATATATAACATATATTAAGGTAGCTAGTCAAATGAAAAGATTTTTAATTACAAGCAAAATTTCAAACATTAAAGGAAGTGTTAAAAATTACAGACATAAATATATAAGTTTATACAGAAAAGTAATTAAAAAAGCAAAGGAAAATGCAGTGCAGACTGAAATTTCACGTTCTAAAAATATTTCTAGGGACATTATTATGGAAAATTATAAATAAACATAGAAACAAAACAAACAAAGATAACAAAAGAATTATTTTAAAACTTGAAGACAAACTTGTAATTGAGCCAGTTGAAATTGCAAATGTCTTAGCAAAGCAGTTTGCGAATAGTTCGAATATCAACAACAAAAAAAGTAGAGAAAGTAACTTAGCAATAGAATTATTACAGCAAAATACTATCAGAGTAGATAAAGCCCTAGCTTGGGAGCCAGTCACAACTAGCGAAATTGTTAAATTAATTAATAAAATGGAATGTAAGCCATCTTGCGGTTTTGACGAATTACCAATAACTATATTTAAAGACAATATAGATATATTAGCTGAGCCCTTAATTTTTTTTTATAATAATTGTTTAAGCGAAAGTATTTTTCCTGATCAACTGAAAATAGCTAAAGTGATCCCAGTCTACAAAAAAGGCTCTACACAAGATCCTAAAATGTATAGGCCTATTTCTCTCTTGCCAACATTGTCTAAGATTTTGAAAAGATAATAAAATCTAGACTACTCACACATCATAGTGTACACAAGTATGTATGTGTTATACATGTATGTATACACATTATTTATAGATAAAGTAAAAACTTTATTAATTTACTACACTACACCACTGACCATGTCTATTTACATAATCCTGTCCATCCAAAGGTTGCCTGGAAGGGATCACTTTATAGTGTGCATGTTTCAATTAGACTGTGTATCAAAAGTATGTACTTTTTCATTGTGTACTATAAGGAATTCTCTATTTATCTCTATCTATCTATAATTAAGAAAAATAATTAATTTAATAATTTGAATTGTGTAGTCTCCTAAAGAGACATTTTTGAATGTAATGCATGCCTGTGATTTGTGTAATTACTATACGATTTCCTGTTCATTATTATAATAATTTGTATGGATCTGTGTAAGTATACAGTTGGTGTGCTTATAAAATAAAATAAAATAAATAGTTTTCTCTTAAATAATACTTTTTAGGTGAGAGCATACTCATAATGCGTCGACACGACTAGCATTTCATAAAAATATAACTAACTAGTAAATAACGCTATAAATTGCTTTCATTACCTCATAAATAAAAACAAGACTTTTTAATAAATTATAAAGTATCACCGACCTTACGTTACCTAATTAGCGCTTTTATTTTAATATTGCGCCATAAATTAACCAGGAAATGAAATATTATGAAGAATTTCTTGTAAAATGAGTGCACAGCTTTAGAAGTTATTTCTTCCTCGCTAATTGCTAATGGCATAGAACTTTTTCACAATTTACTTGAATTGTATTACAGTGGACTGCGACAAAGTATTATTAAAGAAAAAAAGTGAATAGAATTAATGACTAATGAACCGACCAAAAAAGCAAAGGAGGTTCTCAAGTCAATGTGTATTTTTTTTTCATGTTAGGCCACGCGTAACTTTTAACCTAGTGGTCCGATTTTGATAACTCGAAAGAGTATATACCTTGAGGGTGGCTTCATGTCAAGGATGAAACCCTCGAATGTTATAGGCAATTAGAGGGTTTTTCATATAGCTTTTTTTGCTGATCATTAGCTCATTAAGGAGTTCTACCTTATATCATTAGATAGAAGGTATAACTCCTTAATGGTTAGGAGTAAGGTGAAAATTTATTAAAGGATAAGGACGAAATAAAACTTAACTCTGCATCCTTTACGGTTTTTTCAACTCCTCCAGCATCAGTATAATTTCTTAAGCAATACTACCTTATTTATGAATACGTTTACAAACAATACAAAACAAATCATAGATTTTATATAAAAAAAACTAGAAATCTTTTTAATTCCGTTCGGTTACTTATATTCGAAAACAGCGATAAAGTTTGCTAAATGTAGAAATCACTAAACTTAAATACATAATATTAAACCTTTTTCAGGTTTATAATTTTTAATTATAGACTTATAATATTCCAATAATTTGTATGTTTAAAAAAAGTTAATTGAAATTTTTGAGCAATTAGTACCGAAGATAATAATTATACGAGTTTCTGAACGTTGTTTTGACGCTGTGATAATAGACAAAAGATTGATCCTTTATAGCAAGGGTCTATCAAAGAAAATGACCTTTGGACCATCAGTTGCATTATTTTAGGTAAATTTACATGAAACGCTGAAGTTAAGTGCCTGTAAATTTTATTAATACACTGGTACTTTACCTAATAGAGTAAAATAAAATTATTTTCAACAAACAATTTAACCACTCAAAATGAGTAAAATATAATATTTTATAGTTTATGTAACTGTAAGTTCAATACCCAATACTCAAAATGTTAACTTATTTTTTACTTTTTAGATCTTTTTCGTCGCTTAAATGTTTTGTTTAAAATATTTTTTTTTATTTTCGTATGTAAATTAAACACCTTTTGATATCAGAAGCATCATTAAAAGAATTAGTTATATATGACAAAAGCCGCCTAATATAATACTATTTTTAATTCACGTTACTATTAGACTTTACATACAGACTTGACATTAATAACTGCTACAATGGCGTTACGTCACGCTTAAGTATTTTGTACGTGAAGTTATGAATTTTGTTTGATAGCTATACGGAATATTGCGTATATGAAAATGGTTTTATAACAAAAGTTGCTGTAAATTGTGTGGGTAATTTAACAATAAAATGTATTTTTAACTATTTCGTACTTTAAAAATGGACTTGCCCATGAAACTTTGAATGATCATATAAATAAATTTAATGTATGTTGCAAAAAATCTTGCATTTGATTTCTGTTTACCTATATTTTGATAAGGTATCCCATATTTTATTGTCTATGGAAACCGATACTACAAAGCCCGATCCACCTACTTTTATTTTACTACAAACGTGTAGTTTCATTAACAAGCTACAGAGGAATCACGGCCGTTCATTTAAGTTAATAAAAGCACTATACATCGCTGTATTATACTACACTTTGTAGTTATTGCTCAGTACCAGACCGGCAAGACATATTATAATAAATGTAATAACGTCCAGAAACCATGAGCTGCAATTTATTTGTAGCGGAAATGGAAACGATTATATTGCAACCATTTTATTTTAATATTGGTAATTTTATTTTTGTTTTAAATGCGTGATATTTCAGAAGTATTTTTATTGGAATAAAGTGTAGTGAGTGCTGCATGATTTATTTATGTATAGTAGATTTTATTGCCGCATAGTATAAGTAAGCTACGCCAAATCAATAACGTTATACAGATTCAAATAGCCTTAGGACATGGTGAATGTAGGAGCGTCAAGCGGTCCAACATTGCGACGCCGACAATTTGCACGCGAGATTCCTGGATGCCAGCGTCCATGTTGAAGCGATAACTAACACCATGCTTGAATCACGTCAACACATTCGTTGTGGTGGTGTGCGTTAGTGTAATCACAGTGTAAATGTGCTGGCAATGCGGCCGTCAATTTGACAGCTGATGAGCTGTCTAATAGAATGAAGGATATTTATCTATTCCTTATCCTTATTGGGCAGAAGCCGTGTGTTTTTGATCCCCGCAGGCGGATGCTACCTGTCTTCTTGCACTGGAATATAATACTTAGGTGAACGTAACATTTCTTGGTCATAAGTTAGATTTATATCAAAATAAAAGTTGCTTTAGTTGAATGACGTAATAGTGACGTACTATAGATTTTCATTTCGTTTTTATATTAAAGAAACTTTTGGAACCATATTAAAATCATTTTACTATACAGCGTAGACTTAAACAGCTTTGGTTCAAAAACCAACTCCATATTATGAAAATACCACTGTATTTAACCAAAATAAATGTTGTAATTACGTTCAATGAGCGCTTGTCGTGAATACTTTTGATTTATTAAGCAGGTCAAAGGTTTTTGTACGGGCAGTCATTTTAATAAACACGGTGCAGTATGACATTTATTAAAACCTCAGTTTGTTGACATGGCACTTGTTCAATTTCACCGAATAAAAAAACCTTTTACGAACAAATTGAAATTTTTTAAATCATTTAATTTATTGAGAAAACGTGATTTTTAAATTGCAAAGAAAATTTTGTTATGCCGCATCCACACTGTATTTGAAATATGCTATTCAATAGCTTTTATCGACGTCCAATTTGGTGAAATTTAACTTATACTTATAATAGCAGAGTAGTATCTAGTAAATGTCCCATTGCTGGGCTCGGGCCTCTTGAGATGATGAGCTCCATAGTCGACCACGCTGCCTAAGTGCGTATTGGTAGACTTCAAGTAAGTAAAGTAAAGTAAAAATTATTTATTAGATCACCATCAAAATAAAAATTAAAATCAAAATAAAAAACAAATTTAGAAACTTACAAGTAAAAATACATACAGAACAGTTATAATTTTTTTTAAATAAAGTGCCTTAATTCACAGGTTGCAAATCAGTTTATGTCTCAGACTTTGATATGCTATGATGGTGCCTAAAAGGCCACAGCTCAACATATTATTGCCAGAAAATTAGGCAACGTTGATTTTTAGCTGGAACCTTAGGTGACAAGTGATATATAAAGAAAAATATATAAAATAAAATAAAATAAATAAATATGATGTATAGACGTAATCAAAATCAAATCAAAACACACTTCACACTTCACACACCCGCGAGCACTTTTTAGGTACTGTCAGGCATGCAGGTTTCTTCACGGTGTTCTTCACCGATAGTTTACATGACAAATACACACATGTCTTAGAAAAGACGAATCTTAACGATTTATTGACAGAGGTGTATGCCGTGGTAACCTTTGCAGTCCTACAGTATACAGTATACTCATACTTTATCTACGACAATCTACTATTAAGAAGAAAAGCAACAATGTTGTCGCTTTCTTTTTTTTCTTTCCTCAGTTGAGAGAGCAATTACTAGAGCTTCATTTTGTAAATAATATAGAGTGCCTTCAGCATCTTTACTCTGACAAACAATGTAATGATACTGCTACCGTTTGTCTGCCCGAGAGTCCGCGTTGACCCAGAATAAATTGACTGGATGAGGGTAAGTAAGTAGCCTGGCTTTTACTACCGCAAAAAATGCACGCCTTGAAGGTACCCGTTTTGATTTACACTATTTATGTAGGAATTGGACTTATTCTTCCTATTGTATATAATTATATTATATTATTATTTATATTATATTATAACTTATTTTTTATTTTTAAAGGATTATTGGTACTTATTTTTTTGAATTTCTGAATGACATAACACGACACGCGTATTATTCAGAAGGGCCCGGCAGAGGTGTATAACACTCACATAATGGGCCCATGTGACCATAATGTGTGTTACTTTTTGTCCAACCCGTGAATCGAAATCAAAACCTCACGAAGAACGGCCGCAAATTTTACCGCTAGACCACGAGGCAGATATCATCTGACAACTCAATTTACAACCGATATTGACTATTGTATCGCACATCGGCGGCGATAGGACAGTCCGCAAATACGAGTGAGTTTTATATGAAACAGCCGTAACACTCGGGCAGGGTGAAAAAAATCCTACATGAATAAAAACATAAAATCAACGAAGTATGTGCTCTCGTATCACTGACTTAAAATTCAAATTGGCTTGCATGTTGGTTGTGAGTTGTGAGTATAAGGCTGCATCCTGAAATCCTTGGTACGGGCGGTACGGAATCGGTATGCCTGTACAAAAAAACAATTACAAAAACCCAGCGACCATATTTCTAAAAAAAATATTATTATCCACTCATGAATATAGGCGCTCGCTTAAAGTTTTTGGAATCTCGTAAGATCGATACCGACGTATCAATCTTCCTGCCGTTCTTCGTAAAATTTATAAGTTAATCAGTGACCGTGAGTACAGTGGCATTTTCAATAGTGAGTAGCCGCCACCGGTGGCCAATCGCAGCGCAGCCACTCATTCGCAGGCACTCATGTGGCTTTGACAAAGTCGCGAGTGGCGTCGACTTACAACACTTGCACAGCGACTGCATACAAATAAAAATCTTATGAACTGCTTATCGCTAGCCACAAGTGGCGTCCACTGCTGACCTGTTTGTACGGACCCATAGTGTGCATATATTAAGCGAGTTGGCACAATAGACTTGTCTTATCTTTATACGAAATGTCATTTAGTTATCTGTGGTATCGAGTCGAAGGTAACAGTCGGGCAGAGTGTGTAAACAATGCTCGGACCCTGTGTAAATGAACCATTCTTCGCGTCTCTATCTATCTTTCATCGCGTTTCCGATGAGTTTTCTAGCGTTCTCGTACCTATAGAATTTCAAATGAAATATCCAGAATACTATTATGTATATATGTTTTCTTTAGTTACTTAAAATTACTTTCTGTAGTTCTTTTGAATTTTTTCTACATTAAAATTTTGTACTGAGCTTTCAAGTTGGCATGGCACTATGTCACTTAGCTGTGTTTAGGACCAAAAAGCTCAACTGCATCGTTAGTCTAGTCGTCAACGTGTGTGACTCACCCCCACAAAAGGTCCCGGGCTGGAATCCCGGCAGTGTTCATTCGGCTTTTTAAATCAAGAAATTCTCAACAGCAGCAGGATAATGGACAGGTGACCGGTGGATGGCGAAATGCTCATACTCTATCACATTAAACCTAAACGTAGCTGGTATAATGTTAGTGTTATATAAAACCTTCTGGGTAATATAGGCGAGTATCTTGTTTTATCTACAGACACATTTTACAATTAAAATCTACTAACTAATATACAGTACTACAGTATTGTCCGCGCGGCTTAGATTTAGCCACGAGCATCTCATGGCTCTAACCTTAAATTATGGTATAGTATTAATTCACCTAAACGGGCGCTTAAGTACGAGTACCTTCATTCTGAATCTTCAATAACTAAAATAAAAGAATTTCTTCGATATTGGCAGTAATTAAAATTAATTAAAACTTCTACTCACGGGTCCATTCATCGAAAGGCTTGAGAAGGCATTGTCTTTTGAATAAGCTTTCGCCATTGTCTTGGAGCAAGCGGGAATCTTTAAATGATAAGTTTTCGTTCTAGGCAGTATTGAACTGTAGGAGCTACGAGGTAAGAAATAATCAGGTCAGCAACGGCAGCCCAATAAAAAAGATCTTGTTATCTTTTTAATTTCTTAGTTCCTTTTTGTGAGAAAAGTCGAGCAATCTCTATCACCTCCCTTAGCGCCCTATTATAGACTTTATAACCCGCTTTCTACCAAATCAGAGTGGAGATGACATGCATTTGAATTACCAATCAGAATTCGTTATATGCAAATCTCTCTGCTTAGCTTCGGTAGCAAAACCTAATTTTCTTTTTAAATACATCTACTTTATCTAACTCACTGGGTAACTCCGAAAGCTTGTCGATTGACACGAATTAATGAAAAAGTTCACGGTATCAAATTTATTAAAACATTGCTTTAGGATTTATCAATGCTATAATACCTCTGATACCGTGATTTTTTTAATAATTCGTGATAATCGACAAGCTTTCGGAGTTACCGCATTTCACTTATCATTTGAACAAATTAATTTCAAGGTATTCGTAGAACTAGTACATTAGGGTATAATATTACACAAAATTAACACATAGATTGACACCACTTTGAATAGGTCAATAGATTAAGAGAGACTTTAATATTATTATAGACAAATCATATCTTAAACACTAAAATGCATGTTTGTTAGGGCCCACTTTTTAGGGTTCCGTAGCCGAATGGCTTAAAAAAGGAAGAACCCTTATAGATTTATCATGTCTGTCCGTCTGTCCATCCGTATGTCACTGCCACTTTTTTCCGTAACTATAAGAGCTATATTGTGGAAACTTGGTAAGTAGATGTATTAGGTGAACCGCATTAAGATTTTCATACAAAAATAGAAAAAAAAAACAATAATTTTTTGGGGTTCTCCATACTTAGAACTGAAACTCATATTTTTTTTGTGGGGTATCTATGGATAGGTCTTTATAAATGATATTGAGGTTTCTAATATAATTTTATTCTAAACTGTGCGCGAGAGATGCTTCCAAAATGGAAAAATGTGTGTTTAACCCCACATAACCCCACGGAGGAGAACTGGGATGTGTACAAAAAGCTCCGAAACCGCTGCAGTCGTATGTGTAGAGATGCAAAAAGGCGGCCACATCCACAATTCTATTCTAAAACTCAACACTCCACAAGTATGGCAATTTCTAAAAACACTAGGTATTGGTAAGGTCTCGGAAAATAATAGCATTGACATGGATCTTGATTCACTCAATGTTTATTTTTCGAAACCTCCAATCACAATGGATCCAAATATTAAATCTTCTACATTAAACTTTCTCGCAACTCTTCCCATGCCTGTAAATACTTCATTCTCGTTTACCCCAATTGCGGAACAAGATATTAAGATATCCATCCAATCCATTTCCACCAAAGCTGTCGGTAACGATGGTATCCAAACCCAAATGCTCCTTCCTATTCTTGATGAAATCCTACCGATCCTTACGCATCTGATCAACTACTCCCTTTACACCGGCACCTTTCCTAAATCTTGGAAAAATGCGTATGTCGTACCACTTCCCAAAACAAAAAATCCTGTTCTGCTCTCGCACTTCCGTCCTATTACCATCCTTCCAGTCTTGTCCAAAGTCCTAGAAAGTGTGGTCCAAAAACAACTGTCTTCTTTCCTCTCCTCTAACGGCCTGCTAAGTCCATACCAATCCGGATTTCGACGTGGCCATAGCACTGTTACAGCTTTAGTCAAAATTAGTGATGATATAAGATTGGCCATGGAGAATAAGCTGCTTACTATTCTGGTATTAATGGACTTCAGCAGTGCCTTCAACTCCGTTGATTTTACATCATCTTAGGAATCCTCTCCTCACTTAATATTTCTGTTTCTACAATTGCGTGGTTTAGTTCATATCTTCAAGGTCACTCGCAGTGTGTCCGTGTTGATGAGAAAAACTCTCAATGGTGCGAGCTCACTGCGGGCGTTCCTCAAGGTGGCGTCCTCTCTCCTCTACTCTTCTCCATTTTTATTAATGCGATCACGAAAGTGCTAACTTCTCACTTCCATCTCTATGCAGACGATCTGCAGCTTTATCGTCATTTTAAAGTGGGTGAGTTTGCTGAAACTGCCACTGTCATCAAAAGCGATCATGAAAACATTTGTAAATGGGCTAAATCGTTTGGTTTACTAGTAAACCCTTTGAAGTCACAAGCTCTGGTTATTGGTGGCAGATACTATATGATTCCATGCCCATAGAATATCAGAAAACCGCAAAGAATTTAGGTGTCATCATGGATTCTAATCTTTCCTGGGATGCTCATATCGCTGAGGTGAGTAGAAGAATGTTCTGTTCGTTTCAATCACTCAAACGTCTTTAAAACTTTCTACCTTTTCAGACTAAAGTTACTCTTGCACAAACCCTTCTAGACTATGGTGATGTCTGTTTTCTTGACGCAAAGGAAGAACACCTTAACAAGCTCGAACGCTTGCAGAATTTGGGCATCCGCTTCATTTTCGGCCTGCGCAAGTTAGACCATGTGTCAGAATTCCGTCGCCAATTGAGGTGGCTACCAATCCGGCAGCGTCGTGATAACCACATACTATGCCTTCTCTTCAATGTCCTACATAATCCAAACTCCCCTTCATATCTTCGTGAGCGCTTTCAGTATCTCGTTCCTCGTGACAAACCTAGCTAAACCTACTCCTCTCTACTTCTTCGAACTCCTCTCCACACTTCTAGTCGTTACGACGGCTCATTTACTATTTACGCAGTGCGTCTATGGAATCGTCTTCCCCATTCCATTCGCGAGAGTCCTTCGTTGGACGTTTTCAGGAGGAGAACAATAGACCACTTTTTTTCTCAACTCTAATTAAGTGGATATATATTTATATATGTATGTACCTATATATTTTATGTTAAACATATATTATATAAATTAGTTTTATCGTAAGTATTGTTTATGTATGTTGTGTAAATAATTTAGGTTACATTAGGTTTATTATTATTATGTAGAATATGTAAGTATGTAGATATACATAGCCTAGTTCTTTTTTTTAAGTATCTTATTTATTTTTTCATCTCTCTTTGTTTGTACTCTTTACTCTTACATATAACGAGTGTCTTTTTCCTCTAGCCCTCAAAGGTTTGCTGGCTGAAAACTCATTTTTGAGTTAAGCTCACCTTTTGTCATCACCACTTTTATGTAATTGTATTATTGAAATTTATGTGTACAATAAAGTAATAAAAAAAAAAAAAAAAAAACAAACGTATGTGTCAAACATCGGCGCTCGGGAGTCTAACCTTCACAAGAAAAATCGTGGACTCATCTGACATTCAGCCATCGATCGCAGATGTATCGATTGATAAAATAACATCCTTACTTCCATAGAAGATCTTGCAATATTATGTGCTAGTTCGCCACACATATTCCTAGACGTGTCCATTCCCTCGCAAGGTTGCTGGAAATGCTTTGTATTGAAACAAAAGCGATATCTTCATAGACTGCAGTGTTTCCAATTGATGTTCGTATTGAGTAGCCATTTGGCACCGATCTCATGTTAGCAGTTCTCTCAATTGTGTGTGATGATTACTAGAATGTGACTAGTGAGTCCCAAAAGAGTGAACACAACTGATTTGAGCAGCATACATTTTTGTTGATTTTACCTTACAATTGCGCGACAGTGATTCTTTATTGAATTTTAACGCTTGCTTGATCATTGCATGGCTTTGATCCTCGCTCACTACCTCAGCTTACGAGAAAAATCGTCACTTTTTTGTACTTTTAATTTATTTTCATTTGTAAAGCTCTTTTCTTATAAAGAATGTGCGATATGTCCAGTAAAAATATTTACAACATAAGATTTAAGTAGTTTTAAAATATTTACATCTATACAATTTGAATAAAGAAAAATTTAAATATACAAAATTATATAAACACATCAACACAATGTCTAGGGATATTACATGAAAGACTTCTTAACTTAAAAACTATTTACTGTATAAAAAAAGTTTGAAATTCAAAAAAATAAAAAACAATAACTCATTTTGAAACAAAAGAATATCGATTTTTCTAAT
The DNA here is from genome assembly GCA_905147285.1 of Hypena proboscidalis. Taxonomy (NCBI): domain Eukaryota; kingdom Metazoa; phylum Arthropoda; class Insecta; order Lepidoptera; family Erebidae; genus Hypena; species Hypena proboscidalis. The sequence goes on from LR990126.1 coordinate 31,326,534, forward strand.
TTGGCGGTCGAAAAAGTTAGTTCATGTTACAATAAAACAATAAAGTATTGAAAAATTAAAAGAGATTACACATTTTCTTTATCCTAATTTCAACGTGTGTTACATTTATTGTTATTTCACGTCGACATTTGACAAGGGAAGAGCAGATTAGAGCTGTAGGCATGTTGGAAGCGGGCACTATGCAACGCGTGGTAGCTGAAACTCTGCAAACCGGCCAAAATGTAATCTCCCGGTTATAGTCACGATATCGTGCTACAGGCGATGTCGCTGAACGGCTTTCAGGCAGAAATCGCATCACTACTCCTGTGATTATCCCACACGATAATGCCCGTGCCCATACGTCTGAGCTGGTATCAACTGTGCTTAGGAAACATGAAATCAGGGTTATGGACTGGCCTGCTCAGTCCCCCGACATGAATCCCATTGAACACGCATGGGACATGTTACAACGAAGAGCTATGGTTAATTTTTCTCCAAATTTGATAACAGAAGAACAACTTTTCCTGCACTTGTAAAGAACCTGGGACCTGATACCACAGCTCGATTTGGATAACTTAATTTTGAGCATGAAAAACCAATGCCGAACTCTAATTAATGTTAGGGGAGGAAATACTGATTATTAACTTTAATTAAATGCCGTTTTTTGTTATTATATGTCTTTAATTTTCATAATTTCCTATATAATATCCATTATGTACAAAGTAAAAATTATACCCGAAAATAAAATCACAAAAAAAATAAATTAAAAATCTTCGATGCATCTCTTTTTATGTATTGCAAGTATAAACCATAATATAAACTTCAATTTCATATATAATTGTTTTAACAAAATATTTACAGAATTTCATATAATAAGGTAATAATGAAATATCCCTAGGCAATGTTGATGTGTGTAGATAAAAATTATAATACGATATATTTACAAAGCTTTATAGAGCATCATAAATATTCCTGGTTTTTTTTTGTAAGTTTAAATAATGTTTGGAACACTGGGTAATTTATTGAAAATTTGATTGCTTAAAGTTTTAAAACTTACAGTCTGTCTATAAAGTCGTGACATGAATGTTTGAGGAACTAACATTAATCATGTGTCTGGCAACACCAAACATAAGTAAATCAGCTGTCATCGAGTTTGAGTTGTGGAACAGTTTTCCTTTTGTATTTTTATTGTTTTGGTTAAACTGCAATTAATTAACACGTAACTACGCAGAAAAGATTAAAAATGAATAAAGTAAATCGGAGTGGCACGCGGGAAGTGATTTTTAAAGTTTTCCAGCGATGTTTCGCGGAGTACCAAGCTGGACGAATTTTGTGCGATTTGGATGATATTTATGGGCGGACAGCATCTATGACGGGTATGTAATCGTGTTATTGTTTGTTTTTAATCTGCCCGAAGTTAGAAATTTACTGAATTTACGATTTGGAGACCAAAAAAGGCATTGTTTACATTGCACATTTTTAGGTTAGATTGACATTGTGAGTAGGTCATATTATAGTATGACCATAATTTTTGATACATTATGATGGTACAACTAAATCCATTCAGGTTTTATACCAGTTTTGAATTTGAATTAATTGCTTCATGTCAATAAGTTATTGTTTCCATTCCAGTACAATTTTTTTACTTTTTTTCAGGAAAATCAGTGAGTACAGTTAGGCGGATAGTCAACGAAGTTTTTAAAAATGATGGAAAGTTCGCTCAGGAAGCGAAATTTACTGCGTTTGGTGAAAATAAACAAACAAATTCAAATTCAAATTCAAAATATCATTTATTCAAGTAGGCCTAGCAACAAGCACTTTCAAATCGTCATTTTTTTAAAAAAAGTATAATCATAATATTAAAATTAAAATTGCAATTATTAAAATTAAAATTGTTATTCACTGTTATTTACAGTTTAATATCACACTAGGATCGTCAAATCTTAAAACTAAAAATTGTATACAAAATACTACTTGTGTAGATGTATGTCATAGTCAGTAAATGTCAAAAGTAAAAACAATAAAAATTAAGACATTATGATTAATTCAAATAGGAGCAAGGAAAACCTTGAAGCAAGGAGAACCTTGTCAGATGGGGATATCTGGTTGACACTAATATAAATTGCGAATGTGGAGCAATACAATCAATGGCCCACCTTACTGACTGCCCAAAATGCCCTACCACCTGCACAAGAGAGGCTCTCATGAACGCCGATGAGAGCGCCATAACAGTGGCCACTTATTGGGCCAATAAAATTTGACTCAGCCATCGACACGACGAAGAAGAAGAATTCAAATAATGCAATAAATAATTCATTTTATCAAAATACAAAATTAGTCCCACGGTGTTTTATCGTTCATGTAGTCTTGTGTACTATAATAAGCTTTGGAAACAAGTTTACCCTTCACATATTTCTTAAATTTATTTATTGAAAATTCAGTTACTTCTACTGGTAGCTTATTATAGAATCTTACACAATTACCCATAAATGATGTTTTAATTTTATGGAGCCTCGTGGTGGGCACTGCAAGTTTATCCTTGTTTCTAGTATTGATATTGTGTATATCACAGTTTTTTCAAAAAAATGCATAGTTTTTATGTACATATATAATATTTTCATAAATATATTGACAGTGTAATGTCATAACATTAATCTCTTTAAACTTATCTCTAAGAGAGTCTCTACGCTTCATCTTATATATCGCTCGGATAGCCCTCTTCTGTAGAACAAAAATTGTATTAATTTCTGAAGCACTGCCCCACAGTAAAATACCATAGGACATAATGCTATGAAAGTAACTAAAATATACTAACCGGGCGGTTTTTACGCCGGTTAACTGACGGATCTTGCTCACTGCAAAAGCTGCAGAGGCAAGTCTATTAGAGAGATTAGCAATATGGGGACCCCATTGTAGTCGGGAGTCCAATGTTATGCCAAGAAAAGTTGTACTATCAACTAGTTCCAATTCCTCGTCCTTCACAATGACACTTGCTAGCTCGTGCTCTACGTGATTTGTGACAAACTTAATAGCTTTAGTCTTTTTCTCATTTAACAATAAATTATTAACATTAAACCAATTTACTATTTTAGAAATAGCATTGTTTACATCATCACAAGATTGTTCCTGTCGGTTGACTTTGAAGATAAGTGAAGTATCATCTGCAAACAATACTATATCATGGTGGGTCTTTACGAGCTGTGGCAAGTCATTTATGTAGACGATGAAAAGGAAGGGTCCCAATATTGATCCCTGCGGTACACCCATAGAGACCAATGACCCGGATGAGCGTTGTCCATTCACATCAACCCTTTGTATTCTACCTTGCAAGTAAGATTTCAGCAAATTCAGTGCCGAACCTCTAACTCCATAATAGTGTAGCTTCCTGATTAATGTTTCATGACAAACGCAGTCGAAAGCCTTGGATAAATCACAAAAAATACCTAAAGCATCCCGTGATTCCTCCCAGGCATTAAAAATGTATTTTATTAGCTCAACACCGGCATCGGTTGTCGAACGACCCCGTGTAAAACCAAATTGCTTGTTATGCATTAAATTGTTAGTGTTAAAGTGGCTTAATAATTGTGACAAAACTAATTTCTCAAAAATCTTACTGAAGGTTGGTAGCACAGAAATAGGTCTAAAGTTGGAAGGGTCAGAAATGCTACCTGATTTGAATAAAGGAGTTATTTTGCTATATTTCATCAAATCTGGAAACTCACCGCAGTCAACACTTTTGTTAAATACAACTGCTAATTCAGGCGCTATAATCTCTATTAGGGATTTGATAGCATGGACAGAGACTCCCCAAAGGTCACAAGATTTTTTGACATTGATTGTTTTAAACGCCTTTATTACATCTGTGGTATTAACATGTTCAAAATTAAGGTCTCTATTACATTCTGGGGCGTTATTTAGTAATAATGTAACAGCAGACGAAGGTGATGAATTTAAATGCATCGTTGTGGATGCTGGTATAGCTGTAAAAAAAAATTCGAATTCTGTTGCTACTTCTAAACTGGAATCAATAATTTTGTCATCAATTTTTAGTTTAATGTTATTCATTGTATGCTTCGATCTACCAGTCTCCACATTAATGACCTTCCAAGTAGCTTTAATAACATTGGAACTATCTTGTATTTTCTGGCTTAAATAATTGCGTTTAGCTTTATGACAATCTATTTTAAATTGCTTAGAACATTGTTTGACATGTTCTTTAAATCCATCACTCGTATTTAACCGCCGTTGCTCAAATAACGTCGGTTTAGAGGTAAAATTCATTAAATGCAAAAAACTATTATGGACTTATAAGCGATATTAATTATTTTTTGCAAAAGATTGCATTTTGCTCATAGTTCTTAAATGCAATCCTATTAAGTTTGATTTTGTTTTTAGATTATTAGGTTGCTGTTGTAACTGCTTTGTTTTTTTAGAATTATAGTTGGTAGATTTTTATATTTAAAAAAAAATATGTTTTAATGAGTTTTACCTCTTTTGAATTTCTGCTTATATTAGTCAGATAATGAACTGTCATTCATAAATAAAAAATCTGTAAGAAAATTTAAAGTCCTTTTAATAAAATTTTGCTTTGTATACAAATAAAAAAACATAAATCTCTCATAGAGCGAAAGTTTAGATGTTGGTCAAACCATGAATTAGACATAAAACGAATTATTAGGTAATTAAGGTAACTGTAATTATTTTTAAAAGTCATCATTTTCATCTTCTAGTTCGAAAATATAATTTTCTCTTAAACTGCCATTGACCGGTAAGTTCTTATACCAGTCATGTAACTCGTCAGGGATAAGCCCACTTTGGCACAGTTTTACAAGGTCATTTTTTTTCTGCATAGAGATAGGCAGAACGGCCTTATACGCCTATTTTAGTTCAACATTCTGTGTAATGCGGTTTCGACGGCTACGCTGCTGTATATCAATTTTTTTATATTCTGAAGAGTGGTCATACCGATAGAAAATTGCATTTGGGTGGGCTTTTTCAAATTTGAGGCACTTTATTTTAAGCCAATTTACTTTTTCGCCGTTTTCGTCCGTATTTTTATTTTTTAGTGTACTTGCGGCCAACGCCTGTAAGTCCCACACGTCTTTATATTTAAGCTCCATCACTTGATAGGGCGGTTTATCTTTATTTTTCCCACGATTTGAACGCGCAGCTTTGAATACAGGAAGCCAATCGTTTATCATAAAACAGGCCCCATTCTTTCGCGCATTTTCGATGCTGGAGTGCATTGAGTCACACTCCATGTGCGAATGACCGGCTTCCAAAAATTTTTGCTCAATGACAGTCAAATGCGTATTTTGGGTCATTATCTGAGTCGTCACATGAAAAATCTTCACTACTTGCACTATATTCTACTAAACCTTTTTAATATTTTTGTCCTGCTCCTCAATACTCTTGTTGTCAACCTATAAAAATATAAATTAACAAAATTTTAGCCACAATTATGACCATCTGCCATATGCCAAGATAACTTAACTTTGTTACTAAATACTAACAATCTCATTTAGGATGCAACTTTCCAATGTTTCTACATAGTCAACTTCAACCTCCCCAATCTGTAAAAAAATAACAACAATAAAGTATAAAAAAAACAAGACAGACTTACCCCCCCCCACAAACCCTCCCCTACCCCAACTACCTTCCCTTACCCTAGCTGCTCTCCCCTACCCTACCTGCTCTCCCCTTTACCAAATTTCATCAGAATCGGTTGAGCCATTTGACCGTAAAGGTGTGACAAACAAACAGACTTTTACATTTATAATATTACTAGCGCCCCGCTTTCGCACGGGTGCAAACTATAATATGTAAAAACCTTCCTCTCAAAACACTATCTATTTAAAAAAACCGCATTAAAATCCGGTGCGTAGTTTTAAAGATCTAAGCATACAGGTTTGTCTATGGATCACTATGTAACCACCCTAGCTGACGATTAACATGAATCTTAAGCATTTGTACAAACATACCAGAATATTCAAGTTTTCAGTATCCTTGGGACATTCTTGTGCCTTATAACTTTTATTCTAATCATTTTGCTGGTAGAAATCAACATAGTCATGAGCCTTTGCTTATAGTTCTAAGTTTTCAATCAGTAACAAATTGAACTGTTTAGTATTGTACACTACAGGCCTGTAGGTAAACAAGAATGAAATGCTTCAGTCCTTAGCAGTCTGCTTAAGGGCCCGAATGAGGTACTTACATTGTCAACATTGTTAATACACGAAGTTAATTTTTTTGAACTATCGCCACTAGTCTCTTTCTGAATATCTTTTGAGTGATGAACCACAGGCTCCAAATCATTACCAAACAAGTCGCGTTGAGCTTCCCGGATAGAAATAGAGTTCTGTAGAAACACATAATAGAATAGCTTAACTGTATCACGACATACAATAAATTTACAACAAAATAGTTAAAACAACTCAAAACTTACCAGTTCTTGAACCCTATTATTCGCTTTTGTCAAATCTACTAACTGTTTTCCTCTTGAATACTTATATTTACTCATTTTTTCTTGAAAACCTGTAATAACTTTCTATATTTTCTCGTAACAATAATCACAAAAACCGATGAATAAGCACTTACTGAGAATTACTTGCCAGCAATTTTTTCATGTGTTCTTGTTAATCATGTCAGGTAAAAATCAGTATTTACAGACTGAGTTTTTCCTGCCACGAATATTTTATTGCGTCGCATTTGCGGAATTTTTTTCAACAGGATCTCCATTATGACTGACAATACACACATAATGATTTTTTCTTGGCGTAGATATTGCCCTGGTGAGACCGTTTCACGAATTTAATGAATTTGATCAATTATGTCACTTAATGAGTTTTACCTTTAAACCGACGATAAAGCATACAATGCTTCCCTACGTTTGTGTAAGTCCACATTAGCCCATTCACTAAAAACTGGTGCACTACCACTTTTTAGCACTAAATATCGCGTTATAATGGCTCATAAATGTGTGAAAAAACGAATTATACATGATATTTTGACTCATGTCATAAGGAAAAAATGGGAGCGCCTGAACTAGACTTAGTTTCATTCTTTCCACACGGTACGAGGTTACAGGTACAAAAGTTATTTGTTTTCTCAAGGTGTTTTTCCTCAGTGCCTCAAATACCATTAACTGTCCTAAGTGATCTGACTCTAATTTACTGAATACACTTTTGTTAATAGGAAAAATATCTGTGAAAATATTATCTATACACCTCGCCTCTACTATAAACCTCGCCCCATCTATGCCATTGATGAACTTTTAGGAGAATACGGGCACACAGTGTTACGGCTTCCGCCGTATCACTGTGATTTGAATCCCATTGAGCTCATTTGGGCTAACCTAAAACAAAAAGTAGCAGCACAAAATGTTGGGTCTCGCGATGTGAAGCAACTTGCTGAAGACGCCTTCAACAGCATTACACCTGAAACATGGAAAACTGCTGCCATCACGTGGAGACGTCTGAAAAAGAGTACTACGAGCGAGGACGTCATCTGTATCGAGACATAGACGTGTTGATTATTCGCTTATAAGGCGATGATAGCAGCAGTTGTGACAGCAGCTGTAGTGATGACAGCGCTGCTGATGAAAGTGGTAACGTAACGTTTCTTGATTTTGAATATTTGGAATCCGATGATGAGTGAGAGTGATCAATCATAGTTTTTTTTTAACTATGTGTAATAATTTTATTCTGGTTCAATTAAAAATGCTTATATAATAAAACTTTATAAAGACCTTACCTTATTTACCGTTTAAACCTACTGTAAATAAAAACAGTAACAAAATATGACTGTATAATGTGTCTTATTTATTTACTCTTTACTTGAACAAACTGCTAGTATCAAAATCATTTTAGTCACACTATATAGGGTTGCTACATGCATGTCAGCAGCGCCATCATTTAATGTCATGACTTTATAGACAGACTGTAAGAAGCTATCTATGGATCTAAAAAAAGTTTAAAAAAGTGTTAGACTTATAATAGTATCTATGTATCCATAATAATATGTATTTAAGTATTTATGGCAGAATAATATATATATATATAAATATATATGTATATATACATATGTATTTATTTATGTAGGTTGTATATATTTAGGTTATTTATTTTTATATAATATTTAGTTATTATTGTTATTTTAAATTGTTTGAATAGTACTTTATTTATTTATTAGAAATTCAATTGTTTATTCGTGCACCTACTACCGCCACTACTTTGGTCTCCATGTACTGCTTGTCCATCCAGGTTGTCTGGAAGAGATCGCGGATAGCGATAAGACCGCCGATTGTACAGCGTATAGTTTTAGGTATTTAGTTTTTAAGTTTTAAATATTTTATCTGGTGTACAATAAAGTATATTTATTATTATTATTATTATATGTAACTAAAAGTTCTTGCATTTAGTTTATTTACCTAAATTTTGATTAGTTATCTAATATTTTACTACCTATGGATCTGTCACCATGCCTAATTGTACTAAAGCAAAAATTTTATAATTGTTTATTTTTTAGACGTTTCCATTAAGTTTTTAACAATTTCATCTCAAAAAAGATTTGATTTTGTATTTTATAATAATCGAAATATTATATTGCGTTTGGTATAAAAACTGAATGCGATATGATAAATACAGTAATAAATAAATAAATAAATATAGCCTTCCTAACTAAACAGCGCGTTCAACCAAATAAACGATCAATTAAACAAACTTCAGCTTAATAATACGTTTAAATTTATAGACAAAAGAGGATAGAAAACAAAAAAAAATCTGTTAGTACGACATCATTCAAATTAAATATGAAATACGAGTGTTGCTTTTATGTAATGTTGGTCTATTTAGTCGACCGCGGTTTCATCTATTCTTTCAGGCATTTTCAGGAGAGGGCGACACGTCGCGCCTGAACAATGTTACAAACTCACGTCAGTTTTAATAAAAATATGTACGTCATCATTTACAGATGGGATACAGTTACCACTCTAAAAACCAGTTTCTGAGTTGCCAGATATATATCTTATCCGACCCATAAAATACAACCTCACCGAATTTAAAAGTGACACAAGTTACCTGCCCAAGCCATTAAGGTTTATCTAACACGTGTTAAATGGGGTCTAAACAATTGCAAAACATTTAATCCCGTCGAAAAATATAAAAAAATATCAACAGAATAATGATTATTTCATTTTCCAATTCTTGAAAACAAATTCACAAAGATACGAGAGCTGAAATTTCTTGAGCAAAAATATCGGGATTTTCTTCCTTTGTTGTACGTTCTGCACTGCCTTGCACTAAGTGAATTCGTCGTAAGAGCCGGGAAAATAATTTAATGAGAACAACAAATAATACGGCGAAATACAACGTGATACCTCACCTGAGGTACCTTATTTATATCTACTTAATATTATTAGACGGAGTTATTTTTAAAATGTTTCTTACTTTTATGTATTAGCTTTTCGATTCAAAACTCTGTACCAAAATCAGAGAGACAAATATCGAGTCGTCATTCACAAATAATAATTTGTGAATTTTGGTGCTCGATTTCTGTCTCTTTGATTTCGGTATAACAACTTTTGTCTTTCGATTTGTTGAAAAGTAAAGATTTCGAAATTAGATGCTTTAAAGTCAAACACACGGATAAGTAAGAAAATTATAGGCTAACTTGGTTTTACCACGACCATTGGTCGAGAGTAACTAAAGAATATAGGAACGCATCGAATATAAACTCCCCTTTTTTTTATTCGATTACAATAGCGGATTTGTTAAGAGATAAAAATAAATGACCAAAGCGGCAAGCGATAACTATGAATATACATACTGTCTACCTGATTTATTTGTTTTATTGACTACTATTAGAGTAACAGTTAATTCATTACACCAAATAGAGAATGCTCTTCATGTTTATTTATCAAATGTTTGGTTATCATGTATGTTGTGTACATTGTTTTACTAATGTCAACAAATATTGGGAAACCAAACTAAAAACAAACAAAATCAATGTAACATAATTATTATGGAAGGAGATGACAATGTATTGTATTTATTGTTATTACGGCTATGGTTGGACAATCAACGAGTATTTGTACCCGTTCGATAACTGATGCGTTCTCTTCATGCGATAAAAGAAGTTGCTTCAGCTTGTGCATGGCTTGCCAGTTTCATTTACTGCTGCATCCGCGGAGACTCTCAAGCGGCGCAAATACGACAACCTTCTTGGTAGTTACGTGTTTGAGCCGTTTGGGGTCGAAACGCTTGGGCCGTGGGGTCCACGTGCACGCGCATTATTTCATGAAATATCCAAAAGATTGGTTGGCGCTTCACGTGACCCGAAGGCTGGCTTTTATCTTGCACAAAGAATTAGCATTGCCATTCAACGTGGCAATGCCGCCAGCCTTCGGGGCACGTTTGCCGTTGACAGTGATTCGGACGAGTATTTCGATGCCTAATCTTATTATTATTTTTATTATCTGTTGAAATTATTATTATTATACTTTTATTATTTTAGTTGTGTAAATATTTTAACCTATTGTATTAATTTCTGGTTTATAATGAATAAAATAGAAGTCTGATGTTTGGAAGTCATTGTGCGATGAGAACGCATATTGTCATCGTACGACCACTAAGAATTTTCACAAACCGATAAGGTCAACCTAGGAATGAAAGATAATTAGCTGGCTTTTCGTATATACCTTCATTGAAGCGTTTTTAATGGCTCGAAAATCACATAGAATCTCGGTTCTGCGTCGTAAGTTTTTCAAGGTCAAAGTGTCCAAAAATGAGTTTTTATGCTATTATCACCGTTCCAAGGTATACACCAAAATTCAGTTTATTATCTCTGTTGCCTAGGTGAAACGCAAAATGTCTTACACTATATTGCCAGCTTGACGCCTCAATTATTCAAATCATTGTAATTAGTATAATTTTATAATTTAGTTTTCTTATAATTTGTTTTTATATCATTGTTTGTAATGTTTTGACGTGTATAAGCGCCTCCTGGGCCTATGAAAATAAATGATTTGAATTTGAAATTGCAAGAATCGTACGATGCGATTTCGTTGTGCGATTAAAACAATTTGTCTGTAAATGTGCGATGTCTCGCGAATATGAAAGGACAAATCATAATATTGTGCCGACCCCAAATAATTGGAAAAAAGGCCAGTTGTATGATGATTGCTAATTTGATTGATACATGTCAATATGTATATGTATCTCAGATGAAATATATATAGATAGAACCATAAAATTACAAGAGCGAGATGGAGATGGAACAATTACTAAGGAAGAAAAAGGAAAAAAATAGACTTTTTTTGTCTTTGTCACCGTGGCCGATATTTTTGTTTGTCATCAGCCACTTGATGATAAACAACGTCTGACAACTTGATATTTTTTCATTTTTCTGGTGTGAACAGGTGTAAATAAACTGATTTAGTGTAATTTATAGAATAAACAACTGTAAACTAAGGTAAAGAAATGGTGGGATGTGCTATTTTAAGTTGCAAAAGCCGCAGCGAGAGCCAAATTGATGGGTTATCATTTCACAGGTAAGTAGACATATATTTCATTTTGGTGACCTGATGGTATGACGAAAATTGTTGTTTACAAGCGGAATTCATTATGTTTGCTACTATATTTAAGACGTAGTAATACATTTACTATTAAACGTATCAAACCTTTTGATTTATGTGTTGCCATCCCGGGACTTTAATTTAGGCCCCCCCCACATTTGGCGTGCGCGATCCTCGGGCGTGCGAGCTGCACGGGCGCAGCGTGCGCGCGGCGCGCTCGCGACGCTCTTTTCTCTCTGCAGCTCGCACGCCCGAGGATCGCGCACGCCAAATGTGGGGGGGGCCTTACCCCACGGTTAGTCCCCAGTCATATGTCATCAATACAATAATAATAGGACTATGATTTTATAATTACGTTTTCAATTACTGCAAACGATTTAAATCTTACACGTATTTAAAAGCTATGTGTACTCGAACATATTATTATAGTTTTATTATAACGCTAGTTATTGCCCGTGACTTCGTCCGTGTGGAATTCGTTGTATTAACTAATAGCTGCCTCCGTGGTGTTAACCGCGTTCAGGCTTACTGCTCCGCTCCTGTGCAGTTTCTTCTTTCAACCTTTGCTTTAACATTAACTTGCGCAACCCAACCAGTAATTCCCGAAATTAGCGTGATCAAACAAACAAACTAACGACCTCTCCTGCTCATATTCCGTAGATAGTTGCGTAATGAATAATGATATGAAACCTAGGTATAGTCCCGACTTCTTGCTAATATCCATGCAATATTTTAATTAAATCTAACCAGTAGTTTCAGAGTTAATCCCGAAAAATTCTAAAAGCTATATTTTTTATTTTTATTTATTTTTATAGCTTTATTTTTTTAACATTTGCCCATTTAGTACGAGATATAAATTGAACTAAATAAAAAGTTACGTCTAATACAATTTATAAATTTATTGATAGGTTAGGCTAAGTCTATTCGTGAAGTTGAACCGAAAATGGGAAAAATTGCTAAAATGGCAACACTAATGAAATTTGTTGCTGTCGCATGTGCAGTTACGGCGTGGTGACATCTATAGGTATTTTATCTGAGATATGTATACTCCTTCTCTGTCCATCGCACTTTGACGAATAACTTTTTGTTTCTTTTTGTTTTATTTGTTTCGCTTTTTTTAACGACGCGGCGACGCCCGCACTAGGAATAACTTCTGTGTTGCGGAGATGATCACAAACATAAATTTCACACACACAAAGCACACCCAAAGTCAGATCTAATCTTTGCGGATCACACAAAAAATTGTCCCGTGTGGCGACTGAATCCACAACATCACCAGCGCATTTGAAAGTGGCGAGGCAACCACTTTAACCACTACGCCAACCGTGCTCTTAAACTTAACTAGTTTCCAAAATGGCCGACCATCCACTCTTCAGGGGATTAACAATCTCTTTTGTTAACGTCACAGGAAAAGCTTTTATTCATCAAAAATTTTTTGTAACAAACTGTACCTCTATTAAATATTCTGAACAATCCAAAAAAAAACCTCAGTACCGAATGATCATTAGAATTAATAGCCGTAATAGCTTGCACAGATAACATGCAATTCATATTCTTTTTTCATAATCTGAGTTTCGGTGTGTTTGTGTGTGTAGGAACAAAGACCACTTGGACTATTAATTTGTTAAAATTGTAATATGTTGCGAGTTTAATCGCCTTATCCTTGCAACAGGCGAGCATCAAGCAAATTGATAAAGTACCATGGCTGTCTGGAACTGATATATCTGCATTTATAAAGAAGTATTACATTTTTTAACTATTATTGAACAGCATTCAATTTTATCGCGGGTTCGGCCTTTTAAAGTCTGATTTTGAAATTATCCGTCCAGAAATTTTCATTTGCAGCACGAAGGCTACATTTGTAGATGGTAGATTGCAATTACGTCACTCCCCATCACATGAGAACTAAACATCTGCTCCTCTAGACATCTATACTGCACTGCCGCCTCCGCTTGTCTAGGGTACCTGAGTAAGGCCTAGTTTTCATTAAAGCGGAAGAGAGATGTGTTTCAATAACCAATCAGATTTTGTTATCGAAGCTAAGCGCTAACCTAAGATGAGGAAATAGAGTTACCTTATTTGTCATTATAACACATTTTCTCTCATCTCCACTTTGGTGCAAACCGGGTCTTAGTTTTTAATCACAGTGCAAGCGGGCAGGTTGTCGGACGCCTGCATGGCCCGCAGGCGTCAGATTGACAACTTACCCATATTGCAATAGACATACCTAACATAACATCACGTGGCAGAAATGTACAACACCCACACTTCACCTATTATGTTTTAGGTTCCATTAGGTAGGGCCGGGCACAATTTCAACTCCGTGATGCTATTGTGAATTTCCTGACGGAAAGTTTACAAATAACACTGCTCGACCCGGGCATCGTAGCCGAGACCTCGTGTTGAGAGGCGCATACGCTAACCACGAGACCATCGAGTGCAATAGACTGAAGAATTATCTGTCTACTTGGCACCGGAGTGTGGACATTACCCGCCCGCTTGCACTGAAAACGCAGCCTTACTTATCTTGTATTTCTTAGGTGACAAGCAAGCAACAGCCATTCTCTATCGGATAAGTTAGTTTACACCTCGTTGAACAGTTTACCTGTCAACATAAGACATCATGTTTGTTTGCAATTAATATTGAAATCTTTACTACCAAGCGTCTTGTTAGTGCGTTTGTGTTCAGACTAAGTGTTGATGCGTCAACTCGACTAGATTTTGATGTTTACCACACATGTAGCTTTTAGCCTAGTGAATCATTAGTCTACTTTTTATCGATGTACCACGCGGTCAGAGTGTAATAATAATGTAACGTCATAGAGTCAGCTTAGAACCATGGATATTCGAAACATAATAAAGGGTCTTTCAAATAGAGCGGGTCGATATTAATAATCTGTGGCGACCATTTTGTTTTGGCGGCATCTGTCAAATGTGTTTTTCTTATTCAGTAACTTATGCCAAATCACCATGGCAAGTTACACGGTTGAGCAGCATGTGCAAATGATAAAACTTTATTATCAAAATGAGTGTTCGTTAGTGCAAAACGCAAAAGTGTTAGTGCAAAAAAATGATCTTTAGCGACGAGGCACATTTTTGGATGAATGGCTTTGTTAATAAGCAAAATTGCCGTATATGGGATGACCACAACCCACATGAGGTTCATGAGGCTCACCAGGTGGCAATGCATCCACAAAAAGTTACTGTTTGGTGCGGCTTTTGGTCTACGACCTAGGCGACGCCATCACCGTCAACGGCGAGCGCTACAGATCAATGATAAATAATTTATTTTGGCTTGTATTGAACAATATGGACGTATAACGCAGGGTATCGCTCAGATTCAGTCGGATTCAATATATGCAGCTGAGTCATTAAAATTAGACCTCTCGGATTCGTGCTACCATACAAAGCCGCGGTGGACATTTGAACGATGTCATACTCCATCCATAATGGCATAAATGGGCCTTTCAAATAAAAAATAAATTTCGTTAATATCTCACACACATCTTGTTTCAATTTTAACATCGACCCGTCCTTGTTGAAAGACCCTTTACAAGTAATATGAAACAGTGTATGACCGTATATATTCTCGTCGTACTATTAAGTAAAACAGAGCAGTTGATTTAAAGAGGAATTGTTTTAATCGATAAAACATAATAAAAGAGCAATCTTTAATCAAAAACACTTCGCTTACATTGTTACACAGATAAGGGGCCGGCATGTTAATATTCAAGTATCTTTCAGTATGCAAATTACCGTACGGATAGTTTGACGCAAATGCATGTAAAGTGAAGTAAACAACGAGTTTTCGGGCGGAGTTGTAGCGTAATGGAAATGGAGTGCCGTCACTAGTTGTTTATACTACCACACTGTTAGCAGATGCTTCGTAATTACCTACGCTGTGGAAACGGTTCATCAGATTGTATGAAGCTTGTAGATGTTAAATGAAGATAGTAAAATTATAAGAAGTCGCAGTTATATTTTTGAAAAGGACCTCCGCCTTTTTGTCAGTTAAAAATGTACTCTAGCTGCGGAATTGCCCGTGTGATACGTAGACAAAAAGTAGCATATAAGAATGTAAATCCAAAGAAGCTCTATCTTCTTTGGATTTACATTCTTATATGCTACTTTTGTGTAGCCTATTCTTATGTGTAGCCAAATTTTTAAACAAACACAATTTTCGTTGATATACTTACACAGAATAAGGTTGTTTAGTTAATATCCATATATCTTTCAGTATGCACTGTGGGCGGTAGTTTGACGCAAATGCATGTAAAGTAAAGTAAACAACAAGTTTTCGGGCGGAGTTGTAGCGTAATAGAAATGGAGTGCCTTCTTTAGATGTTTATACTATCACACTGCTAGCAGATGCTTCGTAATTACCTACGCTGTGGAAATGAGGCTATTATGATGTTGACGTGAATCTAGATGTGTTCTTATCAACCTAAGGCCTGACTTTTGAAATAGCAACACACGGCCACACATTATGCCAGACATTTTCAGCATAAGGTGGACTCTGGATTGCACGGGAAGCTTATACTATGCGAGACCATCTTATATTGGAAATGTGTAGAGTGATGTATGGACGTATGTACGCCATTTAAGAAACCTTTAAAATATTAAGATTCTTGGGTACTGTAATTGCAAATTTTGGACATGGACTCTGTTTCAAAATTGAACTCTTAATAAAAAAAGAAAAAAGCAATAATAATCGTTTCATTGCTGGCAATAAAGATACATGAATTTTAGAAATGTATAAATGTCAAAACTACAGTGATAAATATTAAAACAAACAAAAAATAATATAATTTTTTTTTTTCATTTATCTTTAATATTTTTTTCTAAATAATCTTAGAACTATTATAGTTAATCTATTCTATGACCAAACCATTAGATTTCCTAGGGTAAATAGATAATTGTCGGATTTCACACATGCCCTGTAACATACAAACCATATTATATTATTTCGTTGTAGGTATATGGTACGATAGCAACCACAGGACTGCTAATGGAATTGTGTTTGTTTTCAACTCCATTTCAAGTGGCACACATTATTAAGTTATTAGGAAATGCTCCGGTAGAGACGGTCTTGAATGTTTAGTTTTAACTATATTGAGTTAGCTACGACCGCTGTTCCACCCGCGTGGTAGGAGCAATAAAATATAAATAAAACGAGCTTTACAACATAAGCAACATATTATGGAGGAGTGCAACTTTACAACAATAAATACCCACGAACATTAAAAGTATAAGTGCCACTTACTTGCAATAACATGCCTAATATTTATTGGACATATATATTACCTATTAAGTACCTAATTACCACATCAGTTCGTGCTTCTCGCTTAAAAAATACGGAGTTTCATTCTGTTTTTTAAATTTAAATATTCACTTATTTTTTACTTTTTGGTTCTTTTACAATACAAATTTAACATAGTTATTTTGACATTTTGCATTGATATTGATATACAAGGCGAAGGGTGGCTCACATTTAAGCTCCATCAGAAGTTTGAACTCGTTATGACCTCCTCTGGACCTCTTTATTAAGGATTTTGCAAACTCGAAAATACTCTTACTGAAATGCCTCTGACATAGGGGCGGAACCAATTTCCAGTTCGCTGTAAACGTTATAGGAAAACTGGCAGGGTTATTTGCATCTCAATACTGTGCCCAACACCTGTGCTACCTAAAAACATAAAAAACGTTTACTTTTGACAGGACTGAGTGAACTAGAATTCTTGCTTTATTAAGTTAGATCAATGAACACATGAATGACGTTTGAACGCCAATAAATAAACCTTTATTTGCGTTTTGACATTATTTTGACTTATAAATAACAATCCTTACAATATATTAAGTCCAAATTTGACAGGTTAGGTAAACTTTATTAGCAGGATAAACATAAAACTCACATAAATGAAAGCGTGAGCTATGTTCTTTTTTCAAGGGTAACTTGTATCAATTTTAATTCGTTCAGGTTAATTTTTTTGGTCGGATAAGATCTATCTGGAACCTCAGAAACTGGCCCTAAGTATTTGTTGATGGTTGTTACTTGTCAAGCAAAAATTACAAAGTCTGTTGTTGAAATTTTGTACACCAACAGAATAATACTTGTGATCGGAAGCTAAAGCTAGAGGCAAAAATTTTCGTTTGCTTGTTGAAATAATTTTGGGCCTTTTCAATCCTTTCATTTTCAAATACATTTCATGTCAAAAACACTAAAATAAATGTATGTTCGTGGCCACATTGCAAACATAATTATTATTATTTATCTGTTTGTATGTCCACCTATTAATGACTTTAAAATGTTTAAAGAAGTGAGCAAAAACAAACATGCATTTAATTGTTATACATAAATTATGATATGTCTTTAAAAAAAGATCAAGACTTAATAATATTAAAATTATAACCAAATTTCCAACCAATCATTCTATGAATATCTATAAACTACAACACTAAATAGGTTTTGGCCTGGAGGTCGTTAATTCAATATTATTATGAACCAAATTGTTGGGAACACATCACTGTACATAGGTTTACATTGCGGTGCTAAATCAATATGACAAACATGGTCTGAAACACAAACTATTACACAAATTATTGCAGTTACAACACTATTGGAGAACGCCGCACAATCAATTAATCACTATCATCAATCGTGTAGCCTCTCGTAGCCCACTGCTCGACTACCTGCCTCTTCCAATTTGGAGTGTCCCAATTAGGAGCATTCGTATTCCATAAATGGAATCACACCACAATGGACCAAATGAGAGTCTAAGTGCCGCAAAACGAGTCCACTATTCATTTCAATGGAATCACATGAAATTTTAATTTTTATCAATCAAATTTCGATCATATTTATATGAGCGTAAGGATGCACTAACATATCGAATTCGACCGTTGTATTTACAAAATTACACCGCTCATCTACCTTTAGCATCCAGTAAATCCCCCCCCCCATCCCTCCCACCGCGGCTGATGTCACCGAGTGTCACGCATATTGTAATTATAATTTACTTTCTCCATCAAACAGGATACAGAAAATCGTCGTTGGCGACAAGTTATAATTGCTTTAATGTGTGCGTTTCTTTATAACAACTTCTCTTTGTTGTTAAATACAAGCTCGTTATTAAAATATATATTTTTATTATTTAATTTTGATATATTAAGTATTGTTTTAATAATTTAATGATTTATTTTAACATTTTGAATATTGTAATATTTTAAAGCTGGATTTTTCGAGGAATAGCAAATTCCTCGAAAAATCTAGCAGGACTCAAACCTGCATCCCCTGGGTAAACGTCCCAGGTGCTATGCCAATTAAACCATGGATTCGTATGCTTGTAGTTTTGAAATTATTCGTTATTAAAATATATATTTTTATTATTTAATTTTGACATTTTAAGTATTGTTTTAATAATTTAATGATTTATTTTAACATTTTGAATATTGTAATATTTTAAAGCTGGATTTTTCGAGGAATAGCAAATTCCTCGAAAAATCCAGCAGTACTCAAACCTGCATCCCCTGGGTAAACGTCCCAGGTGCTATGCCAATTAAGCCATGGATTCGTATGCTTGTAGATTCGAAATTATTCAAACCTTTTTAGTGCTAACTTATTAGGCATTTTGAATATTGTTTTTTATTAATGATTTGTAGGTTGATATTATAATATATATATTTTAATAATATGTCATACAACTATAGTATTTCTTTTATAATTCTGTATTAGGTATTAGTTTAATTCAATCTCGGATCAACTTCTTTCTTCCTACCACCTGTATGCTGATGACCTTCAGATCTATTCCCAGGCAACACTCGATCACTTCACGGAAGCTGTCACTAAAGTAAACACAGATCTGAGCACTATTTGCGATTGGAGTAAGGCCCATCGATTACAAATAAATCCAACGAAAACCCAAGTCATTGCTGTGGATAGTCCCAGGATGATACCAAAAGTGAATTGGCATCAAATCCCGCTCGTGTCATGTAATGGTGTCGACATTCCGTGTAGCGAAACAGTGAAAGATCTAGGGATTTTCATTGACAAAACTCTCACCTGGGGCCCCCAGCTGAAGGAGCTGAGTCGAAAACTATTTGCCGCTGTTGGGTCTCTGCGTAGACTGCGTAACCTCTTGCCTATTTCTACGAAAAAAATCACTCCTTCTCCCCATCCTAGATTATGCCGATGCCAGCTATCTCGATCTCAATGAAGACCAACTCGACAAACTTGAGCGCCTCCAAAGTCTGTATAAGGTTTATATTTGGTCTACGCAAATATGACCATGTTTCTATATTTCGCACTAAACTCAAGTGGTTACCCATTTGGCTTCGCCGGAATGCACATATTCTATTGCTACTTTACAACATTATTTTTAATCCTTCGACTCCTTCATATCTAAAACAACGCTTCCTTTTTCTAAATGACACGCACACGAGATTCCTGCGCTCTTCAGGGAATATGAGATTAAAAATGCCGGAACATACCACTAGGTTTACCGACAAATCATTTACGGTGCAAGCTGTAAGACTCTGGAATGAGTTACCGGTGTCAATAAGAAGTGCCAAAACGCAAACAACTTTTAAATCTTTGGTGAAGGAACACTATCTTACTTTCTAATATTTCATACCTGTTCTGTTGCTCTCATCTCATTCCTAAATCAATCATTATTAATATACCGTTTTCTGCCCCTAAACATAATAATGTAGGTATTTATGTATATTTATATTATGTATATATATTTTTGATATAAGTATGCCCTTTTATTGTATTTATGTATTTATATGTAGCCCTTGCATGTATTTTTATATTTTTCATAATATTTTACAGGACATTATGCTTAGGTACACAATTATTTATTTGTTAGAAGTAGTTATTAAATGTATTTATTCATTTTTGTCTTCATTCAAACTTCATGCTAGTACACCTTTTACTTCACTTTCGTGTCTCTTTCTTACTTTTCCATCCAACGGTTGTCTGTAAGAGATTGCCTTTGCAACGATAAGACCGCCATTTGTACTTTTGATATCTACATATTCTTCTGTATTATTTTTCCTTGGTTTATCGGGTGATTCTTAATTAAAATTAAATTATGTAGTAAGATATACATTATATAAATTTAAACATGATGTTAATTACCTAAATAGATGATTTATCTTTATGTATATACTAAAATGTACTCTATTTGTAATTGAATAAATTAATCTGAATCTATAACTGCATTTACAGCAGTGAGTATAAATAAATACTTTTTATAATGAAGCGAGCATCGCAAGCTAAGGCCTGTCAGACTATACAGCATAGAGAATAGGAATGCATTTGAAATGAGTCCCGAATTGCAAATGATGCCGAGTCACAGTGCTATTCCCGACTCGTATTTATTTGTCTAACAATGTTTGAAATAGCATGTTAGTTTGATTTAGGCCGTAAACGGTATTGTAAGGCTTTATTAGCTGCAACAATGTTTTTTCTGAAACCCAATAATGTTAACTTCGTATCTTAGACCAGGATAAATAGGAAAATTCCATTTGCTATTCTAATATTCTGGTGCTTTTGCGATTGTTTTTTTTTTTCATCTTCTAGGCGTGTTTCTGACCCCAATTATCCTCCTCAGTAGGAAGCGATGGTACTATGTATATGTATATACTATGTATATGTGTATATTTTTAATTCCTTTTTTTTTACGGGATATAATCCCACCCACATGCCCACCACTGTGACTCCTGTGACGCCTGGATCTACAGCGGTAACCAACTGAAAGGCACCGTGCATGACACACGGGCAATCTCAGGGAAAGTTAAAATTGTCTTGGAACCCGCAACGAATTTAATCAGAAGTATATAGTTGGAGTTGGAAAGTATGTATCTTTACTTCCCTCCAAAGCAAAGCGGGAGACTGAGTAATTTATTTTATTTTATTTTATTTTCTTAGGAAAACAAAGTTAAACAGTCTTTCTATAAACTAAATGCCAAACTAATGCCAAATATAGACAAAGTGTCTATATGGAAAGAGTATAGACACCACGGACAGTGACAAAACTATGGGGCCTAAATTTGATTGCTATAATAGGTATGGCAGAACATCTAAATGCACGGAAATTTACGATACGAGATCCTCATAAGGATCGAACAGTACTTACAATTGACATCTGGAGTGGTGGTGGTGGTCAATTGTAAGCTATTTAACATAACATTACGTTCGTTGTGCCAAAGACTACACTCCCAGATGATATGGTGGGCGGTTTGTTCGAGCTCAGATGTAGAGCATGTACAGTATGGAGAATCGACTAGCTTAAACGAAAATAGTTTGCTCTTAAAATTGCCATGACCCGTCAGGAATTGAGCCACACAGTGATTCACCTCTAGCCATGGTTTCGCAACTCTGTTGCGAAAGGATTGAAAGAAATGATAGAGGTGGCGGCCCTTAGGTGATGTGTCCCAGTGTGCAGCGTCTATGAGGTGGTTATAGACATCCGTTGGATTGTTAAATAGTCTTGTGATCTTTGTGCGGTCACGAGGTCCTAGAAAGCTGTTATTGAGATCATCGCGCGTAGAATAATACATTGCCGTGCGTCTCTGGACCTCGAGATCGACCGGAAGTACACCTGCCAGTACCGGTAAAGCTTCGGTGCTAACTGTCCTATAAGCCTTGCACAAGAATATCAACGCCAGACGTTGACTTTGAAGCATTTTGCGGCGTACAGCACCGACAGTGGCCCTGTCAGCTCATACGGGCGAACTTTTAATTCCTTGCGTAGATTTTGTACTGCCTCTCTGTTTAACGTTAACATGCGAATGCTCACCGCAAGGTACCTTGTTTAGAACCGTGAGTTTTGGGAAAAAATGATAATTGGAATTTTCCGTCAGGAAATTCGCAGAAGCAACACGAAGTCTAGTCATTCTAAATATAACGTATGGTAGATGACAAAATGAAAAAAAAACCGGCCAAGTGCGAGTCAGACTCGCGCACCGAGGGTTCCGTACAAACCTGTAGGTATATAAGTAAAAGTTATGGTATTTTTATTGCTAAATGAAATCCATAACATAACAATGTGGAAAGCTGACGGTACCTTGTCAATACATATATGAAAACATTATCAAAATTCTCGTGTCGCGGTGTTTGTTTCCAAACTCCTCCGAAATGGCTGAACCAATTTGCATGAAATTTTGTGTGCATATCGGGTAGGTCTGAGAATCGGCCAAAATCTATTTTTTTATTTTTTTTTGTTAATCGCATAACAACGTTTGCTGGGTCAGCAAGTCTAATATATAAAATTCTCGTGTTGCGGTGTTTGTTTCCAAACTCCTCCGAAACGGCTGAACCGATTTGCATGAAATTTTGTGTGCATATCGGGTAGGTCTGAGAATCGGCCAACATCTGTTTTTTTTTTTTAATCGCTGAACAACGTTTGCTGGGTCAGCTAGTAAGTTTATGATTATTAAAAAAAATATACTATGTGATGTAACTAAAAATTTAAGATTTTCGAAATTTTCCTATTTCAATATAATACCACTACGCGTTCATGAGTAAAGGGGTAATAAGTTTAAAATTATTAAAAATATTTTTATTATATGATGTAACTAAAAATTTATGCTTTTCGCAATTTTTCCTTTATCTGTGTTATAAGACGTTGCTTCGTACCAAATTTCAAGATTCTGAGTTCACGGGAAGTACCCTGTAGGTTTTGATTCCCTTGCGAGTGTCGAAAATTTGCGGCATAAACGGGAGTATCTTTTGATCGCGTTGACTTAGAAGTTTGATTTTTTCACAGCTCCAAGAGACCATAGACTTGAGTATTTGATATGAATTTCAGCTTGATACCTCCACGCGTTCCTGAGAAAAAAGGTCTTGACAGACAGACAGACAGACAGACAGACAGACAGACGGACAACAAAGTGATCCTATAAGGGTTCCGTTTTTACCTTCTGAGGTACGGAACCCTAAAAATGAGACCTAAACATAACTGGTAAAGTTTATTATTAGTATTTCTTTACTACATTTTGCTTAATAATACAGGTCTGTTATCTTTGTTTATGTTCAGTTAATACACTTAATAAACAAGCACATTCTGTGCATCATACGAGCGAGAAAAAGGACTGACAGTCCACCAAAATATATTGAACATTTGACTGAATCTTCTATAACTTCGATGTCCAATTTCCCCTAGGAGCGGCTCCGCGTAGAAATACCCAATGCATCCATAATTCGAAAATGTACACACGGCTACACACCAAGTTATACATATGGCTACAAAAAGATGGTCTCGCTTGGGACAGCCATGCAATGCGAAATCGGCTTATATTTGAAATGTACATCTCATGTGTAGCGGTGTGTACATTCTTACTTCAAGCTTTTAACTGTTTGATTGTGCATCCTACAGATAAATAATCGGAAACGGTGCAATTAAAAAAAAATCGGCAAATGCGAGTTGGACTCGCGCACTTAGGGTTCCTTACCACTATACATCTAAATAAATGTTTTTCTTTTTTATAACGTATTAAAGAAGAACTAATTATTAGATCTCGTTCAAACTAATTTTCGGTGGAAGTTTGCATAACACACACACTCACATTTTACCATTTTGGAAGCGTCGCGCAAACTATTCAGTTTAGAAAAAAATTATATTAGAAAATTCAATATCATTTTTGAAGACCTATCCATAGATAGCCCCACTCGTATGGGTTTGATGAAAAAAAAATAGTTTCAGTTCTAAGTATAGGGAACCCCAAAAGTGTATTGTTTTTTTTCTATTTTTGTATGAAAATCTTAATGCGGTTCACCGAATACATCTACTTACCAAGTTTTCACAGTATAGCTCTTATAGTTCGGAAAAGTGGCTGTGACATACGGACGGACAGACGGACAGACATGACGAATCTATAAGGGTTCCGTTTTTTGCCATTCGGCTACGGAACCCTAAGAAGGCAGCGAACTTAAATAAACCTAGGCGAGTAGAGATCAATTTACAATATTTTCTACACCCATGAGTGGGCAAACAAGTATGCGTCCTCCGTGATCGCAAGCGGTCACTGAGCATTAGGTACTACACAAACATTATTGATGAATCTATCCCGTATTTTTTACACACCCATAACGAAGTTTGAAATTGCGTCGCATGTAATTTACAATATAATATTAGTAAAAGGATAGAATAATGGTTTTATTATAATACTAACTATTGTATTACTATTTTTTGCTGCTTAAGAGCGTGTATTCCTTTTCAAAATGTAACTGTCAATTTTTGTAGTGTTTTGGGAATATTTCGTAAAAACTGAATGAAAGTATGATTTTATTCAACTAACTTTTTAGAATGTGGGCTTTAAAAGGTAAATATGACAATTAAATTTAATAACTAAAGCATACTTTTCTATTTTATCAGTTGAAAGAGTATTAACTGTTAAGTTGATAAATTACAAAATTATGCTGTATTTACGAATGAAATTGTTATATTTACCTTTCAAAACTTGCATTCTAAAAAGTTAGTTGAATAAAATCATACTTTCATTCAGTTTTTACGAAATATTCCCAAAACACTACAAAAATCGACAGTTACATTTTGAAAAGGAATAAACGCTCTTAAACTGATCCTAATCTACAGTCGCAGAACAGATTAACTTAAAATGAGTTATCGTTGATGTTTATAACATTGGGTATTCTAATTAATACCAAAAAAACATATAACTGTTGTCTATTCGAAGCTACGAAGTCATTGTACTGGCACGCCACGTGCTTGTTGGCTATATGTTGTATTGAATGAAATATTTGACAAGGGGGTAGCAGGGGTGGGCAAACGGCCCAGGGGCGGTGGGGCAGACGTTGCGGACGGGAGGGTGAGGCTCTCCCAAAGAGTCTCCTCTATAGATTAAACACACTAACGAGTAGGTCAACTGCGGACAGTTTACATGCTGATTGCCTACTTCCTGACGTCACGATTTAATGCAATGTATTTCGGTAATGTTGGTACTGATAATTTCCACGAATAGGGATGTGGTCTCGGTTAAAATAAATTGGTTTTACATTTTAAATACAAACTAGTTAAAAATATGACTTTCATTCACCGAATATAGTTTTAATAGGTTTTGCTCATTTTTACATAGCATCACGCCTAAATTACACCCAAAAGGATGTGGCAGAAGTGTACAACACCCACATTTCACCTGATATATTTAGGTACCATGGGATAGGGGGCGAGCCTCCAACATCGCCATCCGCCGGGCACAATTACAACTCCGTACTGCTATTGTGAATTGCCTGACGGAAAGTTCACAAATACCACATTGAACCTGCGACCTCGCGGTGAGAGGCGCATACGCTAACCACTAGACCTTCGAGGCAGTTTATTTTTAGTTGTTAATTTTATAATAATAATAATAATTCATTTATTTGCAAATATGGGTAGATTACAAGATGTTCACAATACATAGACAGTATCACCACATTTCACCATAAGGCATGCAACTCAGTAGGTATAAAAAACATACTATTTTGTGACATATAGACATCATTAAGTATTATCCGAATTCAAATTTTCTATTATAATCATTTAAGTTTGTCAATAATAAAAATATCAAGTCAAATAATAATATAATAAAAAGAAAACAATTTGATCAAAAAATAAAATAAATTCCAATTAAAATTAATATAACTTTAATCTAACAATTTGACAGGTGCTTATCTGCTAGGTATTCTGACACGCTATAATACACCTTATCAATTAAAAGCTTTTTAATGTTTTTTTTTAAATACATGTGGCGATGGTATTTCTAGCACAGAGTTTGGCAAATGATTGTAAATGCGAGTACAAATAACAAGTACAATACTTGTTCACGAAAAAGTGATGACGTCTCGACGGCATTTTCATACAAATCTCATAAAAACTGTTTGTTTTTGACGTTTCGTTAAAGTGCTTAATGTGACTAGTCAACAGCCCTATGCCGAGCGACACGGTTAATTTAAGTTTTTTTTTTTCCTTTGACAAGGTTCGTCTTTTCGAAGATATGTAGGTATAAAAATCAAGATATTTTTTTAATTTCCTGTTCATTTGTTCTGGAGCCGCCATGCCGTCGCCGTGTAAGGAAAATAAACGTGTAAGATTTATATTGTGAATAGTCGTCTAATGGAAGACTGCGTTATACCATTTCATATATACAGTGGCAAATAGGCAGTCGCCGTCACCAAGCCATCTAGTGCTAATGTCCGAATTGCTAACAATATATCGGTAACCGCGCTAAGTCATTCAGACCGACTTTGGCTTTGGCTAAAATCGCTTACATTGCTTATAAAATCTTATTTTAAGCGTTTCAGACCATAGTCCCTGCCCGAAAAAATATAATTAAAACAAAATTTTAAATATAAAATAAAAAATTACGTGATGAAATATGCCGATAGCCGGTTCAGTGAACTATACTCTTATTTTTAAATCGATACTCGATATCGATATTCGTCGTTCGTAAAATTATAACTATCATTTATACATGATACGTTTTTTTTTTAAAGTTGCTTTTACTCGTCTAGTGCAATGCCACTGCTCCGCTCCCGTGAGAAGTAGCGTAGATTTTCACCAAAACTCTACTACTACTACTATACAATCACGCCTATATTATCCAGACGGGTGTGGCAGAGGTGTACAACAACCACATTCCACCACGTTATATTTAAGTCCCATGGGATAGGGGGTGAGCTTATCGCCATCCACTAGGCACAATTCCTACTCCGTGCTGCTTGTTCACAAATAACACTTTGCCCGACCCGGGAATCGAACCAACGTGAGCAGCATACGCTAACCACTGGACCATCGAGACAGTTACTATCAAATGCCAAAATAACCTGACTCGGACCAGTATTGTCTGAGATTTAGCGTTTTCCCATCAAATGTGTCATAGTTCTTATCAGGTCGCCATTGACCAGCCATAAGTAACATCTAGTTTGAAGTCCCATGCCTCACCATGCATCGATCCCATCAATCGCAATGCCGCCTGCGGCCCAGTCGCATGAATTCAACTACCTTCCACCAGCGACGTCCATTCAATCGTACTATCCAATTGCCTGAAAACCGAAACGGTTAGAGGAAAACCTACGCTAAATCGCCGACTCGTTTAGGGTTCAATAGGAACTTATTGAAGGTTTAAACTAGGGGTGGACGTTATTGCCCGTCACTAGTTACAATAGCTAGTTAAGGGATAATAATATGTGACGTCGAATTGTCAGTAGTTTCTTGTTCACAGACAATGTAGTAAAAAACTAGGAAGGAGTAACCTTGGCTTATATATTTTAACTTTCGACTCGTGACCAAATAAGTTTTGAAGGTTTACTATAATAATATAATTATATAATAATTGATTTATTAACTTAAAATTATACATGCAAAGAAGTTAAATACATACTTGCAGACTTATTCTATTCTGAATAATTGAATGGACAATTACTTTAGAACATCAGCATAAACATTTCAACTTAAATTACTTTTTGTCCATAATGTAAATAAAACATAAGTCTAATACATTGCCAAGTTGATTGATAGCCGGTAGTGAAGGAACTTAATTTTTTTTTTGTCGGTTAGTTCATTTGTGCAACTGTATTGAAAACCCATAATAATTAAAAATAAAAATAATTGACGGTATACAGAAATAAGATTCTTTACCTTCCGTGCTAGTCGAAGAATGTGTTACGGCAAGGTAAGATTCTCGCACTGAGAATAGCAATACTGTTGCATTAAAATAATATTATTATGCAAAAATAATATTTTTTTCGGACAACGTTTCGAAAATATTCTAGTTTGAAATGTAAAATAATGTGAAATGAAATATGGTATTCCATGCATTTTTAGACCAAAGTGACAAGGTATAAAAATATGATTATTAGAATTTGACCTTTTCAGCATATTTTATATGGGACCAAAACCGTGGGTCCATTATACTCGGTTTCGGAAACAGTTTCGATCTCATGAATTCTAAAAAACAAAGACTTTTAGCTTGACTAGAAACTTACAGCTACCCACAGTCGCCTCTGAAACACAGGTTTTGGTAGGGATACAACAAATAATACCCAAAAAAATTGAAAAATGCGTATTGATGGCGTAATTGTAATTTTTTCATCGTAGAAATATGAAACGCGGACCAATCAACGTGGCATTCTTTTTTCAGATAAAAATTGTGTAGAAATCGTATTTTCCATTTATTGAGGCTAACAGCAATAACGTTTTCCATTGTCGATATATCACTATTAATTCACTATAGGTAACTACAACATTTTTGCGAATTGTGCTTTGCTAACAGAAAAAAACTATTGATGAAAATTTTAAACTGGTGACGTCCGATTGCACTGAATGCAATCGGAATAAAATAATGGTTGATAAGACAATATAACTCAACAGCACTCAGTTTGCATCGTTACGGCGTACTAGGTCCTTTTCTGATTTTACAAATACTTATTTGAAGTTCAATACCAAATGAAAGCAGATTGCAGGTGGACTGCAGTTGTATAATATTTGTAATTATAATACATATCTTATAATTATTACGTTACGTTTCACGAAAATTAAGCAAAAAGAATATATTAACTGGCACAAATAAAAAAGAAACAATTTTTACATGAATATAGTCAATACAGAGAAACAAAGTAAATACAGTCAGTATCAAAAGCTCAGCGGCTCAGCATCATGCTAAGTGATTCAATTAAATAAACAGTCATCTAACGCTGATTTTAGGTAATGACCAACACCTATTTTTACCCACAGGATATGCAGAAAGGTTATAACGAGCGAACTATCTTGCATCAGGCAGGAGCTCTCAAAAGGTCTAGATCAGTGGAACGATTCCTTTGATGTATTTCACACTCCTATAGCGGTGCAGTCTTCGCTAGACTGAATCGTTTGATCGTACTTTTTTTAATAAAATGAGAAGATATGGTACATTCCTAAGTCTTAAACAGCTCTGCCTTCGAATGACTGTCTCTGAAAACTTTATAGGTATTGAAAAGTGTCTTAATATAGCTCTGTTTTATTATTCTGTTTAAAGAAATTTTTATTTGACAATTTTCTTGAAGTTATCACATCACTTACATGCACATAAGCCATTAAATATAACTAAACATTTACGTGATGTTAAGCTTTTACATAATTAAGTTCTATGAATGAACTTCATAACATGTCTTAAATATAGATAATAGTTAAACATAGGATACGATAATTATCCTATATATAAATAAGATAATAGTTCACCAACGTAGATCATACCTTTTCAATTCAAAAACGATCATTTGCGTACAATTTCTTTCAGATCTTGATTTTCTAAACATCACGCCTATATGACCCAGGCAAGTTATTAAGCAGAGGTATATAATACCCAGATTTGACCGACTGCTTCAATTTATAAAGGCTATTGGCCTATTTGAGAGTTTATAATGAGTCTATAATCACAATAGACCCACGGAGGTCGACGTGAACACCCAAAGCCTCGTCCCTACACTAATAAATATATAATAATACCCAATTTTACCTATTATGCTTATGTCTCATGTGATAGAAGTTTAGCGTATCGCCATCCACTGGACATAATTCTAACTCCACTCTACGGAATTCCCGACGGAAAAATCGTAATTGACACTTTTGCTCGACCCGACAATCGAGCTCGAGACATCGTCGTTAGAGGCCGCATAAATTAAAGCATAATATAATATATTTGTTAGTATCTATATTGTTATTGATATGCCTTTAACGTCGTCAACTTCTGTAAAGCGCCACGTGCGCCCCATTTTCATATCAATCGAGGGTTCTTCAACCTAGAGGCTTGAAGCGGCCGGCCTTGAAACTTTGCCTGCTGTTCACGAACAGCGCTTTTACCGGGAACTGAAGTCTAGACACCGGCTCGAACCTAAATAACTCTGCTAACTAACCAACCTACTTCCGTAAAGTAACCGTGTTACGAATAAAGTAGAACATTTTGTTTTATGATTTCAGCTTTGTTTCGCCAGACCTGCTGTGCCCCATATAGTTTGATATAGTTAGGTTTTTACTGTATACAAAGTTGACATTCGATATGACAGGAAGCAAACGAATATCATCAGGAACTTATAAAGGAAACTAAGAAACTGGTCTTCTAACTAAAATAAGAAGTCGGCAGTGAAGAATGAATTACATTTTATTGATACGTTTTTGGTATAGTGACAATGCTGTTATGACTACACAGCTATATTATATACAGCTACGTCTAGCTACAGCTATGTTTGGGCTTTTCATCTGGTGGAAAACCACCTACACTAGATACTAGAAATTACATTTTTACTTAAAGGAAACATTATTTTATTTTCATGATTTTCATAAATTCATGATTTGATTTTAAAATAAAAGCTTGAGGATAGTCTTCTTGTTACTGTATACTAACGTAGAGTATTACCCCACTGCTTTAAATAACCCAAATTTTCAGGTTTTCCTGCCTCATACATAATATAGTTGCAGAGTGGCCGCCAAAATTAAAAATTTTATTCCCGTACAACAAGCAACTGTTTTCTTTTGCCATTTAATTAATACTACCTTCTGCGCGCGGCTCCGGTCGCGTGGTAGGTATATCAATGAAAAGTAGCCTTTGTCCTGCGTCAGGTTTTAAACTATCTCATGACTAATTTTCATAAAGAAAAATTTCAAAAAATCGGTTCAATAGTTTAGCCGTGAAAGCGTAAAAGACAGACCGACAGAATAAGTTACTTTCTCTTAAAATATTAGAAGCCGAAGTCTTAGAGCTGAAACTTATTTGTAGAATTATTGTCAAAAAAACAAACAAATATTGTATGAATTATTTGAAATGATGATGCACATGAGTTTCTCACCAGCTCTTCTCATGATGCAATACCCATCGGAGCTGGTACTTGGATTGATTTTAATTCAAATTTCTAAGTTGAATTAAAGTCAATCTAAGCTCCGGTGTCAAATCATTTTACTGCAATAAGTATTATAATTTAATTAGCTAAGATTTATTTTAATTTTATACTTCTAGTATTATGATGTTCGTTTTGACGTGTTCAAGCGCCCGTTGGGGCCCATGGAAATAATTGATTTGATTTGATTAGAAACCAAACTCGTTCTTTTTTGTGAAACAACACCCTGGACCAATAGTTCATAATAAGTAACAAAATACCTCAGATTCTAGCTCACTATAAATTCATAATATCACAAATCACAATTTAAACGGCTGGCTACAAATTGCCCACTTAAATCAGCAACGTGCCGAATAATGTGTTGATAATTTCAGTAATATATAACTGAAGTGTTCTGCAAAATTATGCTCTATTATTGGATTGGCCATCAATACATCAAAACATTTTTAATGTCAAAATAACAATGATTTATTGAGATATATTTAAAAGTTGGTTTAGTTAGCACGATACCTATTTAAGTTTTTTTATCTACCCATTTAAGTCAGTCTGTCTGTTTGTATCGGCTAATCTTATAAACGGCTGAATAAAAATCTTATAAAGGATAATATTTTAGGTGCAGGTAACTGACTACATATGCTACTTTTTATGAATATACCACGCAGACGAAAACGCGGGTGAAGTTTTTTTGCTTGACATAGCTTTTCTCGGGTATTCTCTCACTTATTGGATTTTATTTATTTGTGCATTATACGTCAACTTTCAAAAAGGTTTTAAGATACTTTGCATTACGCTAAACTCCACGGGAGCGGAGCAGTAAGTTTTAACGCACAACGGCAAAAACTAGTTTTATTATAATTTCAAAGATACTCGATAAACATCCTTGTGTAAGTTTTCGACAAACAGTTTATATTCTGTAGGTGCTTAGATGCAAATAACATTGCCTGGTTTTCCTAAATTGCTTACAGTGAACCTAAATTAATTTCACTCCCAATGCCACGGGCCTTTCAGTCACAGGGTGTAAAAGCTGTTAAAAATATAAATTGATTGCCTCGCTAGACGAGTGGTTAGTGAATAGGTCCAATGGGTTTTCCACCTCTCCAGCACGAAATTTAAATGGCCGATATTAGTAAAACTCGTTTTTACTCACTAATGAGGCAGTGTTTAAATTTTGAAACACGATATCCTTCCAGTGAAAAATAATTGAGCAGCCATGCAGTTCTAAAACAAACGAAATATGAAACGATCAAATGATTTTGATTCAAAATGGTTTTAATCGACATTTTAAATTCCAATCTATAAATATTGCATAAAATATTTATAATTTTAAATTTAAATATTTAATTTTTCTAGCTGGCACTCGTTAAGCATATGGTTTGGATAAACACACACTATTTCGTATCTAATTACATCAATTTTAAGAATGTGAATATATATTTAAATAAATAACTACTGGGCATATTTATTATATTATACTATTTACAAGCCTTATACAATCTAATAATAAATCGTAAAGATACCCGTCAAAATCATAATCACGCAGTTTCCATAACGTGATAATTACGAAGCATCTGCTAACAGTGTGATAGTATAAACAACTAGTGACGGCAATCCATTACCATTATGCTTCAACTGTTACTCCACTTTACATACATTTGCGTCGAAATACCCGCGCGTTAAAGTGCATACTGAAAGATACTTAAATATTAACTATACAACCTTATTCTGAGTACAATATCAAAGAACAGTGTGTTTGTGTTAAATTAGGCCAAACTGGAGCAGGCCTGGCGTGAATCTTAATAATTAAGTTAAGTTAGAATAGGGAGTTGTAGAGTAACTGCCGTTTTTTGTCGATACCGCATCAAAAATGTAATCCTGTATCGGGTTACTTCACACATTAAAAGCATATACATACTTTTTGGTTAATCAAACAAAGACTCTCACGTGCGGCACTCACATATTAGAATGATCATGTAAACCACTAAGCCAGTGATGGCAAACGTTTGTAACGAGTGCCACAGATGGCACGCAGCATAAACATGTTGGCATGTGGAATCCACGAATTCATTGAATTAGGAACGTCTGGGCCTCATTATGCTTTATAAAATAATGGCACAAGCATCAATAAAGGTTTGCTATACCTACACTCCGCCATCCTTAAAGTATAAATAGGGGTAAATTTCACATCCATCTGGACATCTACATGTTAATTTTATTAAGAATAGTTGCATACAGGACTTGTTGTTTTAAGACGGCTCCCTATCATTCATTCGTCGAGCCTTTGCCCAATAACATTGGGATCAGCTTCTAATCTGATTTAGCTAAATATTAGTCATTTACGTGGAGCAACCAGTACGACGGCAAAGCGACGATACTCTTTGTTAGACCAGACGCCTACGCTTATATCTAACATGCGTCGTTCTATAAGATATTCATTATAATGCCGTGAACATATCGATTTGACAGGTAAGATGTTCAACGAGGTAGAAACTGTCTTATCAATAGCCACCCCTTGAGAACAGTGCACGATTGATGTGATTGGAAGTACCTGACTGACATAATGTTAATCTGAGATACTTGTAAGCCACATTTACTTAATCCGAACACCATAGATTTAAATTTGATCTTAGCAAACAGGCTTGTTATTTGTCTATGACAAATTATAATGACAGCATATGGAATGAACATCCACAATCTATACATATATATACTTAATTAAATTGTAAATTTGACATGTCTGTACATTTCAGATATTTAAGAAAAAATTTATACCAGGGGCATTTGTAACAATAGTAGAAGCCAAAACTTATTTTTTAGAATTTAATGCGGTTTTCACAGTTGTGTAGCTGATGTATTAACTTAAGAAGTGGTATATATTGTATGTTTGTATTTGATCTCTAAGAGGGAAAATTTAAGAGTGCAAATAATATAAGAAGTTCATCAATTTTAAAGGCAAATGCATTAAATTCTGCACGTAAGATCCTCACATGACGTAAGATAGAATCTTTGGAAATATCATTCCCCAAGGAAGAAAATTTTAATAAAAGAAGTTGTAAGTTAATAGTGGCAGTTTCTCAATTTTGTAGGAAATATCGAACTATACGCAGATGAAGCCGCGGGCAAAAGCTAGTCCATAATAAATGCAAAGCCTCGCTACAAAAGAGGACTAAGCTATCATGCTTAACGTGTTCGCCGAGGCACGGAGGAAAACTCGTTATGTTAAAGATGGTCACCCATCCACGGCCGACCGCAGTTAAAATTGCTTAACCTGCAATATCAATCGGTGTGCGTGTCGTTGCCTTAGCCGGAATTTACCCGTTATGTCATGGCCTAATTTTACCTCCTAGACGTCCGTCAGAACAGAGAAGACATTTTTTTTGCTAGATCTAATTATAATGGTGGTGCATGTGCTTTTACCATTTAAACGCGTATTATATCAATTATAAATTATTAATTAACCATTTTATGCTTAAAAATCATCAATTTCCCATTTATTCACCATATTTTCAGGACACTCAATCAATTGGTTGACGCATGCTCGTCGAAAATTGAAGCACTATTCGCAATATACACAATTTAAATTGTTCGATGGAGCGTATTTTAATTTATTCTATTTAGTACAAAGAGATTGATAAAGCCTCTTTACAGGCAATCCAATCAGTCCATAAAATTTCAATGGAAAAGATTGCTGAAAGCTCAGCCATCAGATGTCGCTAGCTGATTGGACAGAATAGGCGCCTCGGCGGTCTGGAGACAGAAACTCCGTCAATTGTCGAACTGAAATCTTTTTTAAGATGAAATGTATGGACTTAGGCACATACACATTAATACGAAAATGATTTAGAGTATTATCTTTAGATAATCTTCTAAATCATTTCGTACTGACATTCGGAACGAATAAGATATAGTTTGCATTCTGCCACACAATTTCACACGCGCGCTGTCACTCATCCCCAATTTAAATGGCCGGAATTTAATATAAATGACTAATAGGAGGAGGTAAAGGCCAAATATTCTTTAGGTCAGGCCAGCAGTCAAACTAAAGTTCGTCGCTGAACGGTGATGAGCGTAATAAGTTAAAATTAAAATATAATAGTTAAAATTTTATTCTCAAAATGAAGTGAGTGCAAAATGGCGTCCGTTTCATAAAAAGCCTTATAATATTGCACATTCTCGTAGTAAAGGTTTTATATTTATTGGACTCATCAGCAGCTTTATCTACAAATAAAAAAAATTAAGTGTCTGTTTATAATGTAAAAAAAACAATGTTTTTTTAAAGCTGGTATAGTTATTTGCATGACAACTCAGTCAGTCTGTCAGTTTGTAACGGCTAACTGTCTAAACGGCTGGACTGATTTTCACCACTACAAGGAGCGCAACATAGGCAATACTATTTAACGATGTACCTACCACGCAGACAAAACCGCGGACGAAAGTTTGTTTGTTTGTTTGGTAGCGCTTATTTCGAGAACAACTGGTCGAATTTTGATTATTCTTTTTGTGTTTGATAGTCTAACATTCAATAAAGGTCTTTTTATAATTAATATTACGCTTAACTCCACGGGAGTGGAGCAGTAAGGTTTTGATCCCGGTCAAAGCGCTGGCGCAGCTACTACTTAATACCAAGATCGCGGGCAAAAGTTTGTATTTAAAATAAAAGAGGGCCTAGAATATGCCCGAAACATGAGTACCGATACAAACTTCGCTTCAAAGTCTTTTAATAGAAAATCTTGTTACACCATTAAAATTATAACACCTCGAGATACTTTATTCAGGTGTAGCATCACGTAGCTCTTCTCCGTATATTTTGTCGTCGCGATTTCTTTTGTTATCATCGAAATTTACCGAAGATGCACTAAGAGCAAGACGCCGTAGAACGTAGAACAAAGCAAATCAGCGGGATAATTCAAGAAATAGCGAGCTGTAAAGATTTTCATTTAATATTGATCGTACGAAATTGGGAAAAAAGAAATCTGAAGATAAGAAGCAAATCTTTTGTAGCATCGTATATTATGTATTGTTTACAAATCTTCAATGGGATATAGAAAGTATAGAGGAAGGGAGACCGTTGGCAGACAACTTACGTCATTTTATTAAATCTAAAAGTATCCCTCCGTGGTTCCTTACTTAATCTTATTTAAAAACAAATGTCAATTAGAGATACTGTAGTCTAATAAGACAAGAAAGACATCGCTTTTAATTCATACTAAAAGTATTTCAAGCTACATTGAGAGGGAATAACCCTATCTTGGCAGATAATACGTGACCAACTTATAAATCAATTAGTAGAGTCCAGATTAAATCGCAGTTGCAATCCCAATAGCTAAGCTTATCACACTTCTAGGAACGAACTCCTACAGTTCAATTATACCTAGAACTTAAACTTATCGTTGAAGGATTGCCGCTTGCTCCAAGACAATGGAGAAAGCTTATTCAAGAGACAATGCTCTCTTAAACCTTCCAATGAATGGAACGGTGAGTTGAAGTTTTAATTAATTTTGATTGCTGCCAATATCGAAGAAATTCTTTCATTCAAGATGCCGATTGGTGAAATTGACTGAATATAAGCGTTATTTTAGGTTTATACCTAGTTTCATTATTGGATGATTCAGGAGCCTCACAGATATTTCAGATTTAGTCAATTATTAAGAAAACTGTTAGTGATAAAAATCTTTTTATCACTAACAGTTCATCTTCAGAAAATCTCTAGTATAACCTTGACATACATTGGATAAGTTGGATATTTCATTTGATATATTATTATATACGGAACGTCAGGAAACTCATTGGAAACGTGGTAAAAGGGGAATCGTTCTTTACACAAGGTCCAAGCGTTTGCTTACACACTTTACTCCACTGCCACCTTTGACTCGCGACCATTATATTTGTGGGTTAAACGACCTTGAATAAAACGTTTTAAGTGGAGTGGTTATATTGCCGAGTAAAAGTTGCGGTTTTGATTCGACATTTTGGCAACATTAACTATTTTTTATTTCATTCAATTTCATTATTCATTACTATTTTAGCGTGTTTTCTTGCGGTACGGTATTTTAAGATTGAAGCAATGAATTTCTAAAAAGTGTTAATAGAGCATTTTCATTTAGGTAAAAATTATAAATAATGTTTTCGGATGG
Organism: Hypena proboscidalis; assembly: GCA_905147285.1. Taxonomy (NCBI): domain Eukaryota; kingdom Metazoa; phylum Arthropoda; class Insecta; order Lepidoptera; family Erebidae; genus Hypena; species Hypena proboscidalis. The sequence goes on from LR990126.1 coordinate 31,364,086, forward strand.
TTCTCAATGTATTGTTCTCGTTCTCGACAATGAATACAACATCAGAACTGAACATTATTTTTCATGAAAGATATCTCGGCAAAAACGCATGTTAACGATTTATTGAAAGAGGTGTGTGCCGTGGAATCTAAGTTTCGAACCCGAAACCTACGACTTGGCAGTCGTACAGTCTCCCACTCAGTCATGGCTGCTTTTTAATAATAATTAACATACTATATGATTCCTATTATTATAAATTTAATCAAATAATAATAGCAGCCCTGTATCTAATATATGTCCCACTACTAGGCTCAGGCCTCTTTTCATGATGATTATTGTTAGGCCTTAGTCTACCACGCTGGCCAAGTGTGAATTGGTAGACTTCAAACACCCTCGTGCACTTTTAGACCCCGTCAGGCATGCAGGTTTCCTCACTATGTTTTCCTTTACCGTTAGCGAGCGATATTTTATATGATAAATACACACATATCTCATGTTTTCTAGCATTTACTTATGTATGTTACGAAATCATTGGGTCCCGTTGACTTTGATCAGCTGTTACGAAGGTTACCTGGAACAATCACACAAAATCCATTAAAATCGCATTTTTATATATTTATAATTAATAAGAAATACGGAACTCGTGGCTAAGTCGAAGCCGCGCGGAGCTATCAATCTTCGCGGTTGCCGTGTGGATGTGTGACCATCTCACCATAACGAGTTTTCCTTCGTGCATCGGAGAGCACGTTAAGCCGTCTGTCCCGGTTGTCATTTGAAGGGTAGTAAGAGACCAGGAAGTCTGACAACTAGTCAAGCAAAGTGTATCGTATTACCTCGTACTTGGTAATGGCGTTTATAGGATACATTTCGGAGAGTGTGCCGATGTACTACACAACCTTATCCCTCCGCCCCCGTTTCACCATTGGACTACCAGACAAACGGCACTCAGGCATCGCTTCACGTTAAATACTGATATTCAGATAAATTCGTTAGACTAGTAGCCAACTCCAATGTAATTGGGAAAAGGCTCGGCGGAAATCACTACATAGTATAAAACAAAGTCGCCTTTTCTGTCCCTATGTGCGCTTAAATCTTACATAACAACACAAATTCGTCACTGTAAAGTTCTGTTATTCGCTGATGACCTAAAAATTTACAAAACAATCTGTTGCCAAGGCGATGTGCACCTTGTACAAAGCGACCTAAACAGAATTGAAAGCTGGTGTTCTTCAAATAATATGACACTCAACGTCAAAAAATGTTGCCATATAAAATACACGCGAAAGAAACAGTCCATTGCCTCCACATACAACATTGATGGCATTATTCTGGAACAAGTTAAGGAAGTTCGTGACCTGGGAGTTATCATTGATAGCCAAGTCAACTTCAAGAGCCATATTGATAATATTGTCACAAAGTCCGCACAAATGCTCGGATTCATAAAACGCAGTACCAAAGGATTCCAGCTATTGAGAACCAAAATAATTCTTTATAATGCCTTAGTTCGTAGCCGATTGGAGTGTGCAACCGTGGTTTGGAACCCACATTATGCGGTGCACTCACAACGCGTTGAAAGTATACAGCGTGCATTCACTAGGACTCTTGCCTACACCTCCAATGGTATTTCTCATAGGTGCCCATACCAACAACGATTGGAACATTTCAATATGTACTCTTTACGTGAAAGACGCCTAGTACTTGACTTGTCGTTCCTGCACAAACTAGTGAACGGTAAGCTGGACTGCGATGAGTTAGTTTCGCGTGTAGGGCTTCAAGTACCTCACAGTATACCTAGGTACCCCATCACTAGCTTGTTTCATGTGCCTGTATCCCGCACAAATGTCGGTGCCAGCTCCCCCCTACTGAGACTATGTAAGGAACTGAACACCATACAAAAATCATTATCTGACATTGACGTATATCATGACTCTAACACGCGATTTAAGTGCAGAATTTTTGAATCCATTCGTTCTCCCAAGAATAACAACGCAGTCGCATAATACAATTTGAACAATCCTACTAATACTACTTTATTAATTTATTAATTTCTTTTACCCTTTAATTAAAATTTTACAATGTTTACAATGTTTAGATTTAAGTTAATTAGTTTTAGTTTTAAATTTTTCATTATTATGTATCGCACTAACAAATGCATGCTGGTTAGTCCGTAATTGGAAAATGTATCAGCCATATTATTTAAGACATCTTATTGTACAAAAATGTTATATATATTTTCTGTGGATTTACCTAATAAATAAATAAATAAATAAATAAATAAAATAAATAAATCTTTAAAACTACGCAACGGATTTTGATGCGGTTTTTTCCAATAGATAGAGTGATTCAAGAGGAAGGTTTTTATGTATAATACATGCATAGAAAGGGGGAATTGTTTTACTCCAAATTTAACGCGTGCGGGCCACGGGCAGTAATGAATAAATCAAACTACTGGATCGATTTTAATCATTTTTTCAGTGAGTGACATAGGCTATAATATATTATATACCCGTGCGAATCCGGAGCGGGCCGCTGTGTTTTTATATACAACGTTCACAGTTTTTCTGTAGTGTATTTAGTATCAGCATTGTACCCGTGCGAAGCCGGGGCGGGTCGCTAGTAAGAAATAAGATAAATAATAAATAGTAATTATTTTATTTATTCATAAGATATTTCACGACACAAGTCACAGTATTTCTTCCTTGTCAAAATAATACATTACTAAGAGAGAATAAGTTCTGCCCTATATTTATTTCAACTTTTTTTCTGGAAAAAACGCCGTACTCTACTATCTACCTCATTTGCAACCAAATTATTCTGGGTCACTACAACCACTCGGCTAAAGTAACGGTGCAGGTCTCATTACCTTGGTTGGTAACGTACTATTATGTACATCGTTTTTAAATAAAAGAAAAGAAATTTCTTTATACATTTTAAAAGTACAACTACACAATTTCACTGGGTTACAATACATACATTAAATTATGTCTTTATCCCAGAAGGATGGCATAAAACGAAAACTGTGTGATGGGCCCATTACTTTAGCCGTCAGTAAAATTCGCTCTCGTCGTCAAATATCACATTGAGTATCATTAAAAAACAGAAGGTGGACAACATAACATAATATAACATCACGCCTATAATTACCCAGAAGGGTTTTGCAGAGGTGTACAATACCCACACTTCACCTATTATGTTTATGAGTCCCATGAGATAAGAGGTGAGCCTTTTGCCATCCACCGGGCGAAATTCCAACTCCGTCCCACTATTATGAATTTCTTGACGGAAAAAGTTCAAATAACACTTTCGCCTGACCCAATAATATTGAAGGTGGATTATACCAATAGTTTCTTGAGTATAACTCAATGCGATATTGCGGTATTTAACACCACCAGTCAATTGAATATTCTTTGATACTGTCAAAAACTAATTGTTGCACAATTTTTTTGTGTAATCAAACATTGTGACGTCATAGCGTCTTGTGCTACCTTGGAGAACTATTTACGTTTAGAAAATCAAATAATAGATAGTCGAATTAGGCAGATAAATTAAAAACAATGAATTGAGTATATATGTCTAACGTATGCTCCTCTATAGCTCCTCGGTATCTCGCTGACTTCGAAACTTAATTTCGGCTCACACATTGAGTCGAAAGCTCAACTAGCCGCCAAAAAGCTGGGCATTCTCAACAGTACTTTACACCGAGGCAGTTGCTGGACCTCTACCAAGCGCAAGTCCGGTCGTGTGTAGAGTACTGTTCTCATCTGTGGGACGGTTCAGCCAAATACCAGCTTGAGGCACTCGAGTCAGTCGAGAGGAGGGCCAAGAAAATCATCTGCGATAACGATCTGACGGATGCTCGACTACAAAGTCTGGAGCACCGTCGCAAGGTTGCCAGCCTATCGGTTAAAGCAAGAGTTAATAGGTATCTCATAGGTAAGCGTGTTCCACCGTAGACCGCATCATCACTTACCATCAGGTGAGATCGTGGTCAAACGCTTACCTATCCACAATAATAAAAAAAAATGTTTTGAAGTTGAAATAGTGTCTAAGAATTATTTGTTAAAAGTCTAAAAAATATTGATAAATACTTGAGGCAGATTCATACAATATTTTCCTTTTAAAATAAAACAATGATTTTGCAAGCCGTGTGATTATGTTCGTTAGCGTAACGGGTGCGCTGCGGCCGTAATCCGCCATCGGTTGATCCCTATCACAATGTTTTCCATCCGCTCTGTACTTTTCAGGCATACTAGTACAATCAACCATTGTAGGTCTGGCGGCTTCGCGTACAATGCGAGACCAGCTAATACTTGAGTGGTGTATTGGTTGATCGGTAGCTGCCTTTACAGTCGACTGATGGCCGTATCGGATTATTCGAAACTGCACGGCATATAAATCAATAGAGCCCTTGTCGTACTACGACGCTTTTTTTCTACACTTTGTGTTTTGGACATTGTGAATGTGGCTTTACATTTTTGCAAGTATCGCCACGTCGAGCGAAGAGGCACGGCCGTACCATTATTTTCTCGCAGCGGTTCAGATCATCTTCGACCTTCCAGTAACTTCGTTGTGAAAAGAACTAGATGCCTGAGTTCTCTCAAGAGAACATGACAGTACTAGATAGATTTCCAAATTCCATTAAATTTGAGCCAGTAGTTTTTAGAATTATTGCATCTCAAAGTACCTTAATTTTGTCACTGACTAACTGATCATCAAAATTCTAAGGTTACAAGTACCTACCTACCAAGTTGCAGACATACAAACTCCAAATTCTTTACAGAAAAAACCACACGTTGCGAAATATTAGTCCAGGATCATAGATATACAGGTTTATAATGGTCTTTTTTTACTTTTTAGAGCGGATTTGCTCTACGTCTGATTCGTATCTATGTAGATGTGTTTAGTACATGAACTATCATACAAATAGTTCCACGGACTCGGATCGGACTTAGTGCGAAGCCGTTCCTAATGTTAAAGGAGCAACAGAGGGAAGTATGAAATCGAAGCGCAACGTGTTCATTATCTCTGCCCACCCGCATGGAATAAATGCGCGTTTCTATAGTTTTTTTGCCTCGACCATCCAGGTAATTAACGACCCGCACAAGAGCCCCTTGACCTCTTTAATAAATTCAAAGTACGTTTTTAGCATAGTATTATTACACTTAGAACACGAGTCCACGCGTAAAAGTAAAGCCGATTGAATTGTGCTGTTCCGGCTCAATACGGCTCATAGATACTGTAAGATTGTCCAAGTCAGCACTTAAAAGAAACACAGCACTGGAGTAGACAATCCGTTTATTGTTCTTATAATGATTTAGCACACACATACACACACTTAATGATATGACTAAGTCATAGCACAAAATACAGAGTTCACAAGCACAAACTAGGTACTTGGATCACAAACACGCAGTACCCTGGTGTAAGGTTGACAGAACAGATCTGGAGCTACTATTGAATCGCTGCTGAGCCCCAACTAATTTGGGGAATGAAAATTTTACATAAATATTGCAATTTACCAATTTTCAAATCGGCTGTTTTTAGTATTTGGAGTTCTTACAGTATGCATTTTTTTTTTTTGCATGCGTACCGTAATTTTCACGCGCACACAATCGTTTCACAATCAGCTTTTGGCTTCACTTCGGTTCAAAGCGATTGTATTAATACTATTGATCTACGCGTTGTTAATCTATGGTATTAACAAAGAGCTCTCAGTAATTGAACGTAATTACACCATTTATTTTGGTTAAAGCAAACCTTTTCATTTTCATATGTATGGAGTTGTTGTAGCTGTGTCATTGGCTTTTAAGGGTACACTAACGAGCGCCGTGTTTTCATACTATCGTAATAAGGGTTTAACTTTAATATTATTTAGTTTTTATACATTTTTATAGACAAATCATATCTTAAACACTAAAATGCATGTGTATCCGTGCCCATTCTGTCAAAAATGTTTTCATCATTAATTGAGTTGCATACAAACTGAGAAACGACAATAATAATTTTGAAAAATATGGGCGCTAATAAACACATTTTAGTGTTTTGTTTTGTCAAATGTGTTGTTGATAGCGCTAATATCGTCCACTACTGGTCGAATTTTGATAATTATATTTGTGTTTGAGAGTTGGACTAACTCTCAATAAAGAGCAGCTACTACTTGATACAACGAATGCTACGCGGACGAAATCGCGGGCAAAGCTAGTACCTACTTACTATATTGACCAAATAATAATTGTCTGCGCGTGTAGTGTAGTGGTTTAAGCGGTCGCCTCGCCGCTCTCCACTGCACTGGTGTTGTGGGTTCGATGCCCACATGGGACAAATCTTTGTGTTTCGCAAAGATTTGTTCTGAGACTGGGTGTGCTTGTGTGTGTGAATGTGTGTATTTGGCCTTGTCATTGGGACCATTGGATAGTGTAATTGCTTCTGGCGTTCTATCTAATGTAAAAAAATTCAAATTTGTCTTTATTTATCTTTATAAAACATTGTTCAAGATTCTAAGTACTTCTTATATATTTAAATAACACAACACCCACCGCATTTATAACCCGGACCGATATGCCAGTTGTGTATATCACATTTCACCTGTTATGTTTAATTACCATGGGATGGGCCATATCAGTCATGTGATAAGGACATAAAAGTCTCTATCGATCATACACATCGCCCTGTTGCACATCATACCCCAATACAATAACTTATGCTGAATAGCATACATATGCATAAGAATTATAGTGTGGATACCACATTTAAATAAAATGCTTTATCAGAAACACTAGAACAAATTTTAATTAGAACCGATTTAATACCGTTACTAGACTTGTGAGTTAATAAAAGATGAAAAAGCAATCGTTTAATTTCCGCTACAAATAAATAGAAAAGCGTTATTGCTCCGGACGTTATTACAACCATTACGGAATAGCTAGCCGGTCCGACACTGCAAACTATTTACAGACAGTGATTTAATACAGCAATGTGTTGTGTACCAATACTAACCGTAGATGAACAGACGTGTTTGATCAGATGTTTATTTACGGAATACACGTTAGCTGTAACACTTAACGTGACAATTTGCAATTGGATTATCGCTTTATTGTCCTCAAAAGCTTTGGTGGAAAAGGAATTGCTTTAATAATGAGTGATGATGAGATTAGCCTATTCAGATGTTTTTGGCAGATAAAATGTCAAATTTGTATGTAAAATATATAATTAACTGCCATTAAACCATCCGAAACAGTATCACTGATAAGGTTTCAGATGGCATGGAAGCAGCTTTATTTATCTGTCTGGTACGCTTTTACGGCTACCAACGAACCAATCTTGATAAAAATCGTCATGGAGATAAATGAGTGCTTGGAGAAAGACATTATTTTTATTAAGTAGGTATCTAGTCAAGTCTATGAAGGAAAGTTAGTTACCATAATATGGTAGGGCGCTGTGACCTGCCCTACCAGGCGATGAAAATAAAATAATAAATGAATAATGATATTATAGCGATAAAAATATACTTTAGTCTGGTGGTAAAGGACTCTACTCACCAGCAACAGCCCGGAATACCTTCCAAGGGCAGGATCCTCCGAAACTAGTTTCTTGTGGTAATTTTTATTCACAAAAAAAGCATTTGTCAAAGAAATATTTGTTGTAGCGGTGACTTATGGAAGAAGAAAATCAAAAATAAAATCTAGTCAAGTCTATAAAGAAAAGTAAGATAATATACAATAATAAGAAAATCTTATTTTTTACAAATATAATAAAGAGGATTTTTTTATTTGCTTTAACCGAATAGGCTTCGAAACTACTGGACTAATCTTGATGAAAATTGATGTGAAGATAGTTTAAGACCCTAGAAAGAACATGGTCTATGTACGGGGAAGGTACATCAAAATGATAAGTCATAAGATAAAAGTTAAAAGAAATGTATTTTAAGTCAGATAGAAAAAACTTAAAACTAATGCTAATTGACCGACACGCGGCGAAAGGAACGGTTTGATGTTGCCCGAACCGATTGATTGCAACTACTGATTATTGTGTTGAATGTACGTATTTTGTTCACTTCGCTGCGTGTTGATGTCAGCATAAAACTAATTATTGCGATGTACGGGTTTGCTCGTACAGTCTACTTTTTGACATCGTAGGTACCTACTAAACGAACGGAGCTGCAGACAGAAACTAGTAAGAATATTAAGATGGGCAATATTTCCGTAATATTTCCTTTCATTAGTTCCCTCGCTATTATTAATTATCCTATGAAGTAATATAAAACGGAAAACGCCTATTAGGTGAAATAATTGAAGCGATATTTCATAATTTATTAGAAATTGTTTTAATTTTACTTTACGAGGCAGAAAGGGCAATTTATAGCTAACAAGCAATTTTAATGAAGTAGGCATTAAAAAGACGGCAAGTGTTCTTTTTAATTAAATTATTAACTACTAGCTGACCCGTGCCCACTTCGTTGGGCATAATGTTCAAAAATATATATCTTTCATAGTTAAGGCAGCGTTCGTAAGAAATAAATTAATATCTACACGAAACAAACTTAATACCTACCTATAACCTAAATTAATATCTACATGAAACTAACTTAATACCTACCTATAACCTAAATTAATATCTACATGAAACTAACTTAATACCTATAACCTAATTTAATATCTAGGTACATGAAACAAACTTAATGCCTATCTATAACCTAAATTAAATGAAAACTATATAAACATAAAAGATTTTTTTTTTAATGTACCGAAAATAAAATTAATGAATGTCGAAAGTGTGTTACGAAAAATTCAATTTTGGGGACGTCCGCTGCGTAAAGAGCCGCGCGTGTACGGTCTACCTCTCAGATGTAAAAGGAAGGTCACGCCTCCTTCTTCCAAAGTGAGCACGAACGCGAACCGAAATAAGCCGAAACTACGCGCGCCGCTGCCGCGCTGCTGTGGCCTTCACGTATAACGATGAGTTTTTCTCCGATTCTCTTTACAAAACGGACTACCACGTAAAAACCTTTTAATTTTTCGGTTTTTTATATAGCCTATGACACTCAGCGATAATGTGGCTTTCTATTAGTGAAAGAATTTTTAAAATCGGTGCAGTAGATTCCGAGATTACCCCTGACAATTTAACAAACACACAAACTTTACCTCTTTATAATATTAGTATAGATCTGTATGCTTAAGCATAGCTTTGTGAAAGACCTTAGGGCTGCGAAACTCTTTTCTTGGATTTAAACCCACGTTGCGGTATACAAATCTGTGTATTTATTAAACAAATGATCACTAAACTTGCTGGCGGCGAAGGGAAATATCTTCGTATAGTCTCACCTAGCTTTGACAAAACCTTCATAGTATAATAATTAATTATGACAATTATGGATGAACTTAAGATACAGGTATTTTACCTACTTTAAGATGCAGGATCTCAAATGTTAGTGTAAAAGTACTTTTATTTGTAATTATTGGAAATAAATTCATTTATCGTGAGAAAACCTGCATACCTGAGAGTGCCTAATGAACTCAAGGTCTTGTGAAGTCTACTACTTAAGTTTACAGTTGGAAGCAAGCGTCAGCGTCAGCACCCAACATATCTTAACAAATTTTCATACAAAAAGATGCGCGCGCATTTTTTTAATCAAAATATGCTATCATGCTGCGCTTTTTAGACTAGTTGTCAAACTTTCTGACTTTTGACAACCCGTAATGACTGCCATAGATCTTTAAACGGGATCCGTTAAGCACGTTATGCCGTTGCTTAACGTGCTTTCCGAGGCATGGAGGTATACTCGCTATGTTAAGCTGGTCACCTATCAATTGCTCGGCCGCGGTTAGCATTGTAAATCTGTAAGATCGATTAGGATATCCCGCTGCTTCGACTCAACCACGAGCTTCTCCTGGCGGGTAGATATTCATCGTCGATCTTTATAATTTTTTTTTTTTTATTTATGATATCAAGTCTTCGCTTATATAAAACTGAATAAGAACAAACGCAAACAGTAAAAAGCCAGAACTAAATAAATCTAAGTTAAATTTGTAAGTATCAATATAATTATTGTTAAAGTGATTTTTTTATATTGGGATTGCATAAAACAAGAATGGATTTAACTTTTAGACAAACAATAAGTCAAAAATGTATTTCTGTCTTTCATACAAAGCAGCCGGATCGCAAACAGCCTGTAGCGATATAAACGAGTATTTTCTTTTCTTTGACGTCGATTCAATTTATTTGAATATCGCTTATTTGGTTCAAGTTGCATCTTCGCTGCATATATCCATTGAGGAGACTCAATTTCCGTTCGCTTCATTTTTATCTTTATGGTTCCGTTCTACGGTTATACGGGCACCTACCTTACCTTATCATTATTACGGGACTATAATTCCTTATTAACATAACATCACGCCTATATTACCCAGAAGTGTGTGGCAGAGGTGCATAACACACACCTCACCTGATACCCCCTATGATATGGGGTGAGCCTATCGCCATCCACCGAGCACAAATCCGACTCCGTGAAATTATTAAGACTTTCCAACAGGGAAAAGCCCAAATACCCGCTTTTACGCGACCCGGGAATCGAACCCGTGGATGAGTATCCGGCTCACTAGACCAACGAGTCAGTCGGCAGTGGCATTTCTTGTTTACTCGACCATTTATCTACAACTTTTCCTAAGTATTAATGTTAACCAAGGTTAAATGTTATTGGAACGAAGTTCCTTATTGCGCGTTGCGAAAGGGGACTAGGCGGAAAAAAAAGGAACGAAAAGTTGTAACGACACTTTTCGTAGCAATTCTCGTAGCAGCGTAGTAATTACATGCTACGTTACAGCTACGGTGCTACATCATCAGACAAAACAGAAAAATGCGCACGCCGCACGGCGTGCGCATTTTTCTGTGTCCGTCTCTCTTTCTCGCTTATAGAAAAAAAGAGATAAATTAAATTTAAAAAAAAAACTGTAAAGAAAAAAATTACTAGAATTGAGTTACTAAAAAAAAAAAAATTTTTAAACGTTTTTAAACGTTTTTCTGTGTCCGTCGCTCCATCTCGCTTATAGAAAAAAAAAATATAATTAAAAAATAAATAAGAAAAAAAATTACTAGAGTTGAGTTTCTGCAAAAAAAGGGGCGCTGGCGCGCTCAGAAAGGTCTGTGAAGACGTACACGATCGCTGTTCTAGTCAGATACCAGGGAATAAATAGCTCGATATCGTGAACATTACTCCTCACTTGGATCTGCAGAACATACTTAAGCTGTAAATCGGTGGACCTTATATACAGGACCTTGTAACGAAACCATAGCGCGATCTTATTCGATCCCAACGCCATCTATCGCGCGACTTCGGAACTAATTGGTGCTACAGAAATATGCTGCGCATAGAGAAAGCAAGCGAAATATTTTCATTTTGTCTCTCTATGAATAATAAAGTAACTAAAAAAAAATATTATCATAACTTAAAAAAAAATACAATTCCCGCCTTTTGTTGAGTGTATACAGGTGTTTTGTACATAATAAATTATTAAAAATAGTTACAATAATGAATCCTGACAGTGTTTCTGCACAAGTTCTGGATATTGCTGATGGATTTAGGTAAGTAGAGATTTTATACACACGATAATAAATTCTTTTGTATTTTAGCAAGTACACATTATAACCTTTCTTTACTATTGTGCTAAGCAAGTCATACGCGTTATAATCTCTTCATTATTGTGTGTTTAGCAAGTGTACGCGTCATAACTATATTAAATTCAAAAGCAAATTATTTTTTAATATTACCACAGAATGTTTACTAATTTTGTTATGTACATTTCATGGAATATACGATTAGAACACATCTAATTATGTCATTGGGATTGGTGATGAGATTATTGATAATGAGATCTGATATTATTATATCGCGAGTAAACTTGCGAATACAATTTAAAAGAAAGCAAGATAATCGCAGAAAAATAATGTTAAAGATAAGGTTTGTTATGTGTGGTCATAGAACTATTACTCCTAGAAACCGAGTACACGCGTGAAATGTAAAGCCACTTTAATTGTGCCGTTTCAGTTCAGTGTAACTCTCTGGTATTTATCAGATTTTCGTTTAGTTTGTCTGTCCGCCAAGCGGTGCATTATAATTTTCAATCAATCTGTTTTTAGCCTTACTTTATACTTAAATTCATACAAGCAGTTTATTTATCTAGGCATTATAAGTCTATGCGTGTGTTTGAATGAACCTCGCTTTTGATATTTTGAAATTCGAATAGCGCGAAAGTTTGAAGATAAGAATTATTTTAAAATTAAGTGTGTAAGGCACAGGAAATATTGTTATGTAGCCATTCAGCCTATAGGAGTATTGTGATAATATCTCCACAATAATTTTAAAAGTATCATTCAATTATTTTAAGAGAATGATTAAAGTGATTCTGAATGATCTTGTGTACGCTTGCTACGCTTGATAATTTAATTGTCTTAATGTTTGTTTTTATTTTAATTTGGTTTAAATTTTTGTTACCGTATTTAGTTTATAAATAGACTGTTTTATTTGTTTAGTGGTTAAGGTCGCATACCTTTTACTGCAATCTCGGATGCGAATCCTGATTTGTTGTTATTTGGAATTACCGAACTTCGTTCCATCCGGGTGTCCCTTGACACCTCAGTAGTTTTTTACACAATTATTATGTTCCTGTTTGTGCAGTATGGGGATAAATAAACATGTATTATAATAACGAGCGTTTATCCACTAGACGGCGACAGCGAATTCGCCTTTGGGAAGCATGAAGCATGATTGCATGAAAATGTATAGCGCGGAGTTGACGGTAAGGCGCGGCAGTCTCCCCACTATTCCAGCTCAGTAAAGCAGTTCACACACGGCAATTATATAAAGTAAAAACGTATATTCACATCCCGATATATCTTGATATAATTCATTTTATCATTCCATATAAATTGACAGGTGACAACACACGGCAGTTATAGTGTATATTTTTACTTCTTCGTATTTTCAAATCAAATCAAATCACATGCTTTATTTGCTAAATATTGGTTACATAGGTGTCATATACATTGGTTATTTTATATTATATTTATACATTTTTAACCACTAACTTACACAAAATAATAAAATTCAATGATATTTAAAATTTATTTTATACATTCTTAATTAGGTAGTTTGAATTAATTGGATAATTAATAGATTTAAAATTAATTGATTATATTACATTCATTAGACAATTATCTATATTATATAATAATTAAAATGTTTCATCTAAAATCTAATCATCAAATCCAATTTTTTTTTTAAAAGGATCATTCTATTATTTTATATCCTTAGTAATTTTGTTATATATTCTAAGACATACAACTTTTGAATATTATTGCAGTCTTAAAAGATTGGAGTCGATTGGATTGCAGTCTAAGACATAAATTAAGGTTTATTAAGTTTTTTTTTCCCTCTTTTTAGGGTTCCGTAGTACCTACAAGGAACCCTTATAGTTTCGCCATGTCCGTCTGTCTGTCCACGGCATAGCGACGAAACCGTTGGTGCTAGAAAACTGAAATTTTGCATAAACATGTATGTTAACTAAACAAAGAAAGTCGTAGAGTAAAATTTGGAAAAATATTTTTTTTTCAGGTAGCTCCCCTACATGTAAAGTAGGGTTTTTTTTTTTTGTCGCCTACCCCATAGTGTGGGGTATTGTTAGATAGGCCTTTTAAAAACGTTTAGGGGTTGCTAAGACAGTTTTTTGATTTAGGGATCCGGTTGCGAGATAATTAACTTTAAAGAGCAAATTTTTGTTCGAGTAGGGCGTCCCCCCCCCCCTCTAAAAGCTAAACTACTGGATCCTAAAATCTGAAAAAAATTGTGTCGGTAGTACATGTAATGAACTTTAAAGGAAAACTATAGCGGATAAGTTCACTTCATTAGTTCAAGAGGAATAGGGGTCCGAAATGTCAGATGCAGTTATTCAGAATATTTCGTTCAAAATTCTTGAAACATAAATAAACATACATAATACATATATAAAATCACGCCTTTATCCCACGGGGGTAGGCAGAGACGATGGAACGCCATGTGCTTCGCTCCTTACATACTTCTTTCGCTTCCTTAACATTCATACATCTCGTCATACGTGCTAGCTGGTTTCGTGTACTACAAACATTTCCTATTTGAAGGACGCTATTTATCTGGTTACTTTAACTTAATTAGTTCTAGAGTAATTCGGGTCCAAAGTGTAAAATGCAGTTACTTAGAATAATTCGTGCAAATTACAAAAACCTTTGAAAGTAATGACTTGTATGAAGATGTTACTTGTTTAATACAGATAGTAAATCCCTTTTAAGTCGAAATATGTTGTTACGACTAGCTACGGAAGCCTACTGCGCGTGGCCCGACACGCACTTGGCCGGTTTTTTTTATTAAGTTATCAGATTTTAGATCGCACTGGGCTCATAGAATATTGGAATGCGCCACCTCAGATGACCAGGATGGCAGCAACACGGTTGACTTTTAAAGTTTAAGTATTGGCAGAATCATCATAATATATAATATGTTAAATTCAGCTATTATCATTTTCTAAAAATGTATATTTTTTTGTGTATGTATTATATCATTGTATAAACTCACTTGTGTAATAATCATATTATAATAAATAATATAATAATAATAATATTCTTTATTGACATAATAGATTAACAAATTGTAATAGAATCTCTGACACCTACGCTAGTAAAAACTGTGTTGCAGGTGTCAGTGTCTTCTCCTTAACCAGTTGACATAGGTTTTTATATCAAAGAGAATAATAATACAAGTAAACATTACAAATAAAGCAATAAAACAATATGAACAACTTATTAATTTAGGTTGTTTACAGTTTAAAGTTAATATTACATTGTATATTTTATAAAATGTTGTATAGCTATGTACCTTTAGTATGTATTTTATGTATGTTTTGTGTATTGATTCGTACTCGTTTCTTCCAAATATATTCATATTAACATTGTAAATACGTCAGTTCTTTTTCTAAAATTGCACCTTTGCTTTTGTCTGCATCACCCTAGGTTGACTGTAAGAGATTACGAAAAGACCTCAAGGCATTAAGTCCCTCTCTATACTTAATTTGTGAAAAAGTAAAAAAAATATATATGACAGTCGCCATCGACACGAAAGAAGAATTAATTTATATTATAGTTGCCGCTTGGATGAACTGTCTACGAGTTGCCGTGTCTAAACTGCTTAAATCAGTCGTCGCGTCTTGTTGTCTCAAAAACGTTGACAACAAAGTAACATAGCGTTGAGACCAATAACGTTATTGAAAGTATAGCAGAGCAGGTTGTCGAGAAAAGCAAATCCCCGGCTTTGAAACAGCGTCTCTTTAAGTCTGGAAAACCTATTTTGCCAGACTATTGCAAACAGTCAACAATCTGCTTTGATCCTATGATTCCTAAACTGACTTGACTTGTTGTACAAGGAATAATATTAGTTTGAAATATATAGAAGTCACTAGTCACTAGTGGGTTTTATCAGACCAACTGTGTTATTGTAGATAGTTATAAAATGAGTTAGTTTTGTTTTGCACGGTTTTTTTATAAATTGCGTGTAGTCCACGTGGATGGTAAAATGGTTACTACAGACCATGTTAATCAACAAAACACAAAAGCAGATTGTTACGTATGCGTCAGGCATACCTTTGGAGCTACATGAGCCGAGGCGCAGCGTCAGCAATACGAGCGGTGGACGTCGCGCCATACAACCATTTTTACCGGATTGGTGCACTTTCGTTTCTAACATCGAGCGTTAGTCACCTATCTTAGGATGTAGACATTAAGTTTAATTGTAATTTCTTAATTAAAGTTCTATTTTAAGGCAATTTGGCGACGGCCAATGTAATTAGTTTGTAAATACATCGCGAAATACGGTATTATCCCTCGTGTGTCAGTTATGATTGCCTTGATGGTCTAGTATTTCACTGCGAGATCTCAGGTTTGATTCTCGGGTCGGGTAAAGTGTTCTTTGTGAACTTTCCGTCAGGAAATTCACAATAACAGTACTGCGATAAACTTACCCCCTATCCCATGGGACTTAAACATAACAGGTGAAATGTGGGTGTTGTACACCTCTGCTACACAGTTCTGGGCAATATAGGCGTGATGTTAGTCAGTTATTTCAGTGCCCTGATCTCACCACCAAACTGGAAGTTCGCTGTACAACTACAACTATTTTGGCGGCAGGTGGAAGATGACAGGTGGCGATACAGCCCTCGAGCTCTGCCACGATAATAGATTATAAACAATCTGAAGCACAGTAAACAATCCTGTAACGACTATTAAATGCCCATAACAAACTATGATTATACAATACTACTAGTATTTTACGAATTGTTACATAACCACAAAATGGATTTTGGTATGCTTTATGAATTCATAGACAATTGCTAATGCTACTACTTAACCCGCTTGTCCGTGACAGCCTGTTAATATCAAAACTAGCCACAGCATTCCATGAAACGGGATAATTTCGGATACATTTTCTGATAATTTTAGGTTTAAAGACTACAAGTCGCTTCTATGAAAACATAATTCAACTTAAAGAAAAAAAAAAAACCGCTTGAGCCTTAAAAATATTACATATATAAAGAATTCAGAACCATTCAACTCCTTAAACATATTACTATGCTTACCCAGCTTATTTATCTAAAAGAGAGTTATCAGCCATTAAGTATTCAGCGAGTTTGCATTTGAATACGTGTAAATGAGTTTAAATTTTATATTATTGAAGATAATCTATTATATAGCTGTGCTCCTTGGTATGTTAAACATTATTGACCATAATTCGTTTTTATTTTAGGTAATACGAGAAAACTAGCTCGACGGGTGCTGCGTTTTAAATTACCAGCTAATTTGTATTTTTCTGGGACGCATTTTGCTGGTCCTCATGGAGTATCCCATTCCTATTGAATATACTTAAACACAAATGGATACAACTCGCAATACCAAGTTAATTTTAATATTTTTAAATTGTCGAATTTTCCTTTCTAAGTCCAATACTGCCTAGGTGACGATTCGTTTACTTTGGCTCAAATATTCTGAATCCGTAGAAATTTTGCCTGGATATTGATTTACTGATTAATCTAATTACGGAGCCCCTAAAGTCCTTACCTTTTTTCTGCCCTATCAAAATACCTGCAAGTGCTGGTGATTTCACTCAGCTGCATGAGCCTACATTATTGTATGTGTGAAATCATTGCAAAGCTCTTTAGAACTGTGGTAGATATGAGCTGGAAGGTATTTCAAATGAAACATCTGGGCACCAACAAACATTATATTGAATGTTTTAGATATGATATGCCTATAAAAATAAATAATGACTAAATATTATAATATGTACAACAAAAAATCAGAAAGTATGGCGCGCGGTCTCTAGCACATAGCGTCTTAACTATTCAAAACTTTATCAAAAACTGAAAAACTAGGCCTTAATAATAAGGAATTAATAAAACAATCATAATTTAGTTCTCTAACAAATTCTTCATAATTATTATATGACCACATTTAGTAAAGTGGTCTGATAGCAACATTTCAGCAACTAAATTCTATAGGGATCTTTATCCTTCACAATTTGACGTTGATCGTATGTCATTGTCAATGAAAGAGCACTCGATGAAATCAAGCACTCGAGCCTCCCATGTTCAATCATTTATACACTAATATATATCAGTGATATCTGTGAGCCAATTAAAGCTTTACACACAGAGCTAGCTTCCATGCGAAAATAAAACCAAGAGAAATGATCTCGACAAATACTGGACAGTTAAAAACAGAACCAATTTAGTATCGGCATTCCAGGCACATTCAAGTTAATGATTTTAGCCTTCGCAATTTGTACACATAATTATATTTTTAACCGACCAAAACAAGAGGGCGTTCTCAATTTGATTGTATGTTTTTTTATAGACACGAGTCTTAATGAGTCGGCTCGTGACCACGATCAGTGTGATCTTAAACGGTATTTATACTTAAACGTCGCGCATAAACGGTATTTATACTTTTAAAATATTTACGCGATTAAAACCAGTGGCTATAAAACATAAATGCGGAAATACTTTCTCTGTTAACAAATAACAGCGTTTCTTTTTAAACCTATTTTTAAATGGAATAGGTTCTATGCTTGGCTGATTGGATTTTCATTTTGTGCCTTTTTGCGCCTTCATTCACATGGCTACCGAAGTTGCCGTACGAAGGGACTAATTGTTTTTATTATAGCTTTTCCGTTACTGAATTTGCCAGTCTGCAACGGACATTGGGGTTAGCATTGCAACTTTGTTTCCAATTAGCTGTTGTAACAACTTCTCTTTCAAGTGAATAATTTACCCTTTTCTACTATACTAGCAATAATTATGTGTTTGTAAAGGTAAATTTTATGGTTAATTGCTAAATGTGATTATAATATTGAAATTTCACTTTTACCGGTAGTTTATTTTGTCAATCAAGTCTTTGGCAAGCATTTCGATTCTGGCATTCGCCAACCGCTGCCGCGGTACGCTCGCTCGGCTCCTGCGTTGCTGGTCACAATCAAACCTTTTTTTTTTTTTTTTTTTTTTTTACGTGGGGAAATGCATTTACGCATACCACCCCACCCCGGGGAAGGGCAGAGTGGTTATGTGGGACTCGCCCGTGCCTGAAGATGGTAAACGGCACGGGAATACCTACTAAAACCCCACGGTGCTCCCGCACTCGCCTTGATGGGGGGGTCATGGGAATCTGGCACAGCCTTTACATCCACAACCCCCCCGGCGATGCCCGCCGAAGCAGGCCCCTCATGGCCCCCAAAATGTGGGGGGACCGGCGCCGAGGACCGCGTGCAAAGCCATCGGACATTCCCCATGTCCGACGGCCTGGTCCTCTCGCGGCGAGACAGGTGGTCGGTCCCGCCGCCCACCACGCCGCAGTTCAACGGCTGCGGCCCCGCCGGGACCGCGGAAGGCAGGGAAAGTGGCAACGAAACACCAACAGTCCTCTCCCGCCGCGGCCCCGTAAACCACCGGGCCACAGTGCCAGCTTGCGCCGACACCGCAGCCCGGCTCTCGCCCGCCTAGGCAGGCCCCTCATGGCCCCCAAAATGTGGGGGGACCGGCACCGAGGACCGCGTGCAAAGCCGTCAGACACTTTCGTATCTGACGGCCTGGCCCTCCGCGGTGAGACAGATGTTCGTCCCACCGCCCACCACGCCGCAGTACTAACGGCTGCGGCCCCGCCGGGACCGCGGAAGGTAGGGAAAGCGGCAACGAAACACCGACAGTCCTCTCCCGCCGCGGCCCCGCAACTCCTCGGCCGCAGTGCCGACTACCTCACGCCAGCACTGCAGGCCCACCTGTTGCAGAGCCCCCCCATAAGGGCCCTGCAACATGGGCTGCTCCCACATGGGCTTCGCGTCCAAAGCCCGAAGAGCAGCCCCCCTCTGGGGTCCACTTGGCTTCGCCGTGGCGTGGAGGGCGCCACGGGTACTAAGCCCCACCGCGACGACAACGCGGGACACCCGTTGGTGGGGACACCCGTTGGTGGGGTCACAATCAAACCTAATATAACCTTCTTATAGTACCAAAACTTAAAAACCTCTACCTCTCCTCTATTGGTCAGTTGATCAGTAAGACGCTTAGCTTACGTTTTTTTTGAAAATATACATATTACATTTATCGGTACTCTGGTTATTATTATTATAATCAGGCACGGTAAATGTGATAATTTATTACTTTTAGCTCGCCTTTTCAATTTTTCAGATTCACCGTAACATATATTTATATAAGCTGGATCGTTCTCGAAAACCGCTCTAGTAGTTATGAAGATTCAATAAAATTAAGCGGGAGTGTGATATTCAAGAAAATACTATTTTCATTTTTATAATTAGTTATTTTTGTATTAAGTTAAAAATTGTTAGTACATTTAGATTAAATCGAAATTGCATTTGTTTGAAGATTTGAAGATACTGTTAAGTAATTTATTGTTTTTCAAGGCATGTTGCGTATGCAACTAACAGTATAGTAAGGAGTTAAAAGTTTAGCTCATTTTTATTCAAAATGGATTTTGTGATCTTTTTTTTACTTTTTTATATTTGACCTTAAATGTATATATGCATGTTTTCAAAAGTTTGTCGGTAAGGTCGAAGAGTATGAGTTATTTGCAAATAATGATTGCACAAACAATTTGATTAAATAACACATTCGTAAACATTTAAACTAGTCCCAATTTTGGAGGCTACATCAGCAATTTTTTTATTTCGATTCAAAAGCTGAATATGGTTAATTTTGCTGAAAAATGTGTGTGGTGTAAAGTAAGTAAAACTATAGTTAGAATGAGGAAATTTAATTTGGCAAACGATGTGCCAAACACCTGGTATATTTTTAAAAGACGGCATCTGCAGCGCTATTTAGTCATGATAACAAAGAAAGGAATTTAGGTGTAACTTCATACAGTTTAAGTAAATTGTTTAAAAATGTTGACGCCTGCGGTGCTTTCTGGTTCTTGACATTAATAGTACTCAGTTGTCAATTTGTAATTTAAAAGCATTGACGTATAAAGTAAGGACACGGATAACGCGCGATAAATGAACTGAACCTTTTTGGAGTCAATCAGACTACAAAAAGCGCATGGTGAAATTGTCTGTGGTTGGCTGCCTCCGTGAGCGGTCAAACACGACAAAATGCCTAATTGTGCACTGAAAAGTTGTACGAACTACCAAATTAAACATAACAAAAAAGATTATGGTATTACATATCACCGGTAAGTCACAAATATCTTATTATATCCACCTCTTTACATTATTTTATCAATTTTATTTGCTAAAATTTTTCGTTCCGACGCCATATTCCTTAATCGTGAATATCCGCGTGACATGACTTTGGAACTGCGCAACTGCGCTTAGTTGAACTATGCCGCGGGCGTTCAAGAGAATATTTTTGGTAATTTAAAAAAGTATTTGTTATGAATTGTCACATGGTAGTTCAATGCAGATGGCGTTACTGATCCTGCTATTCATAATGTCAAATTTGAAGGGCAATTTGTTCGGACAAGCCATTTCTATAGTATATATTTCTATGTTTAAAAGACAATATTTAATGAAATGAGACGCCTATTGCGCTCCTTGACTATTTATAACGGAGGTACTTGTGAACTTCTTATTGGTTTTTAAATCAAATATTTTAAATAAGGCTTTAAAATTTTATTGTGTCGTTATAAAAAAATAACCCTGAAAAGTAATGATATATCGCAAACTAATTAAAGGAGCTTATTTATATAGAATATGTCGAGGTAGGATCACTGAATATAAGTCTACAAGAGTTTCGGTTTCAGCCTAAAACCCAGTTTCAACGTTATGGCTGAGGCCAAACGAGCGTAATTTTGTGAGTTGCGAGTCACAGAATTTCGGTTGTAGAAATTCTGCCTTCCAGAAATTCTGTTGGACTGCCAGACGAGCGCATTTTATTCAGTCACTATCCAATTTTTATAGCAGATTACTAAACGCCTTCTCCGATAAGTTCCATAGACATTTTTTTGTTCATTACCATTTTCAGCTTATTTAAGGAATTATTTTTCACTTTTTAATTATAAGTACTTTAAAAGCGTGTTTTTTAGTTTTTTTAAGCTATTATTTATTTTATACTTTTTAGTTAGGTTTTTTTTTTTTTTTTTTTTTTATCTAATTATTGCATTGTCATCGCAAAATTTTTATGAAATCTGTCCGTTTAAAGAGGGTCAAAATCGAGTCCAAAGGAGTCGGTTACATACATACATACATACAGGTGAAGCTAATATAAGCGTGTTAATAACTTCCACCAACTGGCATTACACGGTTTGATCTGTCAATTACATGCCTACGCCGTGGATAGCTTGAAATTGAATTCATGACGTCATGTGATATTTAGCTCGAAGGAAATGCCAACTAAAATAGAACTGAATCGGATATCGAACCTGCTGTCACTCACAGATTAACTAATTAGTATATCAACAGCTTGTCCATTTCAGCTCGGCAATTGTTACAGCACAATGCAACGTTCAAAGGCATATTATATTCAATGCACATACACATTGCAGTCACGGAATATAGAAGAGTGTAGAAACGGAGTGTAGGTACTTGCATATTATGGTAAGTGATAATGTGGCTATCTTTGGCTTTTACGTTTGCTTGGTTTTGTTTTAAAACTGGCAAGGAGAATGCGTATTAGCAACAGTATTAGCTAAAATATTAATCATCAAGCGTCCATAAAGAAATACAGCTCTGAAAATATAATAAATATGCGGAATCAAGGAGGGTTACTATTACTTAACCCTCCTTGATCTCTCGATCGTATCCTTCTGACAAATAAAAGGATATTTTGAACGTCATTATAACAGCTCCTATATTTCCTAGCTCTGTGTTCAGAATGCACACTCATTGCATGTATCGATCGGTGCAGTGCCTGTTCAGTCTGCCTGACCGCGGTGACATCAATTTTAAATCAGCACTATAACATCAGACAGATCCTTCTTTGGCCTATTTACGATAGCAAAAGTATATCAGTATTTTTCATAAAGGTTTGGCAAAATGCATTTTTTCTTATCACAATATTTTAAGAACACAAATAATGATGAAACTTATCCTATTTTGACCGTTATATTGTGTGGAGACTGGTGCCTAAGCTAGGTGTGAAACCTGTATTTCAGGTCACCAGGCCTACCATTAAACGTTTTGGTCTTGCGCCTATGTTGTCGGTAAAGTGGCAAGTAGTCAGTGTTAATTAGCGTTACTGCTTTGGATATATTAACCTCACTCAAGCTATATTTTTGTTTGTCATCAATACCCTCAATTATTCGCTTACCATTGGAATTTTTAACACATCCTAAGTATTCTGACGCTGCCTGGCACAATAATATAAGTGACTAGATGACCCGCGCGGTTTCACCCGCGTTGAACGTTATTCTGCTTGGCAAATCAAAAATACGTACAACGCCATCTAAAGCTTTATTGCGTAAACTGACTTCTAACTTGAACCCTTAAATTCACCCTCTTGGGAATAGGCAGACTCTGCGTTGATGAATCAGTCAGTCGAGTGAACAATTATATAAGTATAGATAGAAGATGTCATGTTAGCTTTGTTCTGCATTTGGCTGTGTTAATTAAACAAACAAACCAACTTGGACAAGGTAACACAAAGCCTGAAGTTTTCAATCCTCGACAGTTTGTGTTGACGATTGCTAAATTAATTAGAACTGAGCTCGGGTACACAATTATTATGAGGAGTGTGTTGTTACATTTTAATTAAAATATTTTGTAATAGCATGTTTATTTTGATGACTACGATATCTAATAATAGAATAAGTGCTGACGAAAGCTTTAGTAAAGTTAAGTCTGTTACAGTTTATTTATCGACTTCAAAAGGCGGTTCTCAATTCGTTTAAATTTTTTTATTAAGTATCTATCCAACATAATTATGTGAGATGGTGTTTGATTTGCAATTTTTTTTGTATGCTCAATTTAAAAAAGTAAACAATGATAATTTGATTTCTCGATTTAATATATCTCGCTGGCGTAAACGTTCCGTAAACTTTTTTTCTGTGTAATCTGGCAATTCTGGGCAAACTGCCAGTGCTTTTACAGTAGCAGTTTGGTACAAACTTGCAAAATTTCGAGAGAACCACGAATGTTGGATCAGCAGGTGACTTTATAACATTTTGTGCAAACCGGGCATATACTATTTGAGTTCTTGTGGGAAAGCCGATCATTTTATGTTTTTAATTGTATGTCTGTTTACCAGGTAAACTGAAAATTTTGGGCACTGCGCTACTGGAAATATTAGTTTGTGAAACAAATGTCGCAACCAACAAAATATAAATGAAGATAAACTGCAAACAACGCGCTCGCTCATCTCTATCCGAGTAATCTGTCAATTACTTTCTGTTTTAATGCTGAAATGCTGTTTTACTTTAATTTATTTATTTCAGAAACAGAAAAACATTTACAGTTATAACGACCATTTTAATTCCATTCTTAGTTAGATTTACTCTCATCTTTTGTGACACATGTTGTAAACAATAATAAAATAAAAGAAAATAATCAACATGCACAGGATACTAAATTAGTATAATAATAAATATATGTTTTTGACAGACTAATAAATGATTTGGTTGTTTCTACGGAATAAGAAATACTACTGGTCAGATTTTTATGGTAAAATTGGTGTGGAAATAGTTCAAGGTCCTGGGAAAAAACATAAACTACTTTTTTAAACGATGTACTCGTAGCACGCAGGGAGAACCACTTTTAAATAAAATACATTAGTAAAATACGTACAAACATATATAAACCTACATCTTTTAAAATTGTCTTAGGACTGTCTACTTGACAGAAAGCCAATCAATGCTATCAAAGGAAGAGAGCACCACCACTGACCTATAACGTACTGTCACAGATAGCAGCACTATTGCGGTAAGACATTGAGGTTAAACGCTCAAATTGTTCAGGCAGGAGGAGTAATGGTGCAATGGAGGTGTAGAGTGGATCTATGCCTCTTCAATTGGCTATTGCTATTCCTGGCTTCAGTTAACCGCTTGCAATCACGCAGACTGTAATCTTTCTAACTACTATTTGTGTAAGGTTAAAGTGTTCTACAACTACGTAATTTTTTTTGACATATAGAAAATGCAAATCATTTTAAATCGTTAAAAGCTTGAACATTTTAATAGAGTATACTCGGCACGCTACATCTATTTATCTATAAATATAGTTCAATTGTAAATTTGCAGGATTCTACAATTATATGCTAAACTACCTACCTGTTTGCTAAAATGAAGTATGATTTGTCCAAACCGTGTTATATCATGGTCACCCTAAAATTCCAACCAATCGAAATTATAGCAAAAGAAATAGTCGTCATTTTGCCTTCGTCATTTTGCAAAACAGGGAGTGTTTATAAAATGAGGACATATGTAAACGGCGAGTTTATACAAATCGCCTGCGTAATAGATAAGCAAGATAAATTGAATATTTACAATCAAGTGACGAACCTAACCCAAATTTCAATAAAAGTGAGATTGGTCCCATTGAGTATATAATGAAAAGCAAGGACAATACTAAAAACAATAGGGAAAATTATTTATTCTATTGATCACCGTACCCGAATTGCCGACGAGTATCAGGACTGCCTATTTGGACGCGTCAGTCTTAATACGGATTTGTTTTGATACGAAATGCGATGTGCCCGAGTGGCCCGACCCATGTTGAGTCGGCTTTGATATTGTTTATAATAGTTACAGTAGTTGGAAACAGGCGTGCAAAATCCAAAATCGATGAATCTAACGTACGGTGATCGGATCGGGCCCCAGCTTCAAGTGATTTAATGCATCACAATGCAGCTACTCTATGGATGCATCTGTGGGACGCAATAACGTGTGAGGTGGCATTGTGATAAAATTCTATAGAGTACAACATTGGCTGAATCGATAGCCGTCATACGCTTTGAGGTTTTTGATGTCGGTGCAGCGCATGCCGACGAGAACTCAAAGCCAAATTGGAACGTAACTCAATGCTTTTCCAACGGTATTTTGTCCATTAAATACATACATAATATAACATCACGCCTATATTACCCAGAAGGATGTGGCAGAGGCGTACAACATCAACACTTCACCTGTTACGTTTTTTTGGGTCCCATGGAATAGGGGGTTAGCCTATCGCCACCAGGCACAATTTCAACTCCGTGCTGCTATTGTGAATTTCCTGGCGGAAAGTTCACAAATTTGCCCGAACCGGGAATCGAACCTGAGACCTCTAGACTATCGAGGCAGTCTAACCACTAGATCATCGAGGCAGTATTAAATACATAATTTATAGAAACGTTACGAATTTGTTTGCTGGAACTTAAAACGCGCTGGTCGGAACGGTCGTTTAGTTAACCCGACTATGGTAAAGGTTCTTCTTCTTCTTCGTGTCGATGGCTGAGTCAAATTTTATTTTGACTTGCCATCGTGGTGAAAGGATTAGCCAATTCGCTTTGGAGAACTCGCGAATTGCCCAGGGTGCGCCGGACGTAGGGAATCATTGTGTACGTCACTCGGGAAGGCTCCTTTCATGCACCCCCATGGTAAAGCGAAAAGGAAGGATAATTATTTTAGCCATAGGTACTATACGTCATTAAATATAGCGCTATATAGACCATAGGAGTAGAGCCAGTTGCACGCATAAGAAAAAGAAAGTTGCTTCTAGTATGAACGGTTAATTATACTCCACCCCGTGATAAATGTATTAAGTACAGGGTGTAAATTGCAACTCTAGTATAAACGGTTAATTTAACTCTGCCCCGTGTTAAATGTATTACGTACAGGGCGTAAATTACATTGAGTCTTTTACTACTTACTAGTTATTCGGTACATGATTTTGGAGCTCTGGGCGTCAAAGCAATTTGGGCATGTGTGTGTGTGAAAATGCAATTACGTCCGATTTTGCCAACTAATTACGTAAAATTAACGTTGTTCTAGCCTATCCCATACACTCACGATTCACCGGCCAATATTGTAGTTTTCAAAGGACTTGATCAATGTTTGAATATTTACTTTTTTTTATGGTACGTTCATAGATGGGTACGTTCTAATGTACGGTGAACAGATCAGGCCCAGGTATCAAGAGATTTGATGCATCACAATGCAGCTAATCTATGGAGGCATCTGTAGTTGTCGCTTGAAAATCACTTGATTTTTATGTTGTTATGAAATTTTTCACCTTTCCAACACGAAAAGACTTGTTTGCATGGCCAATATCAGTAATTAAAAGTCGTTTTTACTTAAAAATTTCGAAACACAGTATCCTTTTTAAACGTAGCCCTGAAATAAGTAAAGGAGCAACCATGCAGTTCTAAAACAAACGTATAGGCTGTCAAGAAAGAGTAGATTTGGAACTATTTTTTTTGTCTGTTAGCAACATTGTCAAAATAATGACAGATGTCAATAAATAATGTAAACAGAGTTTACGCGTTGCGACTTTGGCGGTGGCGGCGTGGGTGAGTGCACGTTGACAGCGCGTGTTCGCCTGCGCCGCCATCGTCAGAGTCCGAGTATATCGCTCGCCATTTTGGACGCTTACAATAACTTTACTAATATTTCACACTTGACACTGGCAGAAATGGTCACCGCAAGGAGACCCAGTTGCCATTAAATAAAAGAAGAAGAAGAGTTTACGCGTTGGTAAATTTTATTTATAAGAGTATAAAACGGCAATTAAAACAGGAAAAAAGTAATAAACAATGAATAAAGCTATCCGAAGGTCTGGCAGAGAAAGAATTTACAATGTATATAAATGATGTTTAATGGAATATGAGGCAAAAAAAATTCTTTCGGATATCGGCAATGTTTATCAAAGAACCGCTGATATGACCGGTATGTGAGAGTTTAACATGTTGTTTTTAGTCAAATCAAGTATAGGTAATGGATAAAACAAAAGCTGTTTTGAATTTGTATTCAATAATTAAAACTAGCACATTGGTTTAGTTGACGTTTGTTGTACTCAGTGTTGCGGTATAGCGCGACTAGGTTAATGTTGATACTTGAGTATAGTTTAAGTAAATAACATAAAATAATATCACGCATGGGCGTAGCCAGGGGAGGTGTTTAGGGGTTCAACCCTCCCCTCACTCCGAAATGGCTCGGACTGCTTTATCTTTTCTGCTATATCTATGATTTTTACTTAATTCAGGTAAATCAGTAAGTACTATTCGAAGAATTGCACGAGGAGGAGCACAAAATAGAGGCGTATTTCTTACACCAGGAAAAAACCGAAAAGGTCGTCCGAAGAAAGTGTTAGATAACTTTGATTTGTGTGCTATTAGACAACAAGTTCAATTTTTTAAACGCTAACCACTAGCTAGACCAACGAGGCAGTTTAATAATATGTATAGAAAGAAAAGATTTATTCAAATACTTAAAATAAAATATTTTTCAAATATATTTTTGTTTTATTTTCTGGTTATTGATAAAAACAGAGGACAGCAAAACCACAAATCAGCTTGGCAAAATAGTCTGGAAACGGAACCTAATTTATGACTGCTGGCTGTACAAATTAATTACATTATCTTTACTATTACTTAGTGCCGATTTCATCGTGTTAAAACGACGTTTAACGCTTAGCTACAGCTTTCGATATAATGGGTAATAATAGATTTTTTTTTTTTTATATACAGCTAAGTATCAAGTCCTGGGAAGTGAACTATATGGGTTGCCATACGAACAGTAGAACAGCACTCTAGCGCCCCTATTAATTTCAACTCTTTCTTGACAGCCTATAGACATTAATCATTTCTATCAACTGAGGTTTTATTCAACATATTTCATTCAAATCTAATATAAAATAGAATATATTTATTGTTACATCAAAACATACATTTTAACTTTTTTATAACTAAAAAATAAATAAACACATAGTTGTTAATTAGGTTAATTTTAATATTACGAAAATATCTGAATGACGAATTCCTTACAAAACTTACGAAGAAAAAAACCGGCCAAGTGCGAGTCGGACTCGCGCACGTAGGGTTCCGTACCACTATACATCTAAATAAATGTTTTTCGTTATTCTTTATTATATTGGAGTTGATTAAATGAAAAGTAAAATGCGGTTTACGATTTATAAAAAAACTAATTATTAGATCTCGTTGAAACCAATTTTCGGTGAAAGTTTGCATGGTAATGTACATCATATATTATTTTTACATTTCACATTCCCTTTTATCCCATTTTAGAAGTTACGGGTGGGGGACACATTTTTCCACTTTGGAAGCGTCTCTCGCGCAAACTATTCATTTTAGAAAAAAATAGATTTGAAACTTCAATATTATTTTTGAAGACCTATCCATAGATCCCACACGTGATTGAAAAATATTTTAGTTTCAGTTCTAAGTATGGGGAACCCCAAAAAAATATTATTTTTTTTCTATTTTTGTATGAGAATCTTAATGCGGTTCACCGAATACATCTACTTACCAAGTTTCCACAGTATAGCTCTTATACTTACGGAAAAAAGTGGCTATTACATACGGACGGACAGACATTTTTATTTTTTTTTATTTTATTTATTTTTACATGACGATTCCATAAGGGTTCCGTTCTTTGCCATTCGGCTACGGAACCCTAAAAAGCTTCCACTAATAAACAGCCTGTACAGAATATTAACAATCTAACAAAAGGTTCAAATGAAGCAGATTAATGAACAAGACTTCACAGTGGTTTGAGCCTCCCCGAGTGACGTACACAACGATTCCCTACGTCCGGCGCACCCTGGGCAATTCGAGAGTTCTCCAAAGCAAATTGGCTAATCCTTTCACCACGATGGCAAGTCAAAATAAAATTTGACTCAGCCATCAACACGACGAAGAAGAAGAAGTGGTGATCGGTATCGATTCTAAATTACAGCAAATACTCGAATACAGTTCACCTAAATAACCCAGTTATCAGGTTAGTCTGGCGTTCGTGTCTAGACTCTGTCTGTCTGTAGGCGAATTCTCGGTAAAACACTCTACGCAGAATGCAGGTGGCATTTTTAGGCCAGCTGCTTCAAGCTTTTAGAGTTCTTTTCCACGATGAGTCGAGGTCTATGTTTACTTTTTTATTCATGTTTATTATTTATTCAGTAGCTAGGATAAAAGGACGTAGACTATTTTTGAATGGTATCTGGTCCAAACAAGGAATAGATACATATGTGATATATCGTTGGATAGCTTTTTTTGAGGTAAACAAAAATGACTATGGTCTTTACTTTAAATAGTAGTCCGTTTTTAGCTATGCGTTCTCAAAAACTAGCAACTAGTACCTACGTTAAACGACACTGCTTCGCTCCAGTCGGTTACTTCGTTTATTAAAGCCCAGTTTAAGGGCCCAGAAAATGTATTTCTCCTTTATCCAGTAAGTACCTACATTATTAGAACCTGGCCGAAAATACCAAAATTCTATTGAAGACAAGATATATAATCAAGCTTCCCTTACTTACCTTAATTTAACTGTGTTGGATTTTAACAATTTTTAATAAGGAAGTGCTAGAAAATTGTAATATTCTAGGTGAGACCTATGGATTGCTCAGCAGTAGTCAGTTATAGACTGAAATGATGATGATGATGAAGGAACTTCCCGTTCGTTACATGCGTCATATAAAATAACGTGAGCCACAGAGGACGTCCAATGCCATCGCATTGTCATTGATACATTATCACTGTACCGGGGTGCATGAAAGGAGCCTCCCCGAGTGACGTACACAACGATTCCTTATGTCCGGCGCACTCTGGGCAATTCGCGAGTTCTCCAAAGTGAATTGCCTAATCCTTTTACCACGATGGCAAGTCAAAATAAAATTTGACTCAGCCATCGACACGACAAAGAAGAAGAAAAACTGTACCCTATCGTATTTCCATTAAGTTTCGATTACAAAGTGAAACATTTCACTTAAGGGTCGCAAATAAATGGCAATAAGGGCTCGCTAGGATTAACTCCAGGCAGTTTTCAGGCAGTTGGATAGTCCGATTGAATGGATGTTAAGCA
This sequence comes from Hypena proboscidalis, assembly GCA_905147285.1. Classification (NCBI taxonomy): domain Eukaryota; kingdom Metazoa; phylum Arthropoda; class Insecta; order Lepidoptera; family Erebidae; genus Hypena; species Hypena proboscidalis. The sequence goes on from LR990126.1 coordinate 31,394,584, forward strand.
CAGTTGGAGGGTAGTTGAATTTGGGCGTAGCATTCAAGCACTACGAACAAGCTGCCTTGATCCGTTCAGTCACACGTAAGCCTGGTATTGGTGCAAATGATTTAACTATTGAGTGTCCTAGAACGGTATGGTAAGTACAATGAACAGGATAAGTTCCAGTTTTGTAACTCTAAAATTTGTTTGTTTGAATGCACTGATCTCTAAAATTACTGGTTGCATTTAGATAGCTCTTATTGCATTTTTTATTTGAGTTTTAGAAAAGGATTTATTAAAAACATATTAAATAAAAAATATAATATTATAAATATAATAAAATAATATAATAGATATTAAACATTATGCTACAACTACCAGGAGCGAGACAGTAAGGTTAATGCGGATAAGCAGTTACTAGTTTTGAGAACGCATAGCTCAAAACGGACAAACATTTGGATCAATTGAAAACATTGTATTCTATAGTGTCCTAGAACCATATATATGGTAAGTACAATAAACAGGATAAGTGCCAGTTTCGTGGTAAAATTAAGCTTTAAAAGAACCATCTAGCTACTACTGTTTATGAGATTTAATGCTCGTTGACAGATGGACGGACGAACAGATGGACAGCAAAGTCTTAGTCTAGTCTGAGTCTTATAGGGTTCCATTGTCACATTTCGGAACCTTAAAAACTAAGCGAAAGCTACAAAGGCCGTAACTTAAATAAATAAATACATTAATAAAACTTCAAGCCATATTGCCACTGAATTATCACCGTACCATACCATTTTTCCGTTTATCTCGCTGAACCAAACAATCACATTTTGTTAAGCATGGCAATTAAATGAAAATGTCAATGAGGCTCCTAGGATTAACTTCTGGCAGCTTTCAGGCAGTTGGACAGATATGATTGAATGGTTGCATGCAGGCACTACGATCAAGCTGCGTGATTCATCCAGTCACACGTAAGCTTGGTATTAGTGCCAATGGTTTAACTATGGAGTGGAGTGTCCAGAAACGATATGGCCAGCACAATGAACAGTATAAGTACCAGTTTTAAATGAAATTTGGGTCACCTTCTCGTCCAACGGATTAAATTTAATATCTTTTAACACAGAGCAACTACTATCAGACGTTCCCAGCCTAGTACAGGGCGATGCGATACTTTTTTTGTCAGACTTTTTAGCTAAAAACCACCCGTGGCGACTGTCATGGATGTTTAAATGACAACCGGGACCAAGGGTTTACGTGCTTTCCGAGGCACGGAGCAAACTTCGGATGTTGACCAATAAAAAAGGAGTAGAAGACCCATCTGCAATATCTTTGATAGTGACGGTCACCCATCCGACGGTGGTCCGCGGTAAGCAATGCTTTATCTGCAAGATCGGTCAAAGAGCACATCCTCCTTGAAATTACTGGAACTTGAGTTATAATATCGTAGTCCGACGCATCTGCATTTTTTTAAATCTAGATATAAGAAGATGTATGAAAAAACTACTTACTTTAAGAACCACTTCTAAAAACGCACTTATTCAAACCGAATGCGATTATTTAACAGTATCAGATATCATATCCTATTCAACGAACAATAATTGTATCAGTGTATGTATGTACAGGGTTTTACACGCACATACCAAATGGAGAGGAAGTAACTTAAATATTGTATATAGAAGATTTTACTGAAAGAAGATTTTATTTTCATTTTTAAAACAATTCAAACTGCATTTATAGATTTTTTAAATATGCCTATTTAACCGGGATTCGAACTAGCTTAATTCCGAATAAATAGCATCCTGTATTTTGGCGGCAATTGGTAACTATAATAATTAAATCAAATCTCTCTTACAAACATGGGACAAAAAATGCAAGGAAAACCATGAAATCATATTTTTTAAATAAAATAAACGACTCAAAAGTAAGCTAAAATACCACTTTTGATATTTATTACAGCTTATCATTAAAAAATACTTAAAATTAATGTCTTAAAATAATTTAATTTCGGTAATCTAAAAACTGGGCAAGTTACACGACGTTAGGTACCCCATTAAAAAAACAAAATTTGTGGTCACCCTTTAATTTAAATTACCAAGATTGTTAGAGAGATTTAAATCAAATCAAATCAAATCAAATCATTTATTTCCATGGGCCCCAAGGGGCACTTGAACACGTCAAAACAAACATCAAAACACAAAAAATATAAAATTAAAATAAAACTTAGCTAACTAAATTATAATACTTATTGTAATAAAATGATTTGACACCGGAGCTTAGATTGACTTTAATTCAACTTAGAGAATTGAATTAAAATCAATCCAAGTACCAGCTCCGATGGGTATTGCATCATGAGAAGAGCTGGTGAGAAACTCATGTGCACCATCTTTTCAAATAATTTATACAATATTTGTTTGTTTTTTTGACAATAATTCTATGTGTAAGTTATAGCAACCAAAACAACATTATAGCTAAATATGGTTATAAAGAGAAAATGCAATTAAATTATTATAAATAAATCCATAGTATATAATGTTGCAATATCTTACACTTCAAGCAGAAAATAAAGGAGTAAAAACAATGTGTGTATACTACTGTATAAGGGTTTCAGAACACACAAAAAAAATATTTATATACTAATAACAAAAACTATTTATACTACAAAAATATAAAAATTAAAAAATGTACACACAGATTGCCTTTACTTAACAATATTTGAAATAACATGAAATGAGGTTATACAAATCAAATTTAGTGAGTGTGAATTTTCATTAATCATCATATTAAATAATAAAAATAATGTAGGTATCAATTGATATTCATTATAATGTCAAAAGTTAAAACTTAAGTCAATAATATGATAATATGATGTCAAAAATAAATTATGTCAATCTCAATATAGAATATAATATGTCAAAATAATCATAATCAATCATAATTATAAATAGGATAAAACAATGTCTAACTTGGAAATTCATTTGAAATATAATAGGTAACCATAATAATTGTAAATAATAAATACATTACTGTAATAAATACATTAGATAAATTAATATTATTTCCAAGGCGTAGTGTCGGTTAAGAAATCGTTAATTTTATAATAGCCCCTTTCCATGAGACGATTCTTAACGATACTCTTAAACTTTAGTAGGGGCAAGTTCAAGATTTCGACAGGAATTTTGTTATAAAAACGCACTCCAAGTCCCTCAAATGAGTTGTGGACTTTGTTTAAGCGATAATATTGGCCTACCAATTTATGCTTATTCCTCGTGTTTAATGAATGAACATCGCTTTTCTTGGTATATGTTCCTATGTTTTTTCGTATAAACATAATATTAGTAAATATATATTGCGATGCTACTGTTAAAATACCTATTTCCTTGAATCGTTCTTTCAGAGAATCTCGAGCTTTGAGTTTGTAAATCGCACGAATTGCCCGTTTTTGAATTACAAAAATGTTTTGAATATCAGCTGCCTTGCCCCATAGCAGAATACCGTAGGACATGACACTGTGAAAATAACTAAAATAAACTAGTCGCGCAGTTTCAATATCAGTTAACTGACGAACTTTCCAAACAGCGAATGCCGCGGAGCTGAGTTTCCCTGCTAGACACGATATATGGGCGCCCCACTGAAGCTTATGATCCAAGGTTATTCCTAAAAACATAGTTGATTCTACAAGACTAATAATTTCGTTATTTAGTATTATACTCATGTTCTGTTTCTTGACATTAGGCAAAGTGAACTTTATACATTTAGTTTTATTCGAGTTCAATAATAAATTGTTGCTAGTAAACCAGTCTTGGACTAGTGCAAGTGACCTGTTAATATCATCAATACTATCCTGATTACGATTAACTTTAAAAATAAGCGAAGTATCATTTGCAAAAAGTACTATATCACAAAAGTTTTGCACATAGAATGGTAAATCGTTAATGTACACTAAAAAGAGAAACGGACCGAGAATTGAGCCCTGTGGCACGCCCATTGAGACAGGTAATCCGGAGGACCTAATTCCATTTATATCAACTCGTTGAACTCTGTCACCAAGGTAAGAGGCAACCAGATCAAGTGCAATATCCCTAACTCCATAGTGCCTGAGTTTTCGCAAAAGCGTTTGATGTTCAACGCAGTCGAATGCTTTGGATAAGTCACAGAAAACGCCAATTGCATCTTGCGCGTTTTCCCAGGCATTAAAATTCTTATGATTAACTCCACTAACTTACTTACTCCACCTTTGAACAATCATTAATATCATTATGTAGGTCATATTATGCATACTTTGTCCAGATCGCACCATCCGTTTCCAATTCAAGTATTGATTACACATTAGTGAAACTGCAATGCTCCCCATACTAACGAAGCAAAAATGTGTATCCTCTGCACTGTTAAAGGGGTATGACCAATCGACTATGGGATTGTTTATCGCTGCTGTGCTATCTATTCCGTGGCTTTGTCAAGATAAAAACTGCTGTATTGTATGTAGAATAATTTGAAAGTTTAATTTTAAGCCGGATATTTTCATAGTAAGCTGGGATGTCAGGAAAAAGTTAGTAAACAAGTGCAAAAAACGTGATAATTCTATCAAAACAAAATTAGATTCTAGTTCATCCTTCTATTACTAGATAATCGTCATACACAAAACTAGAAATTATTGGGATATTTTATAATGCATATCAAATAAATAATCGCCTATCAATACATACTCATCATTTATATTCTTTTTTACATCAAATAACTTACTTCACTACAGATAAACTAAATGTTTAACAAAACTCAAACTGGAGATAATTCGAAATTACACATCAATATGACATTCCTTTTTGCCTCATAATGCAATACAGTTAAATTTATTTTTGTACAAAAATACTACATGCATAGCATAAATACTGACTGCACATCAAATTTACCATATTTCATAGCAAAATAACTATCCCAGTCGCATATTAACCAGTAAGTACAACAAAATCTGTTCATCATATTTGTCTTAATTTTCAAGAAGCCATGCTCGGCAAATTTAATGATTATTATAACAAAAAAATCCTTTTACATAGCATTATTTCTAAAAGCAGAACAACTTAACTGAAAAACTTCGTGCGTTTTTTCGTCACTGGAGTAAATAATATAAAAATAAAAGCTATAGTTATGGCATAGGTCAATTCTGGGTAAAGTAGTAGGTTAGGTTAGAACTGCGACCATAACAGAACCACCATAATACGGACCATAATAGAATCAATCTGTGTGATACTCCGACCCCTTTTTGAATCCACCCACTAAATAAAATAATATTATACTACCTACCAATTTCTTATTATCGTAACAGACGACAATACGTGGCGCCACCTGCAGAAGCTAAAAATGTGCCTATTGGGCAAAAAAGGAAGCGTGGACGCCCCGCGAAAGCAAGACCCGCTTTAATAATTCAATAAATTACAATTTTGTATCAAATTTTATATTTTTTTTGCTGATCTCATTATGTGATAATTAATAAATAATAAGATGACTGTGACTAATAAAATGTTGTTTGATTTAGAAAAACTGCTGTAAATATTATAAAAATAGAAGCTATATTTAAAATAAAAAGAGTTAACATGTATAATGTGCATTAAGATTATTAGTTGTGCATTGATAAAAAGGCTTTTGCTTTAGGAAAAATTGCTGTGCGCTGTGAAAATAAATTGTAGTGTGTTTAGTGATATTTTGAGTTGAATATTTTGTTGTGCAATCAGTAATTTTGATGGGAATTCGGTATTTAATTGCATAGAAAAAGGATATTTTATGATTTGCGTTTAAATACTACCCGAAATTATTTACTATCTTATATTCGTGACACAAGGGTTTTGGCGATACAGTTTTTGGGCATTGCCTTTTCTATTTATTGATGTCGATAGGCTCTAATTAGAATCTCTTTGATTGAATCTATAAATGCTATAACTACTACGATTCACTAAGCAGGTGAAAGTGACATTGAGTGAGGGAATAGTCAACTTGATTGATGAATATTTATCTTAGACATTAACAACCGTTTAGATGAAAAACAAGCCTGTAAAATATGGCGTCAAGAAGTGGGCAATCAACATGTAAACTGTCCCGCAGTTGACTTACTCGTTAGTGTTTAATCTATGAAGGACTCTCTTCAGGGAAATTATCTGCCTCCCCTCCCCGTCTACTCCCCACCTCGGTCGACGCGACGTCTATGTGCGCGACAAGTTCTATGTTGTTGTGGACCTTAATTAAAAGGTGGCCCACCGGGCAAGCAACCGATCGCGAGATAGATTATATCGCGTTTTTGTATGTAAAAATATGACTAAAACGTGACTAAATCTAACCAGCGCTCGTGTGCTGGCCCCCATAAGCTGTAGAAGCTTGTTTGCCTGCCGCCAAATTGGTAAAAAAATAGGTGAGGATTCCCCGGTCCCGGACTTTCAAAGTGTTGACCGTTGGACTTAATTGATTAAAGGCGGGTAGGCAAATCAAGTCGTCGGATTTTAATTTTGCCTTTTTGGTAGAATTGAACAGTTGCCGTTCATGTGATAGACAGGGTGCGCTTAATAAATTCGTATGTTTGAAGTACAAAGGTACGTTTAAAAGAATGCACAAGTTTTTTCTGCGGTGATCCGCAACTTTGAGACTGGAAATCGTTATTTTATTAGTACGCCAGTCATTAAAGCCAAAAGCCAAAGTAATTAGTAACTCGCTCAAATTTTGAGGTTTCGTTCAAGGAGGTAGAATAACTTACGGTGTGATTTTGCAGCGTTCTGGGGTGTACGGAAAGGGTTGAAAAGGGGTGAAAACTGTTTTTTGTTAATAACATTGTCAAAAAAATTACTAACACGCTGCAAATTTAGAATTATGTTGTTCTTACCATTTTGAAACATGTATTAAATTTGCAGCGTTTTGTAACACACGGAACATTGTTTATTATTAAAAAACAATGAAATTTGTTAAAAAGAAGGGTAAAAAAATTAGTATCACGCGGCAAATTTGGAATTCGCTTGTTTTTACCGTTTTGTAACGTGTATCAAATTTGCAGCATTTTGCTACATATGGAACATTGTTTATTATTAAAAAACAATAAAAATTGTTGATTAGAGGGGGTTAATTACTTATGGGTTTTGGCTTTAATGACTGGGGTATAGGCGTTATTTTTGACGCCCATTCTTTTTGTCTATATTTATATCGAATCCTAATTATGTTACAATAAATACAGCCTCTAGCTTATACCAAACCCTAAACGATTTGGTTTATAAATTAATCAATAACCAAAAACTATAATCAGCTTCATTGAGAACAGAAACATCTAACTTAATCATCAGAAATAAAAAAAAAACATAAATACATTCATTTAACAATACACATTTTTGGAGTATTCGATTGCCTTATTTTTAGTTTGGGCTTTGTATCATTTGCATCATTATTAGGCGGTTTTCCACTAGACGACACGGCGACACCGATCGTTACCATGCCGTATAATGGAAAACCGAAAATCGGGTCGTAAAGAACATTGTTTTAGCGAAAACAGACTTCGTACGGCTAAAATCTAACATTGTTATACAAATTACATCGTGTCGGGAATATTGTTGGTCTGAATCGTTCGCTATTCGGCTTCATTAAAAATGCATGCCTATTACGTATGCGGACGTATTGCAATGCACCAGACAGGCCTTCAGTTGGATATTCAATGCCCACTACATTTAGTATTATTGCTAAGTCTCTAAGGAACGAAGGTTTATTATTAACATGTTGCTAGGGTAAATAAGCTTTGATGACGAATGTGGCATTTGGAATGTGGCTTGGATAACCGAGATAGGAGAGCGATAAGACGGAATCCTAAGGTCGCGGGTTCAAGCCCCGTTTCTTGTTCAAAATTTTTTTGGACCGTTTCTTAATATTTGATTGCTAAGCATGGCTAAATGAAAATACCATATCGTGATAGTGATAATTTAGTGCATACTTTAAGTATAAATACGGTCATATTTGATTAACAGAAATTCAAATTGTATTTATAAATTTATATCATCAGAAGTCATAAAACTAGTCATACATTTTTACCGTCTTATGGTCAATGTTCAAATCGTTTTATATAATAATATATACTTTTTTCTTTTTAACAGTCATTTGGTACCGGACAAGACGGACCCGGCGGATTTGCGTCAATCTGGTACAAGCCGGCCGCATTGAAAATTATAACTAATGGAAATCGGTAGTAACTGATAACAATGCGTACTCAGTATAGATTCCATTGTCCAGCGTAGCTCCTACTGTATTTTAACCTTTAGGCCCTTTGCTAATTAATCGGTGTGGCAGCGGCGCAGAGGCGCGGTAGAATATTCTCATGGAAATATTAGGTGCCCGGTAGTAAAACAAAAGCCGAGCACCTGTTTTTTTATAATAGTTATTTATGGTACAAGTGAGAAAAAGTTTATATTTCTGTTGTGAGTGCCAATTTTAAATCTTGAGCTTGCGAAGTAGTCTTGAATTAAATCACGAGCGTAGCGAGTGATTCTAATAAAGACTACTTCGCAAGTGAGAGATTTAAGAGGTCACGAACTGGAAATTAAATTTTTCTTACGCGTTACATACAAAACTTTTCACCTCTTCCAGTGAGAAAATATTAAGATTTAAATAAACTCGTACTCGATTGCTTCACTTTGGATAATTCTATGTAATACGACAGTAGAGAATACCGATTCAGAATGCGTTTTAGCGCCTTCTGAAAGTCGCCACTTTTTATATATGTCGTATGCTTTCAAATACTTCTCACGTGATTTTTCTGGTAAAAAGCAAACTTCTGTGTACTAGCTTCTAACTTGCTTCTACTAGCAAGTTGTTTCAACTATTCTGAAGTTCCACAAAGTTCTAACACTTGATTCACACATTCATTTTTTTGTTAAAAAATTGCAGTCAACAATTAAACATAAACTGAAAAGAATTTAAAGTTCCCTGCGATGAATGACACTGACACAGACACACTTTTTTTTTTTAAGAATGCGTTTGGAAATTCGTTCCTTAACATTTATGTATGGAGTCTAATATTAAATACTTATTTTTTATTAAATGTAATGGTTATTCACGAATATAAAAACATTAAAATACTAAATAAGCGTGTATTAATATAATTTAAAATAATTAAAACGTATCGTTTGTAGTTTTTAAATAAAATTGATGTCAAACAACAAAACAGCCACCATGTAGGTTATAACCTACATGGTGGCTGTTTTGTTTTTATTAGCGCCTATTCATTGGAAGGATTAAGTGTTTCGAAATTTAAATCACTTTGCCTCACTAGTGAGTAATAAGCGTTATTACTCACTGAATTCTCGCAAGCAAACGATCTTTTTCGTGCTGGTGTGGTGAAAAAATATTTTACCACGCCGATCCCACACCGATAAAGCCGGAAAGAGCCTTTGTGTTTCTAGGCAGGCTTAACCTCGCAAAAATCCTTAAATCGATAGCAATTCTCTATATTTTCCGCATCTGTGGGAAGAATTAGCTCAACTTAATTACGTTGACGTCGAGTGCCGCATCGTCCAGTGGCTAATTTGTAACGCGAGTCTTTTCACGACAGAAATAGATTAAATCACGCTGCAGAGCCGACTAACTAATTTAATTCTACAGAGTTTTTACTTCACAGTTGAAAAATGTTTTTTGGGATTTTTACGGCAGGACATTCTTAATAATAGCAAGGAGATGGATTTGTGCCCGGTGGATGGTGACAGGCTCACTCCCTATCGCATGGGACCTAACATGACAGGGGAAATGTGGGTGTTATGTACACCTTTGTCACACCCTCGTGGGTAACATGATCATGATGTTATGTTATGTTCATTTATTGAAATTGCATCGAACATGACGTCATGGCTATATTACCTAGATGGCAGAGGTGAATGACACCCATATGGAGGTAAGCGTATATACCTGACTTCGTGCTACTGAGGAGTATTTTTGGCCGACCCAATGATCAATTCGAGACCTTGCGGTGAGAAATCGCAAATACTTATCACTACACAAACAAGGCAGCCAAGTATGTATGTTGTGGGTTGGCCATTTAGCTACCTTCAAAGTTATCTTGAAAGAATATGTATGCATTATCTTTTTTTAGGATACCGTATCCAAAGGGTAAAAATGGAACCCTATTAGTGAGACTTCACTGTCCGTCTGCCTGTTTATCTGTCACCAGGTTGTATCTCATGAACAGTGATAACTAAACAGTTCAAATGATGAATTGATGCTTTATAACTGTAGCCGCTAAGACAACAAATAATGAAAACCGAAAATAATCAATATTTAAGAAGGACTCCTCCTCCTCCGCTCCGGGAGAAATAATCTCCCGGACATCAACAAGTGTCTGCAAATTAAAATGATGATCTGTCAATAAAAACCGGCCAAGTGCATGTTAGGCCACGCGCAACAGGCTTCCGCGGTCAACGGTTACAACATGATTATGGACGCAAAATAGGTTTAATATCTACTAACTTCATACAAGTCATTATTTTCAAAGGTTTTTTTATATTTGCAGATAATTCGAATAATCTGAAACCCCCGCTACTCGAACAATCATTTTCTCTTTAAAGTAAATTATCTTGAAAATGGTTCTCAAAATAAAAAACTGTCTTAACAACCCCGGTATGTTTTTAAAAGACCTATTTAACGATATCCCACACGCAACAGAAAAAAAATCATCTCGACTTTACATGTAGATATCACAAATATTTTTCTTTTTGACGCTATGCTTCAGACAGACAGATATACAGACCGATATAGCGACACTAAAAGGGTTCCTCGTAGGTACTACGAAACCCTAAAAGCAATGTTATGTAGGTTTACAGAAATTGAATCACTGAAAATTGGAGTTTTGAAAGTCAGCATTGCTCACTATATTGCAACTTGAGTCAGCTAACTGCAAATTTACAGGCAATTAAACAATAACGAAAACTGTTTGCTGCACTAAATAGATATTTTAACAGTGCTTTTCATTTCATAAAACCAATTTTGTAAACTTAGGGTAATAAAGCAAAATTATAATATATATATATAAATATGCTATAAGATTCGGAGGAATTGAGAACCTCCTCTTTACTTTGCAGTTGGTTAAATAAATTAGTCAGGCGTTCTTTAATGTATAATTAAAAGTTATTTGATCAAGCTAATTGATTACCTACATATTGATACAGGCGTTGAAGGCCAAAAGTTACCATTTACCTTATCTTTCGGATGATTTACATTCTATTGTTGAAAAATTGAAAAATTTGCTCGAGTAGGTTAAGCCTGCGAGGCGCTTGTGGCTAAATTTGAGCCGCACGGACTGATAGATCTTGCAGTCAAGCAATGTTAACCGCGCTCGGCCGTGGATGGGTGACCATCTTCAAAATAACAAGCTTTCCTCCTTGCCTCGATGCGCACTTTAAGCCGTCGCCGCGTCGGTCCCGGTTGCTATTTGAACATCTTTGAAAGTCGTTACGGGTGGTCAGTCTCACAACTCGTCAAAGAAAAGAGTATTGACAACACCAAGTTTCCAGTATCATTTAAATGAACAATATCCCACTCTTATTATAAAATGAAATAAGGAACCCTGATTAGTAATTAAAACACATCTCTCCTCATCTCCGCTTTGGCGAAAACCACGCCTTAAAAACAACATTGTAACTAATAATGTTCACGGCTCAAACGAGCGCTAAACATTCTCTCAGTCTGAATTATTTAAAGGCTCTTGAAATTCTCCAGCACACAACACAACACGTGAGAGGGAAGAAAGTCATTTTGTACTAAACACATCAATGTTCGCCGTACAATGTATACGCCTACGTTTAGTGGGCTATTCCCAACAAATTTAGGAACCGTCACCGTTTTTCTGAATGGCTATTATGTTAGCTGGAACACAAATACTCGATTACTTAAGAGGGAACAATCGCTAGGCTTTTTTACATACAAAAGTAATATGGGTTTAACTTTAAATATTATTAAGTTTTTATCCGTTTTTATAGACAAATCATACCTAAGACACTTAATAACATGTTTGTTGGCGCACAATTTTTCGAAATTGTTATTTAAATTTTTCAATTTGTATGTAACTCAAGTAATAATAACAATTTTGACAAAATAGCCACAAATTAACATGCCTTTTTGTATCTTAGATATGATTTATCTATAAAAATCGATAAAAACTTATTACAATCGTTTAATAACTTTCTTCTGAAAATCTTTCAAGTAAAATTTGACGTCAAATTATGCTTAATTTGACATCATTTAAAATGTAAATGACAATTCAATATCATACATATGACATTGAATTGTCATTTTGCCAAGGACGTTTTTATGATACTCAAAATTGCAAAATCCCACCGACATAACCTAAAACGTTTAACTTAAAAGTAGACGTACAACCTGATGTTTAACTGGACTGAAATTTTGCATAGATATAAGTCTCTGTGACAATGCATTATGCAAGTCATAATATGGACAGGCACACCGGATTCCTAGGATATAGGCAAGTATATATATATTTATGTATAGATTCGTTGACTAATATTTATCTCTCTCTAATATTCAAACAATAATGTTTACGTTACTGTTATTAGTATTGAGAATCGACCTTCATTTTGCGACCAGCGGGGTAGTTGCACAGTCCCCCGATTTGCATTTTAAGCGATTCTCTACGAAATCGTCAACAATCTGTCTGAAATAAGCGAGTTATTAACTATCTTTTTAACCAACTTCAAAAAGAAGGAGGTTTTATATTGTGGCAGTGAACTTTCGAGGTGGTCCAAGCCAGGATCTGATGATGAAATCTCAAAGAAATTGAGGGCAACCCTCAAAATTTAATACAATCTTTTTTGCATGAAATAACACTTTGAAAATGTACATGATCAGACCTACCTTTGTCCGGGAAATGCGAAATTTTGTGAAGATGAGTGGATGTTGTTACTGTTTCAAGCATAAACTACAGATTAAAATGAAATTTTGCACTGACGCGGACGTAGCTATCAGTCTGGATTAACAATAAGGGAAGACTCCCGAGCGCCGTGTTTTTATACTAACGTTATATGGGTTTAACTTTAATATTATTAAGCTTTTATCAATTTTATCCTTACTAATATTATAAATGCGAAAGTTTGTAAGTATGGATGTATGGATGTATGGATGTTTGTTACTCTTTCACGCCAAAACTACCGGATCGATTTCGATGAAATTTTGTAGAAATGTAGCTTATAGTCTGGATTAACATATAGGCTACTTTTAATTGACATACCACGCGGGCGGAGCCGCGGGCGGAAGCTAGTAGAATATAAATCATATATTTATGAATCATATCTTAAACACTAAAATGCATGTTTATTCGTGGTCATTTTGTCAAAATTATTTTAATCATAATTAATTTACAAAAAACTGAAAATTTTAAAAGATAAAAAAAGATAAAAGATATTTATTTTGTGAAAACATGTGTGTACAATACAAGTTATAAGCTTGCATGCAAGATGGTAGGTTACAGAGTTTTGTTCTACATGTCTTGCCGACTTAGGCGTACAAAAATTTCAAAGATATAGTAAATTAAATACATTTGAATTACATTAATAACAACAATAGTGATTTGTAAAAAAATAGATTATAGATCGATGAAAAATAAGTTATAATCATGATACATCATTATGAGTCATTGGAAAAAAGCAAAAGTAACGAAACAAAAGAAAAATAAATAATATAAATTAACAGTCAAATTAATTAATTAAAAATCATAATTCAAAACTTAAATTACTTTCAAAACATGATGAAAGCAATGTCATACATAGCTTCAAGTAAAGTGAAACTCTTTTTTTAAGAATCCGTTAAAAACTCTGTAATGCTGTAGAAACACTTATCAATCAGGTATTTTTTCAGATGTCTCTTGAAGAGAGTTATGCTTAGCTGCTTCATGTATTTGGGAATTTTGTTATAGACGGTCGGTGCCATGCAGAAGATACTTTTATGCATTAATGCAGTATGACATTTTACTAAACACAGACGGTCGTTATCTCGCCGAGTGCGGCTATTGACATCCGACATTCTCTTAAATAAATGGGGATTGCATCTGACAAAGACTGCTACCTCAAATATGTATAATGAAGGTACAGTTAGGATATTATGTTTGCGAAAATATGGTTTACAGCTATCGGTAGCGTTTAGTCCAAACATTGCTCTTATGCACCTTTTTTGGGACTTAAGGATAATTTCCTTATTAGTGGAATTACCCCAAAAAATAATGCCGAACCTCAAAATAGAACCCACTATACCATGATAAGCCGTTGTAAGAGCATCAGTATTGGTAATACTAGCTAGTCGATATAGGGCATAGACAGATGAGTTAATTCTTTTAATCAATTGCTCAGTATGTTGCTTCCAGTTTAAATTACTGTCGACTGTTATCCCAAGAAATTTAGTAAGGTTTACGTGTACAATATCAGTCTCTTGGAAATTGAGATTAACATTTGGTGCAGCTAAGCGCTGAGTAAAAAACATTGCTTTCGTTTTATCAAGATTGACTTTTAAGTTATTGTCAGACATCCAGGTAATTATAGAATTGATCGTATTATTGATTTCATTTTCGTAAGTCTCGTCTTTTGTTGTGGCACGTATGGTAACTGTGCTGTCGTCTGCGAAGAGTGTCATAGGATAGTTGGTCACTTGAGGTAGATCGTTAATGTATAAAATAAATAGGAGAGGTCCTAAGACACTCCCCTGAGGAACACCGTACTTGACAGTTCGCAAATTAGATGCATGTTTTACTTCTTGCTTCGTGGTAAAGTTGACAGCAGAAATCTCCGTGTATTGCTTACGATCTTTTAAATAACTAGTTATGAGATTTAATAAATTTCCTCTGATACCGTACGACTCTATCTTTTTAAGTAGCGTTTCATGATGAACGTAGTCAAACGCTTGTGTCATATCGTAGTAGATGGCACAAATAGGTATTTTCTTATCCATATTAGTTACTGCGTTCTGTAGAAAATCAAAAATTGCCATATTTATTGATTTATTTTTGCGGAAACCTTTTTGATCTACAGTGAGAATGTTAGAGTTCTCTGCATATGTGTAGATTTGTGCATTGATGTATTTTTCAAATATTTTCGATATTATTGATACAAGTGCGATAGGTCTATAGCACTCCATTAACTGATTATTACCTTTTTTAAAGATCGGCTTTATAATGGATATTTTTAAGGTATCAGGATATACGCCCACGTTTATGCACATATTGAGGATATGACTTAAGTGGTCACAGATATGAAATGCCACAAATTTGATAATTTTAGTCGCGAAGCCGTCGTGTCCAACACTATCACAGTTTTTCAGGGACCTTATGATATTTAATACTTCGTTCGGCGTACTAGGTGCCATGAACATTGATTTATATGAGTCGATGAAATTGTAAGATCTAGGTTGGTTTGAAGTGTGAATAGGCTGGATTTTATCAATAAAGAAGTTGTTGAACTGCTGCGCAATAATTGCTGTATTAGTGATAGTTTTATTTTGAAACGAAATAGAGGAAATAACATTCTTTGGTATATTAAATTTAGCTGCATTTATGAGAGCCCATGTCGCCTTTGTTTTATTACTTGCGGTAGCAATTTTGTAGTTGTTTTGTGCTCGCTGTGTTAACCTTATTATCTTGCGGTAAATTTTACAGTAGTTTTTGAGTTTAATTTTTGTAGAATTATTAAGACGATTATGCCGATAATTCCATAGCAGCATTCTCTTATTTTTGCTACATTTTTTGATTCCACGAGAGATCCATTTTGGTTTTGTGAGTGCGTTGATTTTTATTACCTTATAAGGAAAGCAAGAATTATAAAGAAAACTAAATATCTCATGGAAAGCGTTATAGGCTACGTTTGGGTCATCTGTATTATAGATATCAGAAAAAGATAGACTACTGATATAATTTCTAAATTTTTGCATATTCTCTTTACTATATTCTCGTCGTTTGACATACCAATAATTAATCAGACATGTAGTGGATACTCTAAAATTCAGTATCTGAGAGGTATGGTCTGATAATCCAAACTCTATTATTTCTGATCTTGTTTTGCTGCCGAGATTGTGCGCAAAATTGTCTATACATGTACCGGAGCCGAGTCTAGTTGGTTTTTTCAATTCTAATTTTAGGTTATATTGAAGCAGTAAACATTCCATCTCTAATAAAGTACTATTTTGTTTTAAGGTGTCTATATTGTAGTCACCTGCAATTATGACATTACTTCCATGATCTTTTCTGAAAATTGATTTTAATACAACATCAAACCGTTCAAAGAATATACTTAAATTGCTCAACTTTGGTACTCTGTAGATACATAAGATAATAGTGTTAAAGTCTACTAATTTTACAGCACAACATTCAAAAATTCCTTCAATAGAAAATTTGGAAATCTCGGTTATATCCACAGATTTATAGTCTTTTCTTACCAATATACAAGTACCTCCTCTCTTACTCGCTTTTCTGCTAAAAGAAGCTTTAATATTAAAGTTTGGGACTAGAAGAGACCGCTCCGTTCCCTCCATCATAAAGTGCTCTGAGATGCACACGACGTCGATGTCCTTATTGTCTGCTTTAAGTTCAGCTAGGCATACTGCAAGTTCGTCTGCTTTGTTTAATAGGCCCGCCAAGTTTTGATGAAGGACAGATAGATATTTATGATAGAAAAAACTGTGTTTCGGATTGATTGTTGCTGTTATCTAGTTGCTCGCCGTCTTTGAAGAATGGAGCCGTATTATTCCTAGAGCTGCCTGCATTTATAGAATTCGCTAATTTTATAAAGCCAATCAGATCATGGATATCTTGAAATACTGTGCTGTATGCGAACATTTTGTAGTCATAGGTCAGATTTTTGTTTGACTCGAGAAAGTATGCATGTTCGTGCGTTATTATGTCGAGGTAGAGAAGATTGTTAAAGTTTTGCACCCTCCAGTTATACATATTGGAAGTATTGTTGTTCTTGTAAGTCGGTGTACAAAGTATAACGTTTGTGTGCTTAGTGTTTTGTAGCAACTCTCGTATATCAATAATCAGCCTGAAGTAATCTTTGGTTGTATTAAAATCCGTTTCTCCAATCAATACAATGCAGAAGTCTTCCATTGTAAAATTTTCCAGTTTAGTTTGTAAATTCTTTACCATAGTTTTGAGTCCACTATTTGGTGTTATATAATGACATAACTCAGCACAGCCATACAATTTATTTCTTGCAATGTTTAACGTGTTAATATGCTTATTTTCGCTAAGTATGCATATTTTCCCTAGTTGCAAAGTCCTGAAGTTCTTGTTATGATTATCACTTATTTGACTTGTTTTATTGCAATTAACCACACTCTGCGGCAGTGTTGGCTGTTTTAGTTTTGTATTACTTTTACACTCTGTCTGTGTTTCTTTATCTCTAGTGGACGTCTGATTGGTGTCGGTCTGTGTTTCCGAATTATGTTGATTTTCCCTAATATTTGAAGTAATTTTCTTTGTTGAAGACCTTTTCTTGGTGGCAGATGATGGTGTAGAGCACTTTCTTTCAGGAGTCGCACAGATTTGTTTAAACATCTCTGCTTTTTTTAGTGCATTTTGCAAGTCAATTTTTAGACGCATGTTTTCCATATTAAGTTGCTCTATTTCGTGATGGGCACTCATTAGTTGTTCAGTAAGTGTTCGTATCGCTTCACTATTACTGCTAGTTGTACTGGTATTGTGTAGGCTATCAGGTACGCTCATCATGGTGATATCTAAAAGACTTCGAGACTCATCACAGTCTGAGTTAGATCTGTGTATATCATCAACTGAATCAGCCCTCCGTAATTTACGTTGGGTTACGTTGTCGATATCGCTGGTATTCATTTTCGTACTTGTGTATTAGTTTATACCAATTTGTAATTATTTAAATGTTATCACCGACCAATTTTAAATTATGAGTATGGTATCACCGATAATTTTTCTATAGTCGCAACACCGAGTAAAATGTCAAGTGTCAATTTTAGTTCTTCTGCTCACTGCTTGATGGCGCTTTCATCAATTATTAATATTTTTAGCACTTGCAACCCGTAATTAAACGTCATAAATGACGATATCGGCTGTCATTTATCACTCTGCTATTCGCTACTAGAGGCGCTAGGTGTTGTTCAAAGTCCACTATTTAAAACAATAACAAATATAAACGGATATTAAAATGGTTAATTTCGCATAATTCACTAAAATTGTTCTTTCGCAGTTGTATATTGCAAAACAGTTCTACAACATTGACTTCGTGATAGTTCAATGCAATTGTAAACACATTCACTGTTTATCTATTGTATATAAGCGGTTCAATCACTTTCCCATATTTCACAGATTTAGTCCATTAATATCCAGTGGTTTCGGTCACTAACAATGTCACTTGTGTATTAACAGCCTGTAATTAGATTCCACAACTATTGATCACGATTTAACTGTTAATTACTTTTATTATTAATTATAAATACGCGGGGAAGTACTCTGTGCCAGTGTTGCCAGGCCGATTCTTAAATATTAATTTAAAAGTTGGCGCCAACAAACTTGCATTTTAGTGCTTAAGATATGTTTTTTTTTACATTTGTCTATAATAAGAGATAAAAGTTTATTAATATAAAAGCTAAACACATATTACATCTGTATGGAAAATAGCCAGGCAATTGTTCCTCCTCAAAGCTACTTTTTTACCAACGTACCACGCGGATGTAAACAGCGGACGGAAGCTAGTCACTTAGCATTTAGTGTTTTATATAAAAATCTTGTGACGATTCATTCCTGTTTCGACCACAAAGTTTCGACCCACTCAAAAAATTCCGCGTTCGTCTTAAAATGTGTTCCGCGTTCGACCCAAAATTTAAAAATTATTAATATTAATAAAAAAAAATCTTGATTTGCCCAACTTTCTATTCCTCATTCGTCCCAAAAATAATTTGTATAGAAAAAATACTGTCAGCAAAATAAGTCGCTCTTTTATGATTCATTTCGGTATTGAATTGAAATGAAGGATTTGAGTATAGTGTAGTATAATAATCCATATAAGAACAATCTTTAAGTTATTTCAATTAGGGTTTGGTTAAAATGATGTAAAGGGACTAACATATAACTTTTACGATACATAAAGATATTTTAATGAAAATATACACGAATTATTTAATAGACAAACAAGCTGACTTCAGTACGGGTAGACATTGATTAAAAAAAAAAATATCTCTTGTGTGTCTACAATGGACTCTTAGGTTACCAATAATGGATATTTATTAATGGTCGAATATAATAATATACAACGCAAACGACAAGCCGCTTCTTAAAACTCTAAAATCAGTTAACAAAACTAGTTCTTGTAAAAATGATTTATTGGCGGATTAACGTAAAGGATTAGCAATTTAAGCAGGTAATACACGGACCAATAAACTATTGTTTAGAATGTGATAAAAATCAAAATTTGTCAGAATAAGTGCAAGTGTTGCCTAATTCATAGTTTTGATTCAGAATTGTGGCTTCGGTGAAATTAGTGAAATTATGATAAAAATAATGTATGGCTTTGAAAACAATACATTGGGTTATTTGCATATTTTACCGAAACAATATATTGTTATAACAAAAGAGATTATTTTTTTAAATGAGTGGTGAGATATATTGTTATTTGAAGAGTCAGTTACTGACTGCTTGATATACGTTTTGTTAATGGATAAAAAGCAATCGACATATGAAACGACATTCAGATTAATCAAGTCTGAAATCCCTGATTGGAACCCGATTACATTCAGGACTGACTACGAAAAATACAGCCATGAACGCTATAGTTAGCATTTTTCCTGAAACAATTAATAAAAGGATGCTACTTTCATTTTCCCAATTTCACATTTGTCAATATCATCTAACATAACACATATTATTATATTATGTAAACCACACCAAACTTTGTACGTAGAAATAAGCTAAGAAAAAGGACCTAATCATAATAATGGACACACGTTATGATTAGGTCTCTAGTAAATGATGGATTAGGTTAGGCAATAGGTAAAACTATTTACCATTTTACAATTTACTAAAATCAACGTTTTCATTGCAGTCAGTACTTTTTATCAGGTGGGTCGAAACAGCACGGCAAAATAAAGTAGGTCAAAACAAGAATTTTTAGGAATGTGGGTCAAAACAGTTGGTCAAAACAGGAATGAACCCTTGTGACTTAATTTTAGTAATAGAGCAAAGGTTAAGGTTGAACACCTTTCAACCTTATTTTTATTGAAACTGACGTGAGTTTGTAGCATGCCTAAAAGTATAGGTAAAGCCGCGGTTGACTAAATAGACCAACATTACGTGCGTAACAGTGATTTTTCATAATTTGAATAACCTTTCATCCTATAAGTATCGAGAAATATATTCAAAACTAAGCATAAAGCAGATTTTAATTTCAGATATGTTACCTCAAGCACAGATTTACAACAACGCCATTTTCCTTTTTATATTATAGTTACCTAGAAAATCTGTGCTATCTTTGTAAGGAACGGATAACTTCAATTTAGCTTGAGTTAAAAATAACAAGCGTACAGTGTGCACTGTATTAGCTGGAACTGTAGAGAAAATACACGTAAATGGGTGCTGAATTTTAACGCTGAGTGCAACGGAGCGTCGGGCGTTGTTTATTCTCCTAGGACTCTTTTCTTCTTTTCTATTTTTCACTGTAATACGGCATGTTTCACACAGTGGAAATTACTATTAGGAAATAAATTAAAAGTGGCTTGAGTGAAGACATTAAACATAATGAACTTCACTTTGACTGCGTGCGTGCGATATGTTTGTATGGTGTACACTTACAGTTAGGTAGATCACATTCGGTGATTCAGTGCGGGCCCGTCGAGGAGGATCTGCACCACGCCCTTTGGGAGTGTAGTCTGTACGACGAGCCTCGTCGGAAAATGGTAGCCGGGATTACGCGCGTGGATGAAGGACCAATCTACTACCCCGATCTCGTTGCAACTGAGGCAAACTTCTGGCAGCTAAGAACCTTCGCGCGAGAGTGGCACAAAATCAGGAGCAGGCTGGAGTATGAAGAACGACAGAGCAGTGAGGAGCCGCTTTAGCGGCGGGGCCGCAAGGTGGTGGGAGAGGGCGGTGTCAACCTGTAGAAGTAATGTGCGTCCTAATTAGGAATAGAGCTCAGACAAACCTGGGCCCAGCGCGACCTCAGAAAGAGGAGAACGCGCGGACAACCGCGCGTCCCAGAATGGGGTACAGACGCGCCGGGCAGCCTTATACAATTGTGGGGAGCGAAGCCGTGTGCGGGGACAGATCGACAACGGAGATTGATAAACCCGCACACGTCCCCGCGTTTGGGTGTTAATGGCCAGTAGGCCGGTAACACTTTGGGTGGAGGAGGGCTTTCGGCTGCCCGAAAGAAGATCACATTCGTCATCTTTTTCTCTCGTCATCTTCTTCTTTCCAGCTGTTTCTAAATAAAAAAGTAGTCTACAATATTGTTTTAAATAATAAATAATTTTATTTAAGCAGTGATAATTATTATATGTATATTTTTTTGGGGTCTAAATAATCTAATATATGTGCCAAAACAATTGCCGTCTTGGGGCTTCTTTACAGATAAATGTTTTTTTGTACCTAAACAACGATTTGAACCCTCCATCCCGTAGCTTACGTAGTGAGCGCATAGGTTAAGCAGATAAGTTAAGAAAAGGCCAGTTAAAAGACAGACAGTGGATTTTCACAGAGCTAGCATTTTCCATAACCAGCATGAATGTGCACACTGAGACTTGCCTTTAGTTTTGACAACCGACTGAAATTTCCGCGTACAATAAATGACACTGTTTGAATTTTTCATTTTCCACCGTGAGAGATTCATCATCATTTTCATCATTTCATTTCAGCTTAAGCCCAGTAGGACTGTCCCGATTTAAACGCCACTTTAGCCAGACAAATGTACTATCCTGTAAGTCTTATTGTAGCAGTAAATCCCTTAGACAGACGGTGCCCAGACGCTAGATAAATAAATCCAGACCTTGCTCTTTTAACCTACCTAGACATTTTTGCAGTATAACTAGTAACTACATAGATACGACGTCTGAAGCGAGGGTAAACACCTCTTAGAGTTAAGGGAATTTGCTCTGCATCGAGACTGTAATTGTGTTTTGTTAAAGTGATAGACCCTTTTTTTACTTTGGATGAAAATGTTGAAACAGAAATTGATTTTGATATAAGCAAAGAGGTTGAATAGTTCAAATTTGTCTCTGGATATAAGTTAATCTGTAAATGAAGAAATTGAAAGAAATAAAGAAATGTTGTATAAAAACCATAGAAACCATGAGAAAAAAACTCTCTCTATCTGTATTAATTATATTAAAACACTTGCACGATGCAGTTTCGCCCATGGTATGTCGACCTCTACAGTTAAAACTTGCATATTATGGCATCTATCACTCTATCAATAAGTGAAAAACGTATGATTTGCCTTTATCGCTAACAGACAGACATGGTGGAAAACTTTGTTTTTTGATAGTTATGTGAGGATTACGGAAAATAAACGCAGAAAATACGGATTATCTGTTAGGCTTTTAGCATTTGTAGGTTTTTAAAAGAAGACAAATGAAAAAAACTTTATCCCTTACTCAAAGAACTACTGAAGTCAATTTAAACTTCAAACAACTTCGCAGAGAATGTTTGTATTTTTAAAACAATTTTCCTGCTAGAAAATACGGTGCAATATAACGTAATCGGATTCCGCGGCATTCCTTTCTCACTCGAGGCATTTTACCCTGATAGCCAAATACTTGAGGATATGAAATGGTAGAGCACTTGGTAGTGAACGAGTCCTAGGGCAGACAGCACCACTATCTTACCCCAAGTAGTAACAGTTCTGGTGTGATAGTAAGATCAGGCCCTTAAAATTGCACATTATGCATAATTTGTGAACCGAAGTCTTCAGCAGAAAGTTTGCTACATACAGAAACGATTAAAACGAGTTAAACCAGGAGCTAATGAGCAATAATTGGTTCTTCTGTGTACACGGCAAAGAACAAAACCTCCCATTGCTTTAAAACATTCATCAGCTAAGCTCAAAACTATTCTAAAGTGCACAGTATTGTCTGTAAAGTTTAAATTTATCTATCAGCTTAAGTTGTCGGTTTGTTTGTTCACAAGTTCCTGTCTGGCCCGTGTGTACCACGCCGCAGAAATGAACCGCTTATCTATTAAACCACTTGTTATAGCATACTTTACTATTACCACCCTAGACTTAACTAGACTGTTTGTGAACCCTTTGTTCTGACAACTGCGTGGTGTTGAAAAGTTTGTCAAAGCTAAGAATATCCTGTTGGAAGTAAGCTTGATGATTGTTTGTTTTGTGATGACTATATTTTTCATTTTATTAATGGAAAATACAATCCTTATTACATGCGTTAAGGAAATAAACTTCTAAGAGCGCCCGCTCTTAGTCTGAATGCCGGTGTGTGTATTATCTCGAAGAAATGTATAGAAATAAGAAACCTGAAAAATGATGAATGGTGAGGGGAATGGCCAATTTGTATGCAATTCTGTGCTTCCATAATTAAGATTATGAATTATGAATTGCCGGTTGTGTGGCTTAGGAGTGTGTTATAAAAGGTAAGTTCCAAGTTAGTTTGAACATCGTACAGTCGTAACAAAAACACTCCTTTGTATTAACATTCATCAGCTAATTCAAAGTAGTTTCTGATTGTTAGCTAAAGTTGGCGGCTTGCTTGTTCACAAGTTCCTGTCTGGCTCGTGTGCACCAAGCCGCAAAACTAAACCGCTTATCTATTAAACCACTTGTTTTTAACATACTTTAAATATTAACACCCTAGAGTAGACTGTTTGTAAAGCCTTTGTGCTGACAACTGCATGGTGTTGGAAAGTTTGTCAAAGCTAAGAATATACTGTTGGAAGTTATGCTTGACGATTGTTTGTTTTGTAAGATGCTTTCTTATTATGGTCTATGATCTGACCGTATAATTTTCAAGTATTTTTTTTTGTTTTCCTTTTTAATTTGAATCGTTAGAAAGTATAAAATGAATTAGTACAGGATGCCTAAAAAAATGGTTAACTCAGATGTAAACGGGTAAATTACGTATCTTCTTGAATATGACATGTTATTAGTGTATATATATGTTTGAAACCATGTGTTGTTTACTACTTAACTAAATATCAGATCTTAATTTTAAGGTGTTTCAGAAAAATCACCTGTCATAATTTTGATCATTGGTACGCATGCTATTTTGTTTAAGGCGTTTTGCTATAACTTTTCCTGAAGTTGAAGGGATAAAATATAAAAAATCAATATACCATATATCCTTCGATAAAACCTATATATAAATCCACCGCCCACTCTAACAATTACACTACACTCACAAACACACATACATACGCCCTACAACACATACTACGCTTATATTAACCCTAACGACACCACGAAAATTGTGTAACTGTTTACTACCATGCTACAGATATTTGTAACAATAGAATTGTGAATTGTAAGCCAGGGTGGTAACTGGTGACCTGAAATACAAGCCTCGGCTTAGCTTGGGCACCAGTCTCCCACAATAACGAATTTTACTATACTTGTATCTTAGCAAATGACTTTATGTATTTAATTTTTGTTGTGGTGAGAAAAATAAATATATTGTCTATTGTCTATTGTCTATATAAATAGAAAATAAATAGGACGCACAGACTGTTTTTTTTGAAACTTTGAGCACCATGAAAATTTTGTTCTTCAATAACCCGATATTGTGACCTCTGGTTTGTAAATTGCAGCCAAAAATACTAACGACAATTTGACATTTATAGACATATATATGTGGAGTAAGTGGTCAACCTTAGCGAGGTTTACCTCTTTTCACACAGGACGAATATTGTGTAATTTGCAAAGTTCTCACCAAACACAGTTGTTTTTAGGCGAGATGTGTATTAAAATAACCTACCTATCCTATGTAAATATGTATTGAAACATTAACAATATTTTATATTTCACATTATATACCTAACATAGTACATAGTTTTAAATGTGCTAACTATATAAAAAACATTAAGCTAGGCTTTCTTGACGTCAAGCAGTAACTCTTTAAGTCTCTTCTTTAGTTTACCTATACTAATTTTAGAGTCAACATGTCTATGCTATTAAATTCCTTTGGTACAAGGAACTTGGTTGTCCGTTCTCCATAGTAATTTATGACCTATTTATGTTCTATGCATTATGTTATGGTGAATGTGATATATTCAGAAAATAATACTATTTACCAGTGATTTATTAATAATTACTTCGTGATTTGCTAAATGTAATGATGAAATTTCAAATTTCAAATTTTACCAGTAGATTAAATTGGTAGTGTGTTTTGTTTATCCAGTCTTTGGTGGGAATTTCAATACTGTTTGTCACAATATTAACGTAACCTAATCCCTGCTCACAAAAATGCGTTTTTCGTACGAATTTCACTCGATCGTTTACGTACGAACACGCACGAACTAACCCGACCTTCCTAGTTCTATGAGGGTGCCGTATTTCGGGACCGGAACTGAAACTTAAGATCCATAACAAACCTGATCAGAAAGACGCTTGGCTTACATTTTTATTAAAAAAATGTTTTAAATTTTTAATTATCACCGATGGTAAAAGTGATTTATTTTCACTTCACCTCGCTTTTTGACAATCATTAATAACCGGTATTTATTAAACATTTTCAATTTATCACATTCACCGTTACACATAAACAAACGACTAACTAAAATGTCTACCCCCTCAAATTGTGAAAACAAACTGTATATATTTAACATTTTATTAATAATTTATCATGTATTTTCAATAGTCGCACAGAAACAATTCGGTAGCAAAGACGGGGCTTGTTAGCCAGAACAAAAGAATACAGCCTTGTTCATTACATACGAGCTCGAGTAGCGGAACAATCAAATGGTTACGTATACATTGAAATATTTGACTTTCTAATGTAAAGCAGAATACTATAAAACTCAAAAATACGCCTCGAAACGAGTGGTGGAAATAGTGACGAATATGTAAGAGCACTTAATCAATATGGAGAGGAAATGAAAGCAAATATCTATGCGAATATGTATGGGTAAATTATTCTGCGCATCCATGATTTGACAACTCACTCTTTCGAAGCCTTTATTTTCTTTTTGACAGATACAGATGGCAGACAAATCTAATAGTGATGACGTTAATAGTTACGAATACTGATATCAGTTTTTCTTTAATATATAAAATAAATCTTTTTAGAAATGGACCCGCCTATGCAATAACCATATTTTGTGTAAAAGACGCATAACTACATATTAAAATGATTTATTACATTTTAATTGTATACGTGTAGTGATTTGCCAAGTTTTTATAGAGTTCTTAGGTAAATTTAGGTTAATCCTGTATTTCAACATTTTGTAGCAGTTAAATACCAATACAAAGTACGCGATCTAAAATAAAACGTATTGAAAATTAATATCAACAAAAGTATAAATGATTAACCGAAAGATTGCCGTGAATACACAAGTAACTGTTCATTTTTCTGTTTTCTTTTTCTTTTAGATTGTAACTGCCCGGTTGACTACCTACGTATATTGAAGATTGCTAATATTATAGCCAGTATAATATTTTCAAAAAAAATATATCTTGCTGCCTCCAAATAGTGGGCGGCACTTCTAAGTGACAAATGAATAGAGTTATGTGGACAACTACAGCCTAGCAATCGGCAATCTGTCAAAAAGAAAATAATGGGCTTTACACACGGCAGCTATCATAAACATTAATATATGTCAAAATACAAAAAGTAAAAATGTACATTATAGCAGCCGTGTGTTGTCACCTATTTCTATGGAAATATGTAATGAAATGTATCGAGATGTATTGGGATGTAAATAAAAATTTAATACTACACTTATTATGTAGAAAGTACTTTTTAGCAGTATGTCATACGGAGAATATCTATTAAAGAAAGTTAGTGTTTTCGGCGAGTTCTTAACAGCGGGATAAAGTGCTCCGCGGGAGATAAAGTAGTAGTAGTAGTAGTAGTATAAAAGAAAAAGAAAACTAAAATTTGACAGCTGATGATAGGTGAGATCACAGTATAGACAGAAGGTTTACTTCATAGAAATGGGCCGCTGCCGGTTTTTAACCGACTTCAAAAAAAGGAGGAGGTTCTCAATTCGGTTATTTTTTTTTTTTTTTTTTTTTTTTTTTTATGTTTGTTCACCGATTACTCGAAGACCCCTGGACCGATTTGAGAAATTCTTTTTTTGTTTGAAAGGATATACTTGTCATGTGGTCACATTTTTTTTAAGTCACGTTCTGATGATGGGATCTTAGAGAAATCGAGGGCAACCCTCAAATTTAAAAGGCTTCTATATTGTTTTTTGTATATTATCTAAAGCTACTCGGATATTTGCATCTAGTAGTCAGCATTTTATGTTGCTGAGCTGATGCTGGAAGGTACAACTCCTCAACGGTTAGGAGTACAGGGATAATTCTTTAAATATAGGCTCTTTGAGGCCGTTTACTGTATTCTTTCAAGTTATACACAGATGAGGCGAGACGTTGAATATTACGTATGTATATTCATAATATATGAGGTCATGATTTGATGATGGAATCCTAGAGAAATCATGGGTAACTCTCAAATTTCAAAGGCTTCTATATTGTTTTTCGTATATTACCTAAAACTACTTGGATATTTGCATTTTAAGTTGCTGAGCTGATGCTGGAAGGTACAACTCTTCAAGGGATAGGAGTACGGGGATTATTATTAATAAGTTTTCCGTCTCAAGTAACCGTCGTCTTCTCATTCGAGAAACATTTCTGCTCGGTGTAGCCATCACTTAAAATCGAAAATAAAATAATTCTTAACAAAAAAAAAAACCGACTTCAAACTAAAAAGCAAAAAATAAATTTACTTCGCACAAAATAATACGTTTTTTCATTTATTTAAATAGATATTATTAAATAATTATTTTATAATTCTGAAGTCGGTGCCACGTAATCATGCCATCAATCTTTCTAGCAACTATTTTCTGACTGAATATTAGTTCTTAATTTTCCGATTTACTTGACACTGACTTCAGAATTATAAAATAATTATTTAATAATTTCTATTTAAATAAATGAAAAAACGTATTATTTTGTGCGAAGTAAATTTATTTTTTGCTTTTTAGTTTACCTACTTTTTGAAGTCGGTTTTTTTTTTTGTTAATAATGTATGCGTGCGCTTCGCGACGCCTTGTACGTAGACGTACGCACGCACTCGCGCAGGTAATCTCGCGGGAATCTCGAGGGTCGGCTGCACGCATTCAAGTATACCGCTCGCTTGCTCGCATTATACTTGATTAGCATTCATTGTAAAGTGACAAACCTACGCATCAACGAGAGAAGGTAATTAGCTCGCCGCTCGGCGTGGTTATTCTACTATTCTTTGCTATGATGTGCTTTCTCCCTTAAGTTGTTTTTTGTTTACAAAAGATCTAGCAACTCGATAATATTTTAAGAAGAAACTATTGTCAATAGCCTAGTAAATACGGAGTGGATGCAATATAAAGGCATTTATTTAAAATGTAGATTCTAGACGTGGTCAATGTTTAATTTCAGTGATAAATAAAATGACAAAAATATAATAGGTTCACGTTTTTGACCATGTCATTGAGAACATTAAATTTTATTTTTAAGAGATAGAAATGAACACTGACCACGTCTAGAATTTGTGTTTTCAATAAAGGCTGCTAGGTATGTCGTTTTCAGCCTTTATCTGCAAGGTGTTGTGTGAAAGCCTCTTAACCACCTGCGACAGTACAGGTAAATAACAGATAAACTACAATATTCTGCATATTCCCATCTGAAAACTTCCTGTAATATTCCTTTAAGAAAATGGCTTAGACGAGGGTAAAGCGTTTCTTATTCATTCCTATTTGCACTTTCATTTCTCACGACTATTCTATCTGCTTCTGAATAGAATTAAATTTTAAAAGCTAACTGTTTATTTTATCATTTTTACACAACGTTATATTGTTATTCTTCTTACTTTTAAGGTCATTGTGCGGACATCAATATTGAGCTTTAAACTCTGTCCAAAAAGTTAGGTAAAATAAGCCGTTATATTCGGTATTCTGACTTTTTTACTAATTAGGACTTAATAGTTATTATTGCAACAAGAATGTATAGTTCGTATTTTCTTCGAAGCCTAATTTTGAGTCCCGAATAAGCGAGAGATTCTATAGTAGAATCACGGGTGTAGCAAGTGATGTAGCATATCCTCTCTTCTCTCCGGTTTGGTGGCAATTATCTGTCAGCTTTGGCGCACTTCTCCGATCCGCTTTGGTAAAAACTGGTCCTAATTACTTAGTTTTGTTTATCGCGATTAAAAAGACGAAGATGGCACGAGAATTGCCAAGGCAGTTCAAAAGTTCTGCAAGCAAAACTTGCATCATGAAAATGGGCTTTAACTTTTAATTGCTAATTATCAGGTTTAAATGAAAGGAGTATTTACTAGAGATGAAACGGTTATCCGGCTAGAACGCATTATCCGTACAGTTGCATCGCAATTTATTAAAAAAATATAATGTTTGTTAGGAAGAATATTCACTGAAATACTAAAAGCGCCGATATTTACAGGCTTTTATTTAACTTCTTTTGCGAAGGAAATTGTTTATTTTTATTTTGTAAACTTATTAACCTAACCTAATTTTGACTACGTATACAGATTACTCTAAAAATGGGCATACAAAAAACGCACAGGCACAGATCAGTAGCGTTTAACGCGGGTGATACCGCGGTGAAAAGATAGTTTCCTTTAAAATAAAAAGGAACATCATCGAAGCTGCTAAGTCACACCAAAGAGCTTCTGCCATCAAGACTTTTTAAGACAAGAATTTTTCAAAATATTTAAATACTAAGAACTGACAAGTCGTTATCACTTATGCCACCAGGGGCCAGGGTGTACTGAAGGCACCGTATTGTTAAGTTTTATTTAAAACTACGATTTGGCATCGAATCACCTTGCCAAATGTCAGGGAGCTCCAACGCGTCTATTTTAAGGGTTCCGTAGCCGATTGGCAAAAAACGGAACCCTTATGGATTTGTCATATCTGTCCGTCTGTCCGTTCGTATGTCACAGCCACTTTTTTCCGTAAATATAAGAGCTATACTGTGGAAACTTGGTAAGTAGATGTATTCGGTGAACCGCATTAAGATTTTCATACAAAAATAGAAAAAATACAATACATTTTTGGGGTTCCCATAGTTAGAACTGAAACTCGAATATATATTTTTCATCAAACCCATACGTTTGGGTATCTATGGATAGGTCTTCAAAAATGATATTGAGGTTTCTAATATATTTTTTTTCTAAACTGAATCAGCGAGACACGCTTCCAAAGTGGAAAAATGTGTGCCCCCCCCCCCCCTCGTAACTTCTAAAATAAGGAAATGATAAATGTAAAAATAATATATGATGTACATTTCCATGCAAACTTCCACCGAAAATTGGTTTGAACGAGATCTAATAATTAGTTTTTTTTTAATACGTTATAAATCGTAAACCTTTTACCTTTCATTCAATCAACTGAAATATAATAAAGAATAAAGAAAAACATTTATTTAGATGTATAGTGGTACGGAACCCTACGTGCGCGAGTCCGACTCGCACTTGGCCGATTTTTTTTGTTTGATAAATATCAATGGAAGTGCAGAATTATAGTTATTTCGATTAATATCAATAGGTTTATCTCTACTTTCTTTTAAATCAGGGGCTAGTTTCAGAGGTGCCGGATAGTTTTTATCCGCGTCATAAAAAATAACCTAACCGAATATAAAAATAACATATGTCACACTTGCAAAGAACACAGCTGTAAAGCTTTATTTATCTGTGTTATATGCTTATCCTGCCAATAGAGTTTATCTGACACCTCTATAATCGGTTATAAACGTGTAAGGTTGTGTTGTTTTTAAGTATTGAGAGATTTTTCTATTCGATGTGAAGTAAACGGCCGTTCCTCGTCCATGGTAAGTAACAGATCTGTCACTACATATCTACGCATATAGTAATTTCATCAAGCTGGGGTTCTGACATTCCCCTTAACTATCCGTAGAAACCAAATTTAAGCATACATTAATTCAAGATAATGAAAATTACTTAGTTGTTCCAGCCGTTCATGAATAACAATTAATTTTTCTTGATAGGTACAATTAATTAATTTAATAAAGTAAATGCCATAGAAACAGTTTAAATATCAAAATTTCGTAGGAAGCCCTACATAAATACAATATACAATGCGGAGGCCGTGTTCTACGCTCTGGTGGCCATATCGAGTGAATATTGTGAATTCAATACCTACACCAACGTATTATTTGATTTGCCGGGAAACCCCTCAGTTCTTTTGTAAAATAACAACGAAAATAAGTCGGTTTATGTTTCAATGCTATAATATTGTTGTATGGGGTATTTATATTTTTTTCGGGACTCGGCAATTGTTCGTGCAGGATGTTTAATAATAAAATTATGCTACTTTATCTACCTGATTATTTTTTTTCTATAGTAAATACTGGCTATACTAGATGTGCGTGTTCATTATATCTAAGGGTTCTATTACATCAACATCGATCGACGTCGATCGATTGGTGTCATAGCAACTGTCGATCAACGTCGATCGATTAGTGTCATAGCTACTGTCGATCAACGTCGATCGATTGGTGTCATAGCAACTGTCGATCGACGTCGATCGATTTGTGTCATAGCAACTGTCGATAAACGTCGATCGATTGGTGTCATGACAACTGCCGAGCAACGTCGATCGATTGGTGTCATAGCAACTGTCGATAAACGTAGATCGATTGGTGTCATAGCAACTGTCGAGCAACGTCAATCGATTGGTGTCATAGCAACTGTCGATCAACGTCGATCGATTGGTGTTATAGCAAAATTAATAATCCTTTCGACCATCGTCGATCGTTGCCCGATCGGTTAACGAATGAGAAACTATCGATCGATGTCTGTCGGTGGCATCGAGATCAACGTCGATGAGTCATTGGTGTAATAACACCATAAGAAGTGTAATATTATACACACTATTTAGCTAATGTTAGTAGTCAGTATTCACCATGACGTACCTTGTCCAACCGTTTATTTGATATTTGACTTTTAAACATTATATAGTGATTACTTTACACGTTACCAATTCGATTTGAAATAATAATCGATTTCATTTACAAAGAAATTTTTATCGATTAAAATGCACCGTAATATTTTAGTTTCATATTAATTACTCGTTTGTAAGGGTTTTTAAAAGAAGAATATGATGAATCATTGTAGTAAATAATATAATAATATTTAATAATCATTTTACATATTTCATTTGTCATTCCAGATTTTATAGATCATATTATATTATTTCGTAAAAATACGGTAATTCATAGACGTGAGGCGTGGCAAGGTATAGTAGCTTTGTCGTCTGTACAGACGGCTACATTAACCTATCTATTTCTAATATAAGATGGTGTAGCGGTGTATTAATAGGCTTCCCTTGCAAAGGGAGATCAGCTTATACTGGCAAAGTATAGGTTGATCGGTAGCCGTGTGTACGTGCTTGGCCAACGTCTATTGTTAACTATGTTAATACAGCGAAGATGTGGTCTATGGTGTAGAGCTTTGAGCAGATCCAAATTGAACTCTTGCGGCAAATAAGACTCGGGCAAGTCATTCCACGTCTTGGCAGTTAGGAATGTTAAACCGTAATTCTGATCTAGACTTAAATTAGCATATCCTTACCGTTTTATTCATCTATGACGACATCGCATTAAAACAGATAGTTATAGTAACTAGTTGAGAATCTCAAAGTAGTTATAAATCCCGCAATGTATTTATTTATTTATTTATTTACACAACTGTTTAATGCACTCACAGTTTCCCAACACGTGCAATAAACTAATACAAATAGAAGACTTAATACTACTTAAAAGAACTTAAAAAAGATACACTTGACTTTAGATATTGTTCAAATTTGGAGTAAAATATATCAATATCTGGATACTGAGCAATAAGGGCGTTGATCAGAGTCAAAGCCTGATTTGTTGGAGCAAATTGGGCAGTGCACGTTTGTACAGCCGGCGTTGCTAGAAGGCGACGCGAGCGCAGCCGCGTGTACTGATTTGGTGCCGATAACGAACAATGTGATAACGTAATCGGATCATCAATTTTATTATTTAACAGTAAATAATAATGCGTCATAATCGCACATTTGCGACGCAAACTCAATGTGTCTACCCCCACCATCCCCGACACGAATAGGGACGGGTACAAATAAGGATAATAACCTTACAATCTCTTAAATAAAAAACGTGTGAATTTCTTCTGGACACGCTCTAACATAGCACTGTACTTCACCTCGTGCGGGTCCCAGATTACAGAATTCAATTCTAGACAAAGGCAAAATACAGACCAACTATAGCACTCCTATCCTGAAAACGACTGCCTCATGACGAATCCAAGCGACTTATACAGGCGATATATCTATGCAACAGAAGATATATATCTGTCCATAACTTCATCGCAATTTAACTAACCTAATTAAATGAAAATTTGCTAAGAGATGCCTCGTAACTGAAGCTCATTAAGAAAACTTTCGCAGAGCAGACCACGGCGGAAGTTTAAAACTTTTATTAAATAGGTATTTTGTTGAGACCGGATAGAAATGCTCGGGGCTAAGACCAATTCGCATGGATCGATCGATCTTGCAGGTTAAGTTATGCATACCACGGTCGGCATTTGGATAGACGATCATAGCATTACATTGTCATTTGAAGATCTATGGCAGTCTTTGTAGTACGGCCGGAGAGTCTGACAACTAGTCTCAAGAGTATCATATCGTCTCGTACTGGGTTGTGGATATATGATGGCAGTTGCTTCATGTAAAATACTGATATTCAGTTAAATCTGTTTATTTATTTATTTATTTTGGTTAGCTTACGACTGTTTACACAAGTAATATTACAAACAAATTTAATACAGTTGAATCATGCTAAGCGTAACAATCAATTAAAAGCTAACACCACTTGCACGGTTTGGTTAAACTTAAATTCTAAAAAAAAAAAACATTATGAAAATAAAAATAAAAATTATAAAAATGAGGCAGATTAATTAACAATGGATAATATGGTAACAATTAAAAATAATAAATACAAATTTGATAATTAAATTTAAAGATATACATCAGTTGGACTAGAAGCCGACCTTAATGTAATTTTGGATGAGGCTAGATGATTAGTAATAAGTTAGAGACGATGTTATTTAATATTGCTTCAATAATATCTCTTAACTATGACCCTATGTCATAGTTAGGAGCCTGTGCCTTCTGCCACGGGTGATTATTTCTTTGTTTCATTGTTGATATGTATAGATGGTGATCCTATTGTTCAGAAACTAATTACAATTATTTTAAGACTGATAGAGAAATATTATGTGACTCAGGCTTTTTGAAAAACAAAACAAAATACTAAGGCTTTCGCTACACACATAGGCACAATTTATGTTTAATTGCAGCGTTTATCTTAGTTAACTCAGATGGACGCTGTAATGGAACGTAAATTGTGCCTTCAACAACGAAAATTGGTTATATAACGGGTGAGGAATTTGTTATCGATCACAGTAGCGAATTTGAATGAAGCAGCAAATATTGTAGTACAATCAATGGTGTTCTCTTTTCTCCTTATCCCTAATCCGATGGGGCAGCAATCCATCACGACCGGAGGCAGATCAGGTGCAGGACCACGGGATGTACAGTAAACGCTCAAAAGTCCATAGGCATGCTAAGGATTACATTGCTATGAACTGTACGAGCCCAATACAGCCAGTACACACACTAACGCAGTTGCGTGCGTGTAAAGCAGTTTATGAGATAACACACACTAATGAAATGTTGTCGCATTCGTACTAAACTCGTCACAGTGGCGACTTGTTCTTCAAATTCGCATCTGTCTATCATGAGCATGTAGCTATATCGGGTAAGCATTGGGATCACGATCAAATAAATCTGAGTTTGAAGCTTGGTTGATTTGTGGTTGTATTTGGTTTTTACGAAATCATAATAATATTTGTAATATTTTAAGCACAAACTTGTTAGGTATTCATGCTTAAATAGTTACAAACAATACATAAATAGTTACATATTAATATAATCTATATATATAAAAGAAAGTCGTGTTAGTTACACCATTTATAACTCAAGAACGGCTGAACCGATTTGGCTGAAAATTGGTGGGGAGGTAGCTTAGAACCGGGAGAAGGACATAGGATACTTTTAAAATATTTTCGAGGGCAAAATTTTATCGAGGGCGAAGCCGCGCGGGGCAGCTAGTAACTAATAAATTAAATATGTTATTATTATTTAACTGTTTACGTATTTTATTATTTTTATTGTCATTGTTGTAAGGTAGAAATAAAAAAGTCATGCTGAATGATGATAAAAATGTTTATTCGTTATATTTATTTATACAATTAATAAACTTTTAAGATAAATGTAACGTCACATTCCTACCTAAATTAATAATAGAAGTGCCCTTGTAACCGTTCATAAGGTTTTTTATTGTAACCCACCAATAATATAAATGTTACTAAAATGATTCATCATGACAACAAGGAAAGGGTGTTCTAATAACAAAAATATAATTATTGTTGATACCCTAAACTTCAAAAAGTATAGAAAGGACTTAGCGAGATTAGATCTCACGGCTCTTAGCTAAACGCACTTAACTGCACGCCTTAACCGCTCGGCCACCTTGACTCACACTAAGTTAGTGAAATTATGAAGTACGATTATTTGTTAACAACATATGTCTTTTTCTTGAAAAAAGAAGGTCGTAAGTCAAACTACACTTCAAACTATTGCCTTTTGAGATTGCCTATGGACTCTTGGTCGCCACTGTACGTGCTTCACAAGCTCTTCTCTTTTTACTTTTTACTTCGATCGGTTTTTTTAAGTTTCCAAAAAAACTAATAACACAACACATGATTTTCATACATACAAATACAAATGTGAAGTTTACAGCTCTGTCATTTTATGGGAAATTTAATACGCCAAGTGTTAGAATTATGTTCCACTATTTGGCATAGGCCTCCTCTTTTAATGACGGAATTGATAAAATCAAACAGAAAAATATCTACAGCAATTTTTCATACTAAGAAGTAAAATTAAATACCTACATTAATAATTTACTGCATCGTAACCAAAAATGTTAATGTAATTGTATAATTAGGTAAATTTAAAAGGGTTAAATAAAATTGCCTTCATCAGCGAGGAATTATTAGGGATTATTTGTGTGCCCACTGAAATTTTGCACAGATGCCACCATAATGTTTAAGAATAAAAACGAAACCCAGTAATAGAATTCCTTAGAAAATAAAAAGGAATTGCTTGTCTGATATTACCTACAGAGTAATGTAGTCCGTATAAATCATCCAACGTGCTGAAGGTATCGAATTTTGGGATTCGTATGAAATGAAAACATATTAAAATTATTAAAGCTTCCTTGTTCAAACGAAAGTCTCCGAACTTTTATAAGATACGTTTTCATTTAGATGCGTAACGTACAGTGGGCCAACGAATTAGGTATGCAGAGCAAAAGCTTCTAAGTCACTTCTAAGACTTACTACACAAGTTAGAGATTGACGACCGGATGGCGATATTGGTAGTGTACCTGCCTGCGACGCCGAGATCGTGGGTTCGATTCCCACTTAAGACAGATCTTTGTGTGCATGAACATGGGGGTTTGTCTTAGTCTGGGTGTTACTATGTATAATAAGTATGTATTTAAAAAAGAAAAGTATATAAGTATTAGTATCAGTTATTCTAGTACCCATAGTACAAGCTCTGCTTAGTTTGGGACTAGATGGTGTTGTGTGTGAGTTGTGAAATATTTATTTTATTTTATTAGATAAGTGAATTACATATCTGAATAGTGGGTATATTACACTTCTTTAACATGTAATTCACACATGTATAACTTCTATAGTCAGTCTTCACTGTGATGTAGAAAATTATGCCAGCATACCTTATTCATTGGCCCACTACACACGACTAGACATCAAGCTATACCTTTCGATTATGAGCTGGTCTCGCATTGCACGGGAAGTCTATACAATGCAAGACCATCATATACTAGAGAGGTACAGGTAGGTATAGCAAAATTTATAGCCATGAGTTTATTACAAACAGGAAGTACGAGCTAAAGTGGTTGTAAATAACTCTTTTACAACTAGAAAGCCATAAATATCAAGTGTAGTCAAATTTTTGGCACCTATTAATGTAAAAAACCCACCTATGAAAGTCAAAAATGCATACATAATTTCTGTATTTAAATGTGTGATTGGATACACGCTGATGTTTCATATAAAATAGACAACTAAGCCGTTTTATCTACTTCTACGTTTCTCTGGTACGAGCTCTTTATTTACTTGAGTGTAGCAACGCCAAAAGTTAGTACCTCTTCATATGTTAAAGAAACTTTCTTCAGATCTTTGTTCACGGAAATTGAAATAAGCCGCATAAAGATCTCAATACCGACAGACTTGCTTCATTTCATGGCGGAAACTTAAAGTAGCTAACTTTGTAGATCAAAATGAGGTAGGTATAAATACTGTGATAGTATAGTATAGACTTTACATATGACGCTGGCACAAAAAGAGTTGAGAAATTTCGAATCAAGCAGCATACGAATCCATGGCTGAATTGGCAAAGCACCTGGGGCGTGCAGATTCAAATCCTGCTGGATTCTTAAGTCTTCAACTTTAATAATTATGTAGTTTTATAATAGATAATTAATCTTATGAAACTTATAATACTAACGATAAAATTAATCGACTATTAAGTAGATATAACGCAAAATGTGGTTAGTGGTGTGTGTTAGTCTTGCTCATGTAAAAAGTGTAGGCGTCGCCATCGCTTTGGACGTACAGCAAATTAAAAACCTTTTGTAATCGGTATTTTGATAAAATGCACAGGGTATCAATACTGAAGAATGACTGACTTACTGAAAGAGTCATCTAAGTCGAATCATTATCATCATATTTTGGGAGTCCGTAAAAAACTTTGAAATCAATTCATCTATAAATTTTGAAGCAAAGACGCAATTTGCAAGTAGAAATTATACAAGCCGTTACCAACTTACAGCCATCGTCATAATATAATATAATAAAACATTACATCATATTGTTATACGTCGATCATTACGTCATAGTAAAGGTGCTATTCCACCAGAGATGTGCTATGCTATGCTTGAAACTGTGACGTGTTGTTGCCATCCTGATTTCCAGAGGTAGCGCATTCCACAGAAGAAACGGATTGAACGAAGAAAGAAGAATGAACAAAGCCAGTAGTGTGTGAAGGACATAAAAGCAGTCTGTTATTAGATGACCGTAGATCCCTAGTGTGATTAGAGCTCAAATACTGGAGGTGCGGAACTATGCGACCGTTCTAGGTAGCGGGGCGTGTTAGGTGTGAAATGACGATGAACCACCGCGAGGATGACGCGTGTGCACAGGCGCCACAGCGCACATTCGTGGGACACATCCATCGCGTGCTTCCATGGCATTCATTCATAGAAATGTTAAGTATATTTTGATTTTATTTGTCTCTTTTGAATGAAGCATCTTTACAGTCTTTATCGTTTAAGATTATCCAGCAGTTAGAAGGACGGGTACGAAAAACGACTTATGTATGATGGCTATGTAGATTTTTTTTTTATTCTTAACTTCTTATATGGATTTACCTACTTTAGTAATACTCAACGTCGCGCCTTATCTGTGTATAACTTTAAAGAATACAGTAAACGGTCAGGAACAGGAACGGTTAAGGTGCTTATATTTTTACAGAATTATCCTCGTATTCCTAACCTTTGCGGAGTTGTACTTATCAGCATCAGCTCTCCAACATGAAGTGCTGGTTTCAAAATGAAAATAGCCGATTATATTTAGGAAATATACGAAAAACAATATAAAAGTCTATAAAATTTTAAGGGCTATCATCGATTCCTTTAGGATCCCATCATCAGATCGTGACCAAACGACCATGGGGCCACATGAAAGGAATACCCTCTCAAACATTTTTTTTTTTATCATATCTGTCCAAGCATCTTCAAGTAATCGCCGAACAAACATTAAAAAAAACATACAGTCGAATTGAGAACATCCTCTTTTTCTGGAAGTCAATTAAAAAAAATA
Organism: Hypena proboscidalis; assembly: GCA_905147285.1. Taxonomy (NCBI): domain Eukaryota; kingdom Metazoa; phylum Arthropoda; class Insecta; order Lepidoptera; family Erebidae; genus Hypena; species Hypena proboscidalis. The sequence continues at coordinate 31,433,776 of LR990126.1, forward strand.
GGTAACTCAGCTATACTTGGTCACACCAGTATAGCACTGGTGTGACCGAGTGTAGCACTGGTGTGACCGAGTATAGCTGAGTTACTTCACGAAAGCTAAATTCACGAAAAAAAGTTGATTTGTTATTCAATGTCGTGGTCGTCATTCGACGTTAAAAGGAGCCCACGATTGAAGGCGTCGAACGATTTAGGTGTAATAACACCCTAACGAATATAATAATAATAGCAGCCCTGTATCTAAAACATGTCCCACTGCTAGGCTCGGGCCTCTTCTCATGATGAGAAGGGTTAGGCCATAGTTTACCACGCTGGCCTAGTGTGGATTGGTAGACTTCACACACCCTCGAGCACGTTTTAGGCACTTTCAGGCATGTAAGTTTCCTCACGATGTTTTCCTTCACGGTTAGCAAGCGATATTTTATATGATAAATACACACATACCTTCGAAAAGACGAATCTTAACGATTTATGTGTGCCGTGGGTTCGAACCCGAGACCTTTTACTTCGCAGTCATACGGTCTCCCACTCGGCTATCGCTGCCATCTCTTCTCTCTTAACAAATATAATATACCATAGCAATGCTGGTGGAATAGCACCCAGTTGACCCAGTGCATTTCCTCATTTCCACGTGGTCGGTAGTAACGGGAGTTTAATTATCTAGCCATGTGTGTGACGGCGGGAACGCACAAGGGGAGAAAATAGCATTCTGTGAAGCTATGTTACTAAAACTAGAGTGTGTATGTTATATACTAGCTTTATTAAGTAATAGCTGCTACAGCGCTTTGACCAGCATTAAGCCTAAGTGCTTCGTTCCTGTCGAGTTTATATTTTAAAATGCAAAAACAATAACTAAAATCTGACAAGTACTTAAATTATTACAACTGAAATCTCGTGACCTAGGAGCATCTTAAAAAAATGCTACATTTTCACTAGCTAGGTGTCGTTCGCACTTTCGCGAGACACTTGGGAAGGAACTTCGTATAGCTTCCACTTTTACGATCTCACAAACGCGTCTCTGCTCGTAAAAATAAAAAGCTAGAACTCGTAAACAAAACGTATTAAAATTTCGACATTTGATACGGACTTGCTGTTATCTCCTCAGTCCCATCATAATATTTAATCATAATGATCGTTTGTTATAACAACGCACAGCTACAACTGCTAAATCTGTATCTTTACTTAACACTAAAGAAAAATAAATAAATACAAATACAAATACTTTATTTGTCAAAATGTGGTTTTTACAGGTGTTATGGTAATAATTTAGTTCTACACATTTGCCATGTAATATTATGGCATACAAACATAAACTTACAAACTAGAAATATTTACTTTACAATATATCAACATTACTTACATTCTAATTATATCTTATATTTTAAAAACTCATCCACAGAATAGAAACATTTTTCACGTAGAAACCTAAATAACTGGCTTCTAAATTTATTTGTTGGTAAGTTTCGTACATCACGGGGTAGATGGTTAAATATTCAAATAGCCATTACATAGGCGTTACGTCTACATAGCTCAGTCCTGATTGTAGGCGATGGTAAAGGCGATGATAGGCTCACCCCCTATCACAAGAGGCTTAAACATAACAAGTGAAATATGGGTGTTATATACCTATACTACAAACTTCTGGGTAATATAGGTAGGTTTAAATTTCTTTTGAACCGAATTTACATTATAAAAACCTATGGAAAACTCTATTTATAAGTGCAATGTAGGCTATATTTTAATCGCATGTCACGGTAATATTTAATCGAACCTCACGGTAGACGAAGTCGCGTATAACTTATTTAAAAAGTTAGTTACTATCACTGTTATGACGTGAAAACACTTACATAGTATACATAGTAGTAGTCTACTGAAAATCTTTAGTAACAAAACAAAATGATTTTGTTTTCATTCCCTAAGAATATCCTTAACGAAAATTTACCCACACACTTATTGTTAAGCTCATAATTGATTTCAAGCCAAAGTTTATTTTGCAAACATTTTCAATGGATGTCGCGGAAACATCAGCCCCGAAACAATTGCTCAAAGGAGGTATGTACTTTGTTTGAACTTGACTTTCTTAAGGACCCTCCCTAAGCCTAAATGAGAAAATGGAGCACTTGAAATTGCCTCCTGCTAAGGAGGGTTGATGCCAGACAATTCTAAAGTTTTATTACAAAATATGTGACTCGTTTTGTGGTTAATGGTGCGTAATGGCGAAATAGAAAATTCAGAGTTGAGATATTTACGAAAAGCAGTGCTACTATTAAGTAGTGGTGGTAAGTTCTTAACTTACCACCACTACTTAATAGTAGCACTGCTTTATGCTTACAATGTGGTATTAGTGTTCTGAAACTACCTATACCTCCGAATTATATTTCGCTGAAATTGGCGACCAAAAGTGAAAAACTATTCGATATTTTTTTATATAAAATTTATTAAATAAAAAACAAATAACGAAAATAATAAATAATATAAAATAGCTGAAACAGAATATTTACGCCTTTCTCCTTCTCAATTCATGTCTAGATCTATTCTAGGTTCATACTAGAAACTACTTCGTGCTCCCTGCACAAACGTCTTAATTGTGAAATAAATAAAAATCATAAAAAAAAGGGAAAAAAGCCAATATTTTAGTTTTATGTTAGCTTATATTAGTCTTTAAATATTGAAGTTATATATTCAGGTTATAGATTGGTTATTAAGAGCGTGTATTCCTTTTCAAAATGTAACTGTCAATTTTTGTAGTGTTTTGGGAATATTTCGTAAAAACTGAATGAAAGTATTAGTACGAGAGCCCACGAAATCGATAGATACGATTATCCTGAACTTGAAAATACCAATATCAGACATTTTTCGCGTAGCGATCTGACCGAATTTTCAAAATTGTCAAAGAATTTTACCGAACTGCATCATAGCAATATGTCTGATTTGCAGACTGTAGTTGAATGATAGTTCTGAGATACCGGAAACATATTTTTCAGACGTTAGTGGTGTAGCGCAAACCCGTAAATCACTTAAAAAAATTAAAAATGAGACAAAAAAAAATGTCTCATAGCAATACGTCTGAAAATCTTTTTTATTAGTAAATTTTGGTTATTTGATGCGAACAAAACAATTTTCAGACGGAAATGTGAACGCATTAAATTTTGAGACCGTTTTGAAAATGTTAACAAATTTTAACGATCGGTATCATAGCAATATGTCTGAAAATTGTTGGACATGATAAAATAAGTTGTCCACATGTGCAAAAAATTTATATCAGACAAATTAAGTGTAGCACCTTCTCTATCATAATATATATAACTTTCATATAACTCTACTACTAAAAATTCTCTAGCGAAAAAAAAAATCCACGTCTTCCGAACAAATTGCACGATCGCAATGTTCAAATTGTTCGGAGAACGTGATTTTTTTTTTTTTGCCAGAGAATTTTTATCCGGTGGAAATTGATACTTACCATGTATAGAAGCTGTGGTTTCCATAAATGTCGCTATGTCGCATCCACCCCGTATATATATTTTTTCACCATCGGAAAGAAGAGATTTCAACGAACAGAAAAGATACCAACTTTTTGAAAAAGCTGATATTTTGACGGGTGAATTTTCTATCGAAAATAAGGGTAAAAAATCGATTTTAATTCAAAATAAGGTGAAAAATAAATATTTCTAATCAAATAAATTACAGCGTATTAGGGACATAAAAAGGTAAGTTGTCACCAAATTTCGTGAAAAAAAAATTGTTTGTAAAAAATAAAAATAAAAAACCAAAAACTTGGTTTTCTGAATTTTGCACATAAATTTTGAGGTTATATGAAAAAAGTGTAAAAACATAAGTTTTAGATCTTTTTATTACCAACAACTTTGCCATTCGACTTTTTTCCATAGGACTTTTAGTTTTGCCGGAAATCGAGAAAATCCGTTTTTTACCCTTAAAGAAAAAATCCGTTTATTTAAAGAATTATACCCGTACTCCTAACGGTTGAGGAGTTGCACCTTCCAGCATCAGCTCAGCAACAAAATGCAAATATCCGAGTAGCTTTAGATAATATTCAAAAAACAATATAGAAGCCTAGCCTTTTAAATTTGAGGGTTGCCCTCTATTTCTCTAGGATCCCATCATCAGAACGTGACTTGAAAAAAATGGGACCACGTGACAAGTATATCCTTTCAAGCAAAAAAAGAATTTCTCAAATCGGTCCAGGCGTCTTCGAGTAATCGGCAAACAAACATAAAAAATAATGTTAATTTTAAAAATTACGTAGTCCGCAAACTACACTTCCATTGAGAAAGTTATAACTTAAAAATGTTTATTTCATTTTAAGGTTATACTTATATTTTACAGGTTACAATATTGTTTTTAAATGTTTCCGTAGGTATTTTTTTTTACATTGTAAAAAGAATGGTCTGTCGTTGGAATCTTGTTGCTAACGAAATAGCAACAAGATGTTAGTAATATTATATACAATATATTTGTGTAAATTTTTCCAGTAGATAGCGCGCTTGGCACTTATTAATATACCTACTGACGGACGAAAATGGAATTTAGTTTGATACATAAATAATTCTTTTTGAGGTTTTTATATATTTTTAGTGTTTATTTGAGTACACATTTTTCGTCTATCCCATTGCATTATATTCCAGTACAGCCCAGCTCCATTTTAGATACGCTTCAAATCGTATCTAAAATTGAACTGGATGGACTGGATAACATCAATTTTCCAATTTACACCAAAATAATGAGGGACACGAACATACCCCTGAGTAATCTTCCCAATTGGTCGGAATTGTAGTGAATTTAATTACATTGAAATGTTCCTCTAAAATGTACGAGTCGGCTGAGAGATTATCGGGAATTGAATACCAAATCTACCCAGTGTTAATCGAATTTGAGACAGACACTCCCGTGCCATAACTGCTATAAGAGATGGAATTTGTCAATAATAATTAAATTACTTTAGAAACGCTTGAATGCCAGTTTTGGTATGCAGATGGCAAATGGACCTGTAAATAGAACTGGTCCTGTGAGCGACCACTAAAACCGGAGCGCGACTAGACGGTAATATTGAGGTAATCTGAAATCTATCGTTGATTGAGATGGGGACTTATGTTTTGATTAGAATTTCTTCCTTGCATCAATGTCCTTAGTATTAAGGGTGACTTCTTGCCTGAATCATGTGTCTAGTAAAGATCCGAACGATTTTAATGAATGATGTGTCAATATGATGAGAGTAAATTTTATTTAACAGAAGTTAAACGTCAGATTCTACACTTAAAAAAATTGAGATAATAATGACGTGTTTAGTATAAAATGAAAGGCGAGCACATTACAAACATGTTTATTTTTATGTTATACTGTTAAGCTCAAAATATACGTTTAAAACGGAAATTAAAATAATTAGTTTTAAAACTATAACCCGACTACGTAAAGGAGAGGCAGCAAGAAAATATTTCAGATAGAAATCCAGGAATGCATCTGTCAAGTTTGGCAGTGTTCGCAACCACTTTTTCCTACCATGTGTAGGTGTTCCTTGTACCCACATATTCATAGTCGATATACAGTGAGATGGTGTGACCACGGCTCTACCTTTACCATTTTTATACCAAAACACTTATTCTATGTGATATATTTTCTTGTTTCCTCCCTTTTACATAGTAGGGTATAGTTTTTTCTTGTTTTTTTGGTTGCAAGAAATACGGGTTCAGACATGTCGCAGTTATATTACAATCACTACCACGCACAAAATAACTTGCGCATGCTATACCTGTATTGTATGTATATAAGTACTGTACACACAGCTACACATCATTCTATACCTACATTTTCATTATAATTTGGTCTCGCAATGCTCGAGTAGCCTATACAATGCGATACCATTCTCTACTTGAAATGAAGGTTTAGTTTGATCTGTAGTACATAGCTATCTGTAGGCTATGGGCTGAATGGGCCGAATGCCAAGCCTGCCACCATTTTAGACGCTGCCAAAATAAATAAAATTAAATGTGGCTGAAGCCCAATAGATGAAGCTTCGGACTAGTAAGCAGAAGATCGTTTGTTTGAGCCCTAGCCATTGTACTATAGACTTTAAACTCTTGAAATCTACTTTTAAAACGAATATTGTGGATCTTAGTTTAAAAGGCATCAACTTTCTGACGAGCACTAGTAACTTATAAGTTATTTTATAATCCACATATTTTAGCTCATGACTTCGACCGCGCAATACGCTCCCGCTCATGTTAAAGCTTACAAAAGAATACATTTCCCACGTTTGTGCAATATATTTCATTGCTGATCCGTTGCTTATACCATAGTAAAAATCTATTTTTACTATGCTTATACTCCGTTCCTACTAGTCGTAGCGTGATGTTATGATATAACCATCGAACACAAATAGATTTCTCAATTCGGATCTAAGATTAGGTGTAGTAGACCTAATTTAGTAATAATAATGGTTAATAATAGTGGTCTTAATTCACCCGACCGCCGAGGACAGGAATACGTGGAGAAGCATGGTGCATCGAGTGACCAACACTTCTAGCTAGACACGACCTTCAGCAATGAAGCTAACTGAGAAGAAGAAAAATTCACCCGGTGAATAATATCCGACATATGTCGATTTATTCACATGGGTACATTAAGTAAACTTCGCAGTAAACTGAAAACACCTGGGTCATTTACCTGCTTTAAAAATAGTATTATTTGATTTTATTCACCAGGTGAATTAAGTATTCAAAATAAGTCGACTTTATACATGAGTAAATTATCAAAAGTTTTCATTCAACCAAATGAACAATCATTTAAAGAAACAACCTCGAAAGCTTTATAATATAAAAAAGTTTTTTATGGCTGGTATATATTATGATATATACAGTGTGATACAGATTTAGAGCCAGTTTCAGAGGTCCTGATAGGTCTTATGCACCACTGAATATATAACCTGACTAAATAAATAAATATAGTTTAAAAAAACTAAAAAAACACGCTTTTAAAGCACATCAAACTAAAAAGTGAAAAATAATTCTTATTATAACCTGAAAATAATAATAAACGAAAAATACTAGTACTATTGTGAAAAAAGCGTGGGGCGCTCTGTGCCATATTTTTCGTCTATCGAGCGACCCACGCTTTTTTCACAATAGTACTAGTATTTTTCGTTTATTATTATTTTCAGGTTATAATAAGAATTATTTTTCACTTTTTAGTTTGATGTGCTTTAAAAGCGTGTTTTTTTTAGTTTTTTTAAACTATATTTATTTATTTAGTCAGGTTATATATTCAGTGGTGCATAAGACCTATCAGGACCTCTGAAACTGGCTCTAAATCTGTATCACACTGTAGATATCATAATATATACCAGCCATATAAAACTTTTTTATATTATAAAGCTTTCGAGGTTGTTTCTTTAAATGATTGTTCATTTGGTTGAATGAAAACTTTTGATAATTTACTCATGTATAAAGTCGACTTATTTTGAATACTTAATTCACCTGGTGAATAAAATCAAATAATACTATTTTTAAAGCAGGTAAATGACCCAGGTGTTTTCAGTTTACTGCGAAGTTTACTTAATGTACCCATGTGAATAAATCGACATATGTCGGATATTATTCACCGGGTGAATTTTTCTTCTTCTCAGTTAGCTTCATTGCTGAAGGTCGTGTCTAGCTAGAAGTGTTGGTCACTCGATGCACCATGCTTCTCCACGTATTCCTGTCCTCGGCGGTCGGGTGAATTAAGACCACTATTATTAACCATTATTATTACTAAATTAGGTCTACTACACCTAATCTTAGATCCGAATTGAGAAATCTATTTGTGTTCGATGGTTATATCATAACATCACGCTACGACTAGTAGGAACGGAGTATAAGCATAGTAAAAATAGATTTTTACTATGGTATAAGCAACGGATCAGCAATGAAATATATTGCACAAACGTGGGAAATGTATTCTTTTGTAAGCTTTAACATGAGCGGGAGCGTATTGCGCGGTCGAAGTCATGAGCTAAAATATGTGGATTATAAAATAACTTATAAGTTACTAGTGCTCGTCAGAAAGTTGATGCCTTTTAAACTAAGATCCACAATATTCGTTTTAAAAGTAGATTTCAAGAGTTTAAAGTCTATAGTACAATGGCTAGGGCTCAAACAAACGATCTTCTGCTTACTAGTCCGAAGCTTCATCTATTGGGCTTCAGCCACATTTAATTTTATTTTTTCACAATAGTACTAGTATTTTTCGATTATTATTATTTTCAGGTTATAATAAGAATTATTTTTCACTTTTTAGTTTGATGTGCTTTAAAAGCGTGTTTTTTTAGTTTTTTTAAACTATATTTATTTTTCACTTTTTAGTTTGATGTTATTTAAAAGCGTGTTTTTTAGTTTATTTTTAATCCTGGCGATCCTAATCAGGATAATGAGATAAATTTATGAAATTATTATATTGTCGCTGATTCTTTACAAGTGTAGAAAGTTTGAATTAAATCTGTCCGTTTAAAGTGGGTCAAAATCGAGTCCAAAGGAGTCGGTTACATACAAACAAACAAACAAACAAACAAACAAACATACAGGTGAAGCTAATATAAGCGTGTTAAAAAGGTAACTTAACTTAAACTTGAAAAATAACACAGATCCTGCCAATTAGGTTTATCTAACATTAGGAGTCAAAGCGGGCGCCATTGAATTGCTAATTTGCAGCCGCACATACATTGACAATAGTGTAATAATATACTGCCTATTTCTGATAACTTACATACATGTGTACATGTATATAAGGATAGGTAATATGCCTTCTGAACCAACCGAGCTTACAATATGAAGCGAATTATTTGCTGTTCTCTAATAATGAAGAAGGAAGATAAGATTTTTGTTCGCCCACGAGCTAACTTAAAAACTACAGTACCAACTTTTTATGACGCGCTTATCAAAGGTGATCTATCTACCTACTGTTTGGCGATCCAAGCTATTAAATACAAGGCAATACACATATTTTACCCAGTCTCAGTATTATTAACTGTGTAAGAATCTCTAACGAATACTGACACCAAAATACAAAACACTAGAAGTAAATATTTCTTACTAGGTAATGGAACTAGGGACCTTACAACCCGCAATGTTGACTACGCTAACTAGACTTACGAGCAATCGTCAAGCCGGGTACACACCTAACCAACTAATTTTAACTTTAAAGCTTTGCATTCGATGGAGTCCGCTAGCCGGGCCCAGGATCCGTCGAAACTACTCTGAACAGATACTGTTTCTGAACGCGATAGTTGCCCTTTGTTTGCCAGGTGTAGACAAAGGCAAAAACAAGTCTAAAGCCCGGTTTCCACCAGGAAATGATAATTGAAAATTAATAAATATACAGGGTTATTGGGTAAGTCGACCTAGATCCGTTAAGAGGTGGTAGTTCCCATCATTTCTGACTGATCTGACTATGAAACACCCCACCCTAAACCTAACCGTTTTCGAGATATTGGACTTAGAAGGTTTTTTTAAAAAATATCCCGATTTCTTAACTATAGCCTATTTTTTTTGTATCCTATGCCTTTTATTTTTTTTTAATTCTGATTTTTGTGTGCCAGATAAGTTTGTTTATAATTCTCAACCCAAAAAGTGCAAGTATCTGAACCAATGGGATCGTAGTAGACGATTGATACCGTAAAAAAGTAATTAATTTGAAAAAAAAAAATTGTTTCTTTTAGTAATATTTAAAAAAAAATCTATGGCGTTAGTTCTGCAGATGTTTTAAATAATATCTACGTTCCATTAGCTATCCAACAAGGTATCACAAGCTAGGGTCTTATCACAATTCATAGAAAAAAAATCGATAAAAGGCTCTCAGGTAGCAGTACAAATTTGGGTTCTTTGGTCCTATTGTTCTTCCACGGAGCTGTGGTGCGTGCGAGCGGGACAAACTGACCAGGTGCAAGCGAGATAAAATAATCCCGGCCAATTTGTTGTTGTTGTTTCGTTTTAGTCTGCTTCCGTGATTCGTCCGTAGTAGATGCGATATTTAGTGCTCTTCATTTCTTACCCGACTTGGCTTGTATTTCTGGACTGTTTCCTACAAATTGTGACTGTGCTTGTTAACTGGACTTTGAATTGTGCTTCTGAATTGGAACTGTTGAAGATGGCAACCTTCACGAACGAGGAATACGCGGATATTCTACTTTGTTATGGGTACTGCAATGGTGTTTCTGCACGAGCTCGTGACGAATACATTGCACGTTATCCCGGCCGCCGAATACCGGATGTCACTGTCTTTGACGGCGCTTACCGGCGACTCAGAGAGACTGGCTCTGTTTTAAGGCGTCGAGCAGACCTAGGCCGACCACGGATCATTGTTGATGATGAAGATGAAGATAATCAAATAGTTCAACGGTTTAGAGCGGATCCAACTACTTCAACTAATGCTGTTGCCCGAGAACTTGGACTCTCGCAGTGGAAAGTGTGGTTTACGGTGAATACTGCAGGCCTCTACCCCTATCACTACACGCCAGTACATGTTATCGAAGAGGGAGATCCAGTGAGGAGGTTAGACTTTTGAAGATTTATGCTTCATGGAGATTTAGAAGACCCAGCATTTTTAAAACAAATCTTGTGGACAGATGAATCAAAATTTGATAAAGATGGAATTACAAATTACCACAACGCTCATTATTGGGCCCCAAAAGCGCAAAAAAATCCTAACCAGAAGAGGACAAAAGCCGCACAAAGAAGATTTAGTTTAAATGTCTGGATGGGAATCATAGCAAACAAATTAATTGGGCCCTTCTTTCTACCTGATAATTTAAACGGAGAATTTTACGAACATTTTCTAAGAGAAGAGTTACCAAATTTATTAGAGGATTTACCCCTAAATCTGATTAGAAACATGAAGTTCCAACACGACGGTTGCCCTGCACATTACAGAAGAGGGGTCAGGGAATGGCTAGACAACGAGTATCCTAATAGGTGGATCGGAAGAGGTGGACCCATACCGTGGCCAGCAAGAAGTCCTGACCTGACTCCCATGGATTTTTATGTGTGGGGACACATGAAGACATTAGTCTACAATGAGAATAATCCAATTGAAACTATTGACATATTAAGACAGAAGATTATTGAGGCTGCTGACGAAATTCGAAGAGACTTAACGACTGTAGTAGTTAAAAGCGGACTAAGACACCGAATGAGAGTGTGTGTGCGAAACAGAGGCGGCCATGTAGAACAAGATTTATAAATTTAAATAAATGTTGTTTAATAATTATTTGTATTGTTTTATTTCGTTTCCTGGCCCAAAAGAGAAGTTTAATCTTAAGTACCATTGTTTTTTTTTACTACCTGGGAGCCTTTTATCGATTTTTTTTTCTATGAATTGTGATAAGACCCTAGCTTGTGATACCTTGTTGGATAGCTAATGGAACGTAGATATTATTTAAAATATCTGCAGAACTAACGCCATAGATTTTTTTTTAAATATTACTAAAAGAAACAATTTTTTTTTTCAAATTAATTACTTTTTTACGGTATCAATCGTCTACTACGATCCCATTGGTTCAGATACTTGCACTTTTTGGGTTGAGAATTATAAACAAACTTATCTGGCACACAAAAATCAGAATTAAAAAAAAATAAAAGGCATAGGATACAAAAAAAATAGGCTATAGTTAAGAAATCGGGATATTTTTTAAAAAAACCTTCTAAGTCCAATATCTCGAAAACGGTTAGGTTTAGGGTGGGGTGTTTCATAGTCAGATCAGTCAGAAATGATGGGAACTACCACCTCTTAACGGATCTAGGTCGACTTACCCAATAACCCTGTATATATAATAAATTGATAATTAAAATGAGAAATGGTTAGCAGAGCGGTTAATTTTGAAAGAAATATTTATCTGTCGCTCCACTTGCTAGAACAAAGAGTTAAATTTAACTCGTGTTCGCTTCATTTGTTAATGGAACATAAGTATACACGATTATCAAGCGAGTTATAGATAATATTATTATTATCTAGGAAGTAGTGATGAAGTCGTCCGCAAACGAATTGTCACAAGTCACTCGCGTACCTACTCTGATTAGCCACGCTTGCACGCGGTGTCCGTCGATTGGTAGATGAAGGGCAGCGCAGCCATCTGCAGGCAACTTCAATACCGCGTAGAAATTCGATTCTATCTTGAAACAGAGCCTTTATCGAGGCCGTTGCGCTCGTGTAAACCAGGCTTTAAAGTTCATCGTTCGTGCTCATCTGCTGCCTATTTACTCACAAATGTGGTTTCATAATGTTCGCCCTCACTACGAAGCTAGCCACAGCCACGAAAACAATATATGAGGCTTTATTTGCGGACCGACGACGACTGTCCACAAACGCAGAAATGAGTTTGGAAGTATATCTGTCTGCATTTAACTTTACAGACAGAGAACTTTATACTTATATTATAAAGCTAAATATAATTCTTGTTAAATATAAAATTCAAATAATTTCTAATAATCTAAGCAAAACTACCGCTTTATTTTCTCTTTCCAAAATGTCCATCCTAAGGTTGCCTGGAAGAAATTGCAAAAGTGATAAGGCCGCCCTTTGTGCATTTTTTCTGTAATATTTATTTTTGTTATCTCTTAAGTTTTTCATGTGAAATTATGTACAAATGAAGTTTTTTCTATCCACCTATATATCTATCTTTCTATCTAAATATTTGTTTGTTTGTTTGGTTAAACGCTAATCTTAGCAATTATAATAATGAAAAATAGTATGTGTGAGGGTTAAGTTAAATTTTATTTTTTTCCGCATAATATTTTAGCTTTATTTAACTTCGCATACCTTCATTTGGCATAATAGTAATACTTTACTCATGTTTACTAACGCTTAACTTCTTCTTGGCATTATTTCCTTTTGGCATAATTGTCTTTTAGCATAATTGCCTTTGGCATCATTTTCTTAGAAAAAGGTAAGTTTTGAAATGTTTGTGGTCAAATTTAATAAAATACTATATAAATAAACATGTTGGCGACTAAAAGGTGGCCCAAAACCTATTGTTCGGCTAAAAAGCATTATGCCTAATAGCTATTATACAAAAAAACATTATGCCGAATCATAATTATGTTAAATAAAATAGTATAACAAGTGACTATTACGTACAAATAAATTAACGTGTGATGTCAAATAAACTATGCCAAAAAAGGGATCCCGCCTAAATTTTATGCAAATCCATGCTGCCAGGAATAAGATTATGATTTAAAAAATATAAATTTTCGACTGTAAACGCCCGGCCTAATAGTATTAATGAACCTCCGTCTCTGTAACGCGTTGATTCCGATGACAAACTTTGTATAAAAATAAAGATATTCCGTCAAAATTAAGACTAAGAGTATAAATGGGCTTAGCCCACTAGCCAGCTCTCAAATGGTCGTCTTTTCGTTGGCTACAAAAATGACCGACTTCTCGGCTAGGACACTTGCAAACATTTGGTTATATTTTGTATTGTTCGTCGCACCACCGCATGCAGTACTACTATTTCCAAATCGTCACAAGATAGCATTTATTATACTAGTTCATTGATTTGATGTTTGATGATTTGTGTGTTTTTTTTTTCTATGTATTACTTCTTCGTCTAAAACTGTAATGTTGTACATAATATATGTATATAATATGTTAGGTTGTTGTAAATAAATAAATAAATAAAATTGTCATTTATAGTAAAGTTGACTAGTTAACGTAATTTCGCCGAATACAAAAGTGGCCGACTAGTTTGCACATTTCTACCAAAAAGTAATTAGTTATCCCTATATTAACTTCTGTCAGTTGACACGAATCACGATCAGTAAATGCGAATGAAAATATTAAAACCCGCCACAATATAATATTCCAGAATAGGTACGAATTGGGCAACCACCATTGAGACGGCCGAGTTTAATTAGTACGTGAATCGCGCAATCACGGTCTCGCAGCCAATTTCAATTCCATAATGAAAATTACCTTTTGTACGCTTTGCCATTGATTGTACAGATGGAAATTAATCACTGCAGAATTAACGCGACATTTATAAATCAGTAGGATCCGGCCGCGGCTCTGGCATTTTACATTTTATGTTACATGGCAGCGTCCATTTAGCGAGCTCGTTGCTAAATGGAAGCCGCGCGGAACAATCGATCTTGCAGGTTAAGCAATGCTCACTATGGTCGGCCGTGGATGGGTGAGCATCTTAAGAAAACGAGTTTTCCACCATGCCACGGATATCACGTAACTGTCGGTCCCAGTTACAAATTTGAAGATTTATAGTTGTCATTACGGGGAGTCAGTGGACTGAAAGGCTGACAACTAATCTTACAAAGAGTATCGTCACCTTGTAATATTTTTATAAGCAAATTATAGCTTTGTCGAGCATTTTATACAAATATTAAGGTTGAAAAGTGTATCCTACTGGATACTTAATATCGTTGCCTCTTACTGGGAAGGCAACGATAAGGGGTGGCAGTCGCTCCACGTTAAATACTGTATATAGATATAGCTAAATCTGTTAGACTAAAGCCGACCGCAATGTAATTGGCAAAAGGCATTAATAAAACGTTATCAATGTTAATACTATCACCTAATTCTATAACATACTTTATCAAGAACGGTCCAAATAAAGTTCCGATTACACATACATAACATCAAGCATGTATTACCCAAAAGGGTGTGGCAGAGGCGTACACGTCCATATCGCCATCCACCGGGCTCAATTCTTACTGCGTGCCGTGAATTTCCTGTCGAAAGTTCACAAATAACACTTTGTTCGACTCGGGAATCGAACACGAGACCTCGCGGTGAGAGGCGCATACGCCAACCATTACACCATCGGTTAGTTCGGATAAATACAAAGTTTACTTTTTATCGACTATAACGTAGGCGGAAGCCTTCTTTCAAGATAACTCGCCACTAAAGAAGGTTCAATGTTATTTTTTTCAAGAGGTAAAAAAGGATATTACTAATTAAGACCTCAATGGACAAAGGCGAACTGGTTTCCTGTCTGGGGGCCAATTTACACGGGGTTAGCTTTGCAAGGCAATTGTCTTGCCATCTTTGTCTTTTTAAAGTCAAGGAACAAAGCAAGCATTAAAATTGCCGCAATTTAAAAGCTTGCTTTCAATTTCAAGTCTTTTTTTCAATTACTTTGAGGTCGATTAGTCTTAGCTGAATATCAGTATTTTACGTGAGCGACTGCCATCAGACCTCTACAACCCAGTACGAGGTTATACGATACTCGTTATTAGAATAGTTTTCAGATTTTCTGGTCTCTGATTATCCGTAGCGACTGTCAAAGATGTTTAAATGGCAACCGGGACCAACGACTTAACGTGCTCTCCGAGGCACTTAGGCACCCATCAACGGCCGACCGTGGTTAGCACCGCTTAACCTGCAAGTTCGATCGGTCCGTGTGGCTTTGACTTAGCCATGAGCTCCTCTGTCTGATAATAAATAATGAAATAACGTTCTTATAGTTACAAGGCTAAAATGATGACTAATATAAAATCTGATTGAAATAATTATGTCAAGTTTAACTGGATTGAGTATTTATTAGCGATCGAAAAATGGTTTTAAAATACTCACAAAAAAAATTGAAATCTGAAGTTTAAATTCCGTTTTATAAAATTTAATAAAATGTATAGTTATACATATGTCAACCGGTATTCTTACGAATCTAATAAAAAAAATTGTTCAGTAGTTAAGGCGCTGTGGAACACGCAAACATACAAACGAACATACATACATAGACTACCAAAATCATTACTATTTCTTTTGGATTCTCCGTAGTCGGGTGAAAAACAAAAGATCTACATAATGACAGAAATACCTGGGAATAATGGGCTATTTTGCCACTTAACCATAGTTCAGAATTAGAACGGTTGTGTATGGCGGACGTAAACAATATAACATTGGGGAGGCAAGTAACCTGTCTGTCCACCATAGTCTACTCCAGTGGATCCCAATTAGTGGTACGCGTACCCCCAGGGGTACGCGAGATTGCATCAGGGGGTACGCGCAGCAATCTCTAAACTAAAATCCTTAAAAAACAATAATTCAATATAGGTACCTACATTGACAAATAAAGAATCTCTATTTCTATTTCTACAAATTCCAAAAAAAAATATTTTATTTTATTTGACCCGTGTTTCCCGCGGCAAAAAGGAAAAATAATTTACGGGCGATCTGAGGTCGGGAAAGGGGTGGGGGGGATTTTAAGGGTAAAAAACGGTTCTTTTCGATTTCCGGCAAAACTAAAAGTCCTATGGGAAAAAGCTGAATGGCAAAGTTGTTGGTAAAAAAAAGATCTAAAACTTTTGTATTTACACTTTTTTCATATAACCTCAAAATTTCGGCGGCAGCGGTAGCGGCCTAATAATACCGCTGCCGCCTATTTGCTCGTCATTGTTCAGTTCGGCTTATGTCGCGTGAGCGTGTCGCTGTGCTTGTGTAGTCGGTTTTAAGGGTAAAAAATGGTTCTTTATAAATGTATAAATATTTTTTTAACTTTTATGACACGATCTTGTTTATTATGTATGTAAGAAAGGCTCTACGAAGCGAAATTTTTTTACGACCATTATTTAAGCATTTTTTTTCACTTGTTCGAGAAAATTTCGTTAATTAATAATTGTTTAACTTGTTGAAAAATTAACTTTAAGTAGAAATTCCAACGGGAATAAATTATTTATAGTATTCAAAACATACCATATTTTTTTCAAATTAAAAGAAATATATTCAATACCTTAAATAAATTAATTCATGTGCCGTACTCGCTTTTGACGCCACGCGTGCAATCTAAAAATGCCGCGCGCAGACCTATTTTCAGCGTTAAATTAAAATTATAAATAATGGAGATAGAGTTTCAAAAGTTATAAGTTTTTTGTTGGAAATTTCCTCTTCTTTCAGAATCTTATTTTGAAATTTCCTAAATATTAATCGTTAAAGAAATATTGGCAAAAACAAAATGCCATTTTTTTTTCATCTTTAATTGTTTATAACTTTTGCAATTTTTTATGTGCTAATACACTCTTTTGGCACATTTTTCTAGGCGTCATTCCGAATCCAATGAGGTATCGCACATAATTTTAAGACCAGTATCTCTATTTTGTACCATTTTCAACTTATCGAGTAGACTACCATAGCGAAGCGCCACTGCGGAGCGGAGAAACGGAATAAATATTAACCAATAGGGTTGCGTCGTTCGCAGAGCGCCGCAGCCGGTGGACAGGCAGCCTTAGACGTATATGGAGATTGAGCTAGATAAGATGTCGTACAACTATTTTTTTTGCCAAAGTATGGTAAACTATCAAAACATTTTAGAGTCAGTTTTTAAATAGTTACATATTGCTACTGAACAAATATACGACTAAACTAGACAAGGAATAGTTCTCAATGAGTGTGGTAAATTGTAGATAATATAACTGACAGACAGACGGACAGACAGTGAGTGTCGAATTCAATAGCTGTCACTCTGCTCGATTAGACGCAGTGCGCTAAACAAAACGTGCGGAAACTGTATGGAAAATAGTTTAAGCATCCTGAATACTTTTATTAAAACTGACGTGAGTTTGTAACATTATTCAAATTATAAAATACTTGATAATGCCTAGACGTATAGGCGAAACCGCGGTCGACTAAATAGATCAACATTACGTGAGTAACACCCGTATTTCATAATTTGAATCATCCTGAATACCTTCTTTTGTTTCTCCACATTTATGTGTTTACATAGCTCGTCGCGGTTTTAAAGTCGTTATCGTCCTGCTCTCGTAAATTGTTTTATGTTAGCCTAATATACAGATTGACCGAATAATTATACTATCTAATGCAATTAATTATACCTATATCCGAATCCGACCGGAATGCCAAGCAAATAATCTTTTACGCTTCATAATATTTCTTGATTTGCGGCTCCACCAGCATGCTAGTCGATTAAAAGTAGCTTGGATGTTATATAGATTGGCTATAAGCATGGCATGTGAGCCTAAGTTCATCAAAATCAATCATGTAGTTTTCGCTTGAAAGATAACAATAAGCACCCAACATCTTCACAAATGTGGGTAAACATGAAACTACCTCGATGGTCTAGTGGTTAGCGTATGCGCCTTTCACCACGAGGTCTCGGGTTCGATTGCCGGGTCGGACAAGATGTCATATTTGAACTTTCTGCCGCCAAATTCACAATAGCAGCACGGAGTTGGAATTGTGCCAGGGGGATGGCGATAGGCTAACCCACTATCTCATGGGACCTTAAAATAACAGGTAAAATGAGTGTTGTACACATCTGCCACAATCTTCCGGGTAATATAGGCGCCATGTTATAATAATATTATCTTCACAAACTTTTGCATTTATAACATTAGTAGGACTTAGATAGGAGGTTGAATAAGATATACAGCTTAAACTTATCTAGAAAGTACAGCATGGACTCCATTAAAACAAAAAAAAATATATTATATCTAGCGCAAGCTAACTGAATGCATGCAAGGAAAATATTTGACATCCCCAAAACTGTTAGGCAGTGTCGCAGTTGCGATATTAGGTACTGAAATATATTAATTCTCACTAGCAGCTCGAAATCTGGAATGGTGCCCGCAGGCTGGCAGGCACACCACAATTTCCAATTCGCAGACTTGAAATTCAACGACGAGTTGCTGTGATGTTTGATATATTGATACAGATATTATGTTCAAATACGAAGACGTTTATTCGAATACATGAAAAAGTTGAAGAAGTACTTCCTTTGGCTTTAGTCTCATTTAATTTTTCAATATTTTACTTTCACAGCAGTTTCAATACTCAACATATTTGTTTTATCACTTTTTAAAATACTCGATACATTATTATGAACAAAATTATCATTTTTTGTGGAGTGGTTAGTGTACCTGCCTGCGACACCGAGTCGCGGGTTTGATTCCCGCTTAAGACAAATTTTTGTGTGGGTTTGGTTTAGTCTGGGTGTTATAGTAAGTATTTATTTTCAAAATTCAAAATTGATTTTTTTTTAATTGTTTATTTATTCTAGTACCCATAGTACAAGGTCTGCTTAGTTTAGGACTAGATGGCGTTGTGTGTAAGTTAACGGTAACAAGTTTAACAAAATTTTATAAATCTCATTTTAAAATAATCAAATTAACAATGTTAATTTTGAAAAGTGGTGCACGTTAGTACATTTTGCCATTACCTAGGCTCATGTAACTGACTCTTCTAAAATATAACGCGTCAATATATTGTATAATTGAATTAATTCACCGATTGTAATATATGTACCTACCTGCGTTAATGATAACATAATAAAGTTTAATAATAATATTGTATAAGTTGGATTTATAATTATAAGTAAATAATGATCTAGTGAATTAAAATTCATAATGAATGAAGACATTAATGTATAGTTTGTGACTGATGCTATAATCGACTTGGTTTTAACAATTAATTATTGTATCATTACTAGATATTTGCATGTCAATATTATTATACAAAGATGTGTTGATCGCTAATCATATTTGTAACATCTAATGTACCTACCACATTTTACTGCAAATAAAGATTCTATTCTATTCTATTCTATTCTACAAACCAAGTACCTACGCCCATAAAATTAACCGGTCTAATCCGTTCCTTCACATCTGACGGCCCAGAAGGCCTTTTAATTGCTCGGCGGATTTAAAAAACGGCCTAATGACTCTTTGCCAGTAAAAATGGCCTGAGGAAATCCTTTTGCGCAAATAAGATTCAAGAAGTACCTAAAGGTGCTTAGCGAGATTTACAAACGAGAGCTAAATGCTAAAGAGCAGGTGTGTGCCTCTAGTTATACCAAATACGACGCTTGTGTCAAAATTATAACCATAATTTTACCTACGAGTATTTAGATATATTTTCCATGCACGCTAACGTATTTACAACTTCTTTAATACAAAATATCAAGTAAATTAAGGAATGAATGAACGTATTCGCAAACTTTGCCTTTTGTTGCATGTTTTTTCTTAATTGAGTTGCAAAAGATTTTCTTAAATATTTAATGAATATTTTATGGATTACGTTGTGAGTGCACACTTAATCACTGATAATTTATCACATTATTGTAATTTATTTTTAATGTGTAACTGTTTGTTTATCCCTACTAAATAAATAGAATAATTTTCTTTATTTACATAGATATATTATGTTGGATCTTAAACTAAACTAGTCTAATACTAATAACTTAATCTAAACTTAATAAGTCACTGTCAGAAGGCCTCGTACCCAAAATGATGGCAGCATTACCGCGTTGTATTACGATACTTAGTCGCAGGCCGAAAATAAGCCTGCATTTTGAGAACGAGTTTCCTCTGTTATACCTAAATGACATTATTAACATAAAAAAGTACGTATCTTTCACAATAAAATGACTATAGTATTAAATTAGATAAAAGGAACACATAATATACATAACATAACATAACATCAAGCCTTTATTACCCAAAAGAGTGTGGCAGAGGTGTACGGCACCCACATTTCACCTGTTATGTTTAGGTCCCATGGGATAGGGGGTGAGCCTATCGCCATCCACCACGCACAATTCCAACTCAATGCAGCTATTGTGAATTTCCTAAAGAAAAGTTCACAAATAACACTTTGCCCGACTCGGGAATCGAACCCGAGACCTCGCGGTGAGAGACGCATACCTTAATAGACCATCGAGGCAGTTCATAAACTTTATCATGTAAGGACTAAGTGATTTTTAATTGACTTGTTAAGCAGGTGAGCCGGGGCAAAGGCAAGTATTTTAAAATATTTTATTTTTATAGTGACGGTGGATTTCGGCGCTTGTAGAGTGGCAGTGTTCTATAAAAAGATCTGTAAAGTGCATTTAAAAGCTCATCCCGAATATTGCCTATCTATAATTAATCATGCCGTCAGTAACAACAGTAGCTCGCTGTTGCAGTTTTTTTTTTTTTTTTTATTACCTGACAGCCGCTTTAATTGTCTGCTCATTATGGACTAATGAAGTAAAATAAAATGCTCAGTAACGCAACTTAACTAAAGTTCTTTGTATTATATTAATGAATACTAAATCCTTTTTTCTGATTACGTTTCTCTTACGACTGTTATTTTTCTAGTTGGTGTGAAGCTCTGTAAAATTAGAAGATTTTGAGAAAAATTATTAATGTTGCTAACATTTCCACGTATTCGCAATTTGCATCGCGGCAAATAGCGAATTAATTCGCAGTGCACCATCCTTATATTCAAAACGATCACTGTAACCACACGAACTCGCATCGTCGCAATTCTATTAGCATCGCGTTAGTATTTTGCATGAGAATTTGCACCGAAGTTCAGGTAGTAAGGTAGCAGGCTAAGCGTAAACATGGACATCGTGTTTTGATCACGTATACCCGAGTACACGGCAGGGACAGTGCACTGAGTCGAGTTTTGTGAAAATCAACTGTACGCAGTAGTAAGTTGGGTCTAAATGAAATGTCACGGGCCACGTGCTTGTTCTGATTGGTCCTAGAGGTGCATCACTAATTTCGGCAGCTAAATTCACCGCATAGACTAGATGTTTGATTTTGGATTTGAATCGTCAGTACTTTAACCGAATGCAGTCACACTACATCTCTATCAAGCGTAACAACACGACATTTTGTTGTTATTTAGTTAAGTGGCTTTGTATCTGAAATTACTACGGAATAAAGATTTTATTACTTATTATTATTGGTGGACATTTAAAAGTAATAAAAAGTAAAAATTATTTATTATAACACCAAAATGGTTATTAAAAATAAAAATCAAAATAAAAAAAAATCGAATTACAGTGCCTTTATACTACATATACAAGTTGCAACTGAGTTCATATGTCTCAGACTTGCTATGCTATGATGGTGCCTAAAAGGCCACAGCTCAACATATTGTTGCCAGAAAATTAGGCAAGACTTGTGTTTTATGCTAACTTATATCGGACTACAGTCTCGGCATTTCGGTATGCATGAGTGGGGCCGAAGCCAACAGCAGAGAGGCCCAATAAACAATTTATAACTATGATCACACCACATTATACAATAATAACATAACATCACGCCTATATATCCCAGAAGGCTGATGGGGATGAGCCTATCGTCATCAACCGGGCACAATTCCAACTCCGTAAGCTCACAAATAACACTTTGCCCAAATCGAGAATTGAACCCGAGACTTCGCGGTTAGAGGCGCATACGCTAGAGGCTAGACCATCGAGGCAGTAATATACAATATATATATAATTTCTGAATGACAAAGGCTTGAAGTGGCACTAAAATAAACTTTCAAAGAATATGGAAACTAGATGGTTTAAATCTAGAAATCTAGGACCAATCCTGTGTTTGGAATTGAGAGCATCAGAATTTTAAAATAGATGCCGGATTTAATGGTGGCTAGACGGGTGAGAGGCTATTGGCTCCTAGTTTAGAATACAGATTTGTTTAACCTACATTTTTCTTTTATATTATACTATCTTACGCTTGCGGCTCCAATCACGTCTATTTTTAACACTTGGTACGTCACTCAATAATAGTAGATATATATAATAATAGTAGTAGGATTTTAGATTTACCTGTATAAAATGTGGACGGATGTTTTAACTACGAAGGTTACTCAAATAACTGTTCGCTGCGTTCTATCGTAATTGAATTTTGCATAGGTAATTAAATAAAAAAATTAAACTGGAAGTTTTGTGGTTGGTATTACTTTTCAGTAGTTTCAGTTTACCTGCGGGGTATTCACCGATTAAGGTTAGACTCCCGAGCGCCGTGTTTTAACTTTATTATTATTGAGTTTTGGAACGAAGTTCCATATCGCGCGTTGCGAAAAAATTAAGACCAAAAGTAGTAACGATAGTTTTTGCTATAGTTGTAAGCCGTGCGGCGTGCGCGTGTTTCTCTGTCTGTCTGTCTCTCTCTCTCATAGAAACCAAGCCAGGTTTTCGTTTCGTCTTTCTATTTCGCATTAAACAGTGAGGTGTCGCAACGATTATTTTTGTTAAGTGTTTACAGGTTTTTTGTACATAATAAATAATAAAAAATAATAACAATACTGAATCCTGACAGTGATTCTGCACAAGTTCCGGGTATTGCTGATGGATCGAAACTTCGTTCCATCCGGTCGTCCCTTGACACCTCACAAGTTTTTTTTATTCGTTTTTATAGACAAATCATATCTTAATCACTAAAATGCATCTTTGTTCGTGGCTATTTCGTAATTATTTTATAATTAATTATTGAGTTACATATAACCTCGAAATTTTTTATATTAATTTTGAACAAATAATAGATAAAAACTTGATCGTATTATAAAGTTAAACCCATAATACTTTTTTATGGAAAACAGCCAAGCACTTTTTCCCCCGACTAAGAACCAACGACACGGTTTTCTCCCGCGCCAACGACGGCTGTACCGTACCGGGAGGTACCGTAAACCGTGCTGAGCATCGATTAAGTTTTTAGCGACTTGAAAAAAAGGAGGTTATATTGAATTAATATCCTACAGTAGTTGTGGGCAAAAATCACGTCGTAAGTTTAAGTTTAACATAGAGGTTTGTCTTAGTTTGGGTGTTTTTATGTAAAATAAGAATGCATTCACAAAAGAAAAGTATTAATGTATTAGTATCAGTTATTCTAGTACCCATAGTGCAAGCTCTTCTTAGTTTGGGACTAGATGGCGTTGTGTGTATGTTGTGTAATATTTATTTATTTATTAAGCTTAAGTTTAGTAAGGCGTATATAGTTTTACTCTTTCACCAAAATCGTTCATGCTTAGTTAGATGTGTTTAATCATATCTACAACCTTTTTAAGATGCCATCCACCTAGCTAACTACCATCCGGGCATCGGATTATGAATAAACTTGGTAGTATTAAAATTGCGGATTTTTACACGCAAACGGTTGGTTATGTCTTACCTTGTAATATAACTATTTATGAAAACAGTATTTGTGGTGCACGTAAGTGGTACACTTTTTCCTTTAATATGAGGATATAATGAGCAAAGATTGTTTGTGTGTTTGTACTGAATAGGCTCCAAAAGTACTGGACACAGATATAGATCTACATAGATAACGCAAGTATCACGATTTGTATTGAAACCAAGCGGGCTAACTTTTTAATACCTTTTGTGACGTCACAGCCGATATTTAGTGACGGGAAATCCAAACCGATTCAAAGACACTGATGCCGCCGATGCCAATCCGCCCAGTACGTTCAACTGGAGCCGTCCGCTATGATTTTCTCTGACAAAAGACGCGCGTGGACTGAACTTAGAGGCGACCAACCTCGACGCTTGGTCGGGGTTGAGACACGCGAAGTACATCTGTATCTGTGGTACTGGATAGTGATAGTTCAAAACCGTAGGAAAAGCATATGTTACTGTTTATTGACATATGTACCACGTGATTGGCCGCGGACAGAAGCTAGAGTAGTATAATAGACCTAACACAGGGTATATTTTTATTTATTACTATCTTTGTCCGCGTGGAATTCGTTGTATTGAGTAGTAGCTGTTCCCGCGCTTTGACCCGCGTACAACCTTACTGCTCTGCTCCCGTGAAGTTTAGCGTAATGTTAAATATCTAAAGACCTCTATTAAGAGTTACAATAACAAACAGAAAAAAAATATTATAATTCGACCGGTTGTTCTCGAGATAAGCTCTATTAACAAACAAATTAACTTTCTACCGCGGTTTCATCTGCATGGTAGGTAAATCGATAAAAATTACCTATGTTAAGCGTTTTTTAGTCAGTCAGTTACCTGCATCTTAAATTTAATTAAAATCGGCCCTGCCGTTTATAAGATTAGCCGATTAAAACAGACAGACAGACAAAAATATAAAAACTGTATTTTAGGCAAATGTGTCATGCAAATAACTATATCAACTTGAAAAAGCATTGTTATTTTGATATTTAAAACAGACACTCCAATTTCATTTATTTGTTTTGATTATAGATAATATTGATTTTATTATCCTATAAATACAGCTACCATTTAAAAACACACAATATAAACAGATACTATCATGAATTAAGGAATATCGAATATTTATAACAACCCAATAAATTTCATTCAATTTTCCTCTTGAAGCAATAAAAAAAGACTCTTTAGTGAGGCGTGTTTGAAAGCCGATGGGTATTGAAAAGTCATTGATAACACCTCGATTTTTCATAGAGCTTCCGCACGATATTTTTGTTTATCAACATCGGATTATTTTTTATTAATTGCCAAAATATTTAATTTTGAAACGCGTCTGTCAATGATACATACCTACTATATCATAATATCACCCAGAAAAGTGTGTCAAAGGTGTTTCTTTTTGTTCTTTATACGATATATGAAGCGTGTAGTATTCCTCATGGTAACTGGTAACTGCAACTGTAGATGCGTCGCTTCATCTGAGGCTTATGGTGCTATACCTCATGAACCAGTAGTTTCAGGGCCTGATCTTATCACCAAACCCGAAATTAGTAGTGCAAGCACTACTATTTGGCGGCAGACAAAAGGTAATACAGTGATGCTTTCGTCCCCAAGCTCGTTCACCATAGCTCTACCACCATACCGATATTTATTACTAGCTTCCGTTCGTAGCTCCGTCTGCGTGGTACGTATAAAAAATAAACTATATTATTCCTAGGGTCTTTAAGTCTCGTCACACCATTTTTTATTAAGATCAGTCTAGTAGATTCGAAAATTGTTGGGTACCAACAAACAAACAAATAATTTCTCTGTATAAAATAAGTGTAGATTACATTACTACATTTCACCTGTGATGTTCAGGTCCCATATACTACGACACTAAACATCCCATATACACGAACGTAATGTTATGTTAAACAGCTTACAATTGACATCTGGAGTGGTATACTATGAGGATCTCGTATCGAACAGAATAAATTGCCGTGCATTTAGCCGTTTCTGCCATACCCTATTATATAGCAATCAAATTTAGGCCCCATAGTTTTGTCACTGTCCGTGGTGTCTATACTCTTTCCATTTAGACACTTTGTCTATATTTGGCATTACTCAGTCTCCCGCTTTGCTTTGGAGGGAAGTAAAGATACATACTTTCCAACTCCATCTATATACTTCTGATTAAATTCGTTGCGGGTTCCAAGACAATTTTATCTCTCCCTGGGATTGCCCGTGTGTCATGCACGGTGCCTTTCAGTTGGTTACCGCTGTAGATCCTGGCGTCACAGGAGTCACAGTGGTGGGCGTGTGGGTGGGATTATATCCCGTAAAAAAAATACTACGACACTACTGAAAATTGCCTGCTATAACGGAAACATGCCAAAAGGCAGTTTTGTCGGACAAGGTAATCAAAACTCACAATGTGCGGTCGTATACCGCTAAACCAACGAGGCAATCAACGCCAACATACTCACGATATTATTTTGTAGCAAATCAATAAAAAAAGTAATATGAACGTTGTGAAAATATATTTGTATTTGTAGAATTTCAACGACCATGCCTCTTTGATTAACGACACGCTTTGCACGCGAATGGCAAAATGGGGAATGCCAATTCTATCCAGGAATGAGGATCGATCCGTTCAGCCATAGTTCACATACGTAAACATTATGAAAGGTGAAATTACGGTGAATTAAGTTGAAGTCGTGGGCTTACTTTTAAGGAGAAGCACTATTAGCGAATCTAGCGATACTGATTATGACTTTTACTTTAAATTGCGAGCTCCTGTACGTGGCTCCAACTCAAACAGCACTTAATCAATATTGAGAGGAAATGAAAGCAAATATATATGCGCAGCGTCAGCAATACGCGCGGGGGCGCGGGTGGGTAAATTGCTCCGCGCATCTATGATTTGACAACTAGTTTTTTATGAAGATGCCTGCCAAAGTCTAGTTCATTTAGTTTATTGTCAAAGCTCTACTCGCTTGACAGCTACGTCGATAAAAATAATCTAGTTCATTAACTATTTGACTAAATGACTAATTTATAAATGAAAGAGAAGTAAATCTACGTAAAAATATCTTCACAAACCGCAAATTTTCACGTTTATAATATTAGTATGACACAATAGAGTAGCAACAAATCAATTAAAATATTATACCGCGAAAGTATCTTTGTATCAAAGGATTCTAATGTCTACAAATCTCACTGTATTAAATCATATCTGGCAGAGGGGAGAACAATGTGATTGTTCAGTTTCATCGGCCACAGCCTTTTTTGTTCTATTCAGTCGTTATTGACTACGACAAAACGGTCAATTCACAACGACGGAAATTATTTGCTATTCTTACCTTTATGAGCATTGTTGCGCAGTATCCTCTGTATCTCCCCAGCTTCCGACCCGCTTTCCGACTCCGAGCAAAGCGAATGTCCACCGGCACAAACAGGAACAATTTTCTTGTTTTGTTTCGGCTTTACATTTTGTACTGCACCAATAACACTAGTTGTCCGTATAGGCGGTCGCGGAGGTACTCGCGACTGAGCTTCCACCACGTTTGTTGGGTTTGCTTGTCTATTTCTCACATAATAATCACTCACTGACTCACTGTCACTTTTAACTTCACTACCGATTATCGAATATTTTTCCTCAAAGCTTACGCGTTTCATTTGTCCCATCATATTGCGACTTTCAAGAGTTGCCGCGCGTTGATAAATTGGCATCTTCTCTTGCGGCATTAACTGTTTTCTCGTAAGTAATTTTTCCGGGTGACGGTAAATAATTTCAGGATCTTCATATGAAGGTCGACTCTTAATGAACGAGTCTGTTCGTCTCTCAGGTGCTCCTCTTGTAAAAGGTGAGGAAGCATAAATCGGTTGGTTCATGTTGTAACTCTTCAGATCTTGCCCACGAGGCAGGCTACAACTTCTTGGTTCCATTACGGATGAAAATGAATTCGGTGTGCTGCGATTCGAATTGGTTTTTCGCACAGGACTCCTCAAGGAAGAGTTTAGCGATTGCCTGATTAGATAATCATCCTCCTTTTGCTTTAACTCTTTCAATTTTTGCCAATAGAACGCTTCCACTTTTTGTCTAGTTTTTTCTCTGTCGATAGAATCTTGTTTTGTATTTTCTTCAGGTGTGGAAGTCATCCTCTGACTGTATTCAGGTCTTGGCGATGGTGTTGATTTATTACGTATACTTGCTCTACTCAATGAGTTTCTTTTCTCTTCGCTCTCAATCATGGCTTTCCTTACATGCTCGTATGGAGAAACGGTTTTGGGCATATTAGGTATTTTATGAATTAATGGCATTGGCGAAGTTGGCGCTGAATAATTATATGGCTTTTTTAAACTTTCTTCTTTGACGCTAGCTCTGGTGTCGACTTTTTTATCGCTTTCATTTTCCTGCTTGCTATCGAAGGATAAACTACGAGCTCTGGTTGGCTGAATGGTTCGAACCTCCGCTTCCTTTTTAGGTGATATCAAAAATTTTGTGCTCACTCGTTTGATTTCCGCTCCAACCGACGCTGGATGAGCCTGAGCTTGCGAGGCTCGGTAGATTTCAATTTCGTCAAGTGGCGATATTTTATCAGAGAGCTTCTCCAAGGAATGGTAATACACGTCAGGAAACGGCGCGGGATCGTTATGTCGATTCGAGGACTGCGGCGAGTGACCGGAGTCGTGCGGTTTCGGTGGTACTTGCGGTCTCGCTGCGTACTTTGTGTAGCCTATATTTATCGCTTCGTCAGTTTCGTTCATATCGATCGATTTGTATTTCGCGCTGTCCGAAACAAGAGTGCTACTAGAAGAATTATGACTTGACATGTCATTACTTTGCGTGTCGTTATCACTCTGAATACAATGCGCCGATAAGTTTTCATATATTCGTTCATTATCATCTGTTCCTTGAGTGTTTTTATCAGATTTTATCGTTCGAGGATTCTGATATTGATTACCTTTTGAAGATTCCGTTGCACCTTTAAAACTTGTTGGCGCTTCCTTTTTTGAGTTTTTTTCTTTAGATTTAGAGAAAAATAGATTCGGAAATAGCTTTCTAAAGCTACCTACTCGTTTTTTATTGCTATCTCCCATTTTCAAACTTGCGACTCTGATGTGAACAAAAGTCAACTTCTTATTGTTACCTGAAATAGAAAGAAAAATAATGAAATAGATAAATCTATCCACAATGTCATGTAATTTTTGCCTTTAAAATAACAATAATTACAGTTATGATCAAAATTCCATATTTGGTTACCGTTTTAACTTCTATTAGAGGCACGTACAGAGAAACATTCAGCTTTTATAAAACGACGTAAGTCGGGTGGCTACAGGCTCCTTGGCTATCAATTTAGTATAAGTATGTATGTATAACAAACAGTGAAATATGTAGATATTCCTAGTCAAGAACATTCAACAGAATAATTAATTGATTAATTTTACATCAATGCCCGTAGACAACTGTTTAACTATTTTTTTCAGAATAATTTGATTGTAATCAATCATTTTATAAGTCTCACTCTCAGCATTCTCCAAATACGGATCCTATGAATATAACATGCAGGACTACATACATATCACAAACCTCTCCCACCTTAATCTCCTGTCCTATGTGTCCTAATATCTGCATAATGGAAGTGCTACCATACTGAGCTAATAACATTTGACTTGACTAAGCCATCGACACGATTGAAGATGATTCATATCCTGTAACACATATCTCTAGAACTAGTAAGGTTACTCAATGACTCGACGGGTGTATCTGGTAAGAGCTGCAATTTCCGTTCACAAATCGAAGTCGGCAGTACGTTCGTAACGAAATCGGAAACTGCCCTAGATCAGTCAAATTAGTGCTACAGATGTACTAAGTAAACTTCCTCGGGGTACTATCTGAGCTAATTACTTATCTGATTTTTTTCAGGAAATTATTTAGAGAAGAGCGACAGATGGCGATAGGCACAAACCCCTATCGCATGCGGCCAAAGCATAACAGGTGAAATGGGATCGACAAACAACACACCTCCATCAAAGAAATACGTGTTGTTCTTGACAATAAGATCCCAGATAAGTGAGGTAAGTGAAACGGTAATAAATTCTATTAAAGAAATACCCCGAAGGAAGAAATGCGATATTCCTGGCGAAAATAACGTTATTAGCGAATAAAACTGCCATAAAAAACATTGCTTATTTAGGAAACACCTTGTATTACGCCCTAAGCTACCAGGTGCGAATTCAGGGTCAAAACACGGCAATATCTTCTTTTATTGCGAAATTCTTATTGCTTGCAATATTCAAGGTCGCTTCAGCAGGCATATTCAGAAGCGTATGAAACGTTTCAGAATCAAAAGCTTTGGATATTAGCTTTGGATCAGCTTGCTTTCTTCAAGTAATATTTTAACGTCAATAGAAAAATAATCTACAAATTAATCTAGAACAAAACTTCATTGTAAATTGCAAAATGCAACACATCGGCAGAGTGAAGACTGCGACGTAAAACGACCCGTGCCTGTAATTTCAGGGTACCAACCAGATTCTACTCGCGCCTTCGTCTGCCTAGTCCGACTAATTCTATTAATATCATTAATGAGAAAGTTAGTGAGAATGATGTGTAAGTCTGAATGTCTGGATGTTTGTTACTCTTTCACGCAAAATCTACCGAATCGATTTTGATGAAATTTGTTACACAATAGAAGTTTGAATCAACATAATCAATTAGGATACTTTTATCGATCAACTTCTTTTCATCTTGATTTTATGCTTTCTTTGTGGCCAAATCCACTCAGCAGATTTTGTTGTCAATAGGCATCAAATAATATCAGACATCCGAAGAGCTCAAGAGCTAAGTCGAAATCGCGCGGACCGATCGTTCTTGTAGGTTAAGCAATACTAACCGCGGTCGGCCGCGGATGGGTGACCTCCCTTAACATAACGAGTTTTCCTCCGTCCCTCGGCGAGCACGTTAAGCCGTCGGTCCCGGTTGCCATTTGGACATCTATGACAGTCGTTACGGTTAGTCAGAGGCCAGAAAGTCTGACAACTAGTCCAACAAAGAATATCGTATTATCACGTACTAGGTTGTGGAGGTCTGATGGCAGTCGCTACACGCAAAATACTGATATTCAGCTAAATACGTTAGACTAGAAGCCGACCCCAATGTAATTGGGAGAAGGCTCGGCAGATGATGATCCGTGCAACGCGTCACAATCACAACCTACACGTTTACAATATGAGAAAAATTCAATGAGGCGCAAAAATGCCTTTGTCAACAAACGTGCTAACTGGGTAGTTGGTACATCTACTAGGTCACGTCATGCTACAGCTTAATTCTAAAGGTAGGTAGGTATATGTTTAAATCGATGTTCAATCATGGCTTGGAAGCCCGCCAACTTAATTTTAATACGACATTAAAGGAACCGTGATAACTTCCACAACGGACACATTGGCCACGTTTTAACTTTAGGGTTGTGCTCTTGTTGGAGATAAATGTAGCAAAATAGTACCGCGCGTGTCTTTGCCCGCGTGGTACCTCGATAAAATATAGTCTATGGGTTATTTGCTGCTGCGCGCAGCTTCGCCTCCGCGCGTTAGGTGTGTATGTTAATAACAAAAAGTCTATGTCTTTCCTTAGGTCTTGAACTATCTTCATTAATTATTCATACCAAGTCTACTCTCCCGACTCCAGGATTTTCAAAGAAATATTTCAGGTAGACGCCTGCGGCGGTCTCTGGTTTCCAGGCGCAAAAAGCAATGCAGAAACTGCATTCCACTACTTAAAAAGCTGCGGACGCCCATGAATATTAAAATTGCAACCCAATTACGTTAGTACGGGCAACACAATACCGATTGCTCTCTCTTAATTTAACGACTTATACTACTCTTAATTAAACACTGTAAGATAAACCTGTATTGGCAGGATAAGCATTATAATACACATTAAAAAAGTGGCAGCTGTATTATTTTTTGAAGTGTAACTTGCGTGTTAAATTCGGTCAGGTCGGATAAGATTTATCTGGAACCTCTGAAACAAGCCCTAAAGTCAAGAAATTGGCAGTCGCTAAAACATCATAAAATAATATTGTGATTTTTTTTTAATAAATCTAAATTGGAAATTTACACCAGCACTTTTCAATTGTTGTTTCACAATTCATTTTTATAGCTGGAATTTTACTGCGGAAACATAATTTCATAGAATATCTCAGTATAGCACAATATAAATTGGCATTTTCCAAAATGTTGTTCAACAAACATACCCTGTATTTCTTCACGTTTATATTCTGCCTATTGTACCTTGCAAATGCTGTAAGTATCCATTATTTAACTAGTTATTCTTATAAGCTAGTCAACCGTTACCCGATACAAAATATATCAAAAACTGGGTAAGTATACTGACTAGATTTAAAGAGATGAGTAGATTTAGTGACAGTTTAACTTTCAATTTTAGTAACGGTCAAATTCTGGTAAATTTTCCTTTCATGCGAAATGGTCACTCTAAGATTAAAATATTGCAAAGGTTTCACGGTATAACAATACCTAGTAGGTACTCGGAGAAAATTAGGGATTTGCAAGCAGCATGTTGTATGTGGTTTAACCAATTGTACCGAAGATAGCGAAGAGTATAAAATATCATTTCAGTTTAATGGAGATGTTCTTTCAAGAATTTAATCGACACAGTAAAGGTAGGTAGACACCCAAGTATCACGACGCATACGATAGGTTATGGTAACATTTCTTTTTTGTTGCAAATGACACTCCCAGAGGCCATTTTTTTCAGTGCACAGTATGCGCCGCGCGTCAATCTCATGAAGAGCCCCAAGAAAAACTAGTAAAGCTTATGCTCCCTCAGGGGAAACACCTATACCGCATGAAAGACCATTCCTCACCATACTAAAACAAACCCTTCAAACTGACTCCATAGATATTGGCAATTTCAATCAAAAATTCCATTATGACTATTAAACTTTGATTCGTGTTTTGGATTTTCATTTTTCAACTTTCTGTATGATATTTTCTAACAGGCACAAAGGATGCCTCGCGAAAAAAAACAACTACAGTCTAGCCCTGTGAAGAAGCCGACTGCACTAGCGCCACCTATAGTAAACATATTGTCTCAATTAAAGAATAGCGAGCTTTTGAAAGTGAAGGGGAACTATGAAATGCTTTTGAAAAATCTGGTCAGAAAGTTTCAACCCACCACTTCGACAAAACGCCGCCTGCGAAAGTGTAACAAAGGGAAATAGCGTGTTAATATGAGTCTATATTGTTTTAATAAATAAAGAACATGATTATTGGCAATTTATTTTCCTTTGAATAACATTAATGTCTATATAGGTAACGCGCGAGATTCAAGGCCTTACTAATCTAGTTTCTATTCGAATAGGACATCAAATTCGATTGCCGTCTTCTTAGTGTTTCATCCGCTCATTAGTTACTTATATTTCATAATAAAAATATGTAGTTAACATACATACATAACATCACGCCCATATTACCAAGAATGGCGTGGCAGAGGTGTACAACACCCACACTACCTGTTATGTTTAGGTCTTATGGGATAGGCAGTGAGCCTAACGCCACCCACCGAGCACAATTCCAAATACGTGCTATTGTAAAGTTCCTGATAGAAAGTTCACAAATAAAACTTCACCCGACCCGGGAATCAAACCCGAGACGTGCACGCTGCAAGAGGCGCATACGCTAACCACTAGACCATCAAGGCAGTTCATCCATTGTTAAATTTCATGATATTACACGCCGATAAGTGCAGTTTCATAATACAAGACAATTATAATTGCAATAAGGTAACTTCTACAATACTATATTCTATGTATATTTTCTGAATAGACACAGCGGCAGCATCGCGAAGAACTGCCAAGAATTAAACTAGTGAAGACGTCTTCGCAATTTTCAAAGCCTGTAGTAGAGGTATTGTCTAAATTAAACAATATCATCTCGCAGCAGCTTATAAAAGCCAAGGGGAACTATGAGATGCTCTCGAAAAATTTGGCCAGGCGGTTCCAATAGAAATGCAAGGCCAAGTGTAATGAAAATCATTGAATTGTTTGTACTCTGTCTGTATTATTGAAATAAATAAAAAAAAACATATTAAATTAATGTGATTATATTTCTTTCATCAATTCAATACATTTGTGTGTATCACTTTGAGAGTATCAAGCGAGATTTTATGTCCTTTTTTATAATTTGCGTGTAAAAGTTTGTAAAAATATTTATATGACTGACTACAAAATAAGCCTAATTTTTTAAAACCACAAACTTGTAAGCTGAATGGGTGGTCTAAAGTCGCCTACTGTACATAAAATTTCAATAGGTACACGTAGCTTCTGTAATCTACCACAGAATACTGCCTATTAGGCAGCTATCACTTGAGGTTACAGCAAGCATTTCAGACCCTACACGCATATATTTTCATGAAAATTTTACAGATTTGACTGCTTTCCTCCGGTCTCTTGTTAAGTAGCAACAGAAAGCAACCTCGGAAGAAAAGGAAGATTTTTGTTCGGCAACAATAAAAATAGAAGACAGTTATGCCGAAGAAAGCGAGGAAAATCAAGAATCTAACTTTGATGAATTTAAGACTGTAAATTGCTTTTCGCTTGATAAACAACACACGCACACGCACAACAAAATTTTGGTCTTTGTTTCGTTTAATACGCCGTTGACCGTCGCCTTTATCGTCATATAATACTGGGAATTTAACAAACGATCCATAAAGCATTATTTTCTGAGTTAAATTGTTCCGCTGCCGTTACATACAAATTAGACAACATACACCATAACATGCCCTTTCTACTTCTTTCGTCTGCAAAAACGGTCTGACTGAATGAATGCGAAATACATTTCTGAGTCAAATAGTTGTTGTTTGTGACCGTGGGGAATGTCAATGCGAATCGATTCGTATGTAATTTGCCATGGCGCTAGATTTCCAGTCTATATTGCACGTTTGTTGTTATTGCTATGCGATTTGCACATTCTTTGGCCGTTACCTGATTAATCGATGTTGGAGCGGTGCAGTAGAATATTCTATTTCAATGCGTTCTTTTGTTTCGATACCGAGCGAGCGCCTGATATTTCTATTAGAATATTTCACCGCAGCACTCCCGCACTGATTAGACAGAAAAGTTCCTTAGGTTACATTTTTGTCGTCAATTTATATAGTCGTTTCTATGTGTTACGGTTTTAAAGCTAAACCTCAATTTAAACCTGAAGTAATATAGAAGGGTAAAAAAAAAAAAAAAATTGTTGCTCAATAGTCGTAAATGGACTGCAATTGCGATAAATATTTATACAAGTCGTAAATGTCTACTATACTCTGCATGGACATGTGGTAAAGTTTTAACTATTATAAACTTGCGTACAATTGGAATGAACACGATGGCTTCGCCGCACGCTGGGCCTGCCCTTAGCACAAGTTTTAATAGTTTGTTCAAACCGCGAAACTGCCAGTTTATATCCATTCAACATTGTATAATGACCGCAAGGGATGCTGGTGGGATATATTTTTTTTTTATACTACGCCCACAGCGAACGAACGTGTAGTCCAACTGATGGGAAGTGGAGTACAGTCCATGGACATTAACAATCCACAAAAGCAGATTATAGATGCGTCACTGCAGCTGAGGACTACGGTGTTATGCCTCATGTGCCAGTAATTTCAGGGCCTAATCTCACCACCAAACCGGAACACAGTAATGGAAGCACTACTATTTGGCGGCAGGTTAAAGGTGAGACGGTGGTGCTGCCGCCGCCCTCGAGTCATTCACAAGAGCTCTATCCGACCAGTATGTAGAATACTATTTCATGTACTGTTTAACAAAATATTTGTCAAACATTACTATGCAGTACAAGAATTTGCTGATATGTATCTATTTTTAAATTAATATTTGACTAGACTTTTAAAAATGTTTTGTCCATGCTTTTTGTATAGCCCAATAGCTTATATAATATGTATTTAAATCCTAGGGAGCGTAGGTGAGCGCAGTTGAACGTATTCGAAATCGCTGAAAATACTGGTTTGATTAAAATAATTATTTTAAAATATGATAAAATACTACTATTAAACATGACGCTATAACCCACAGGAGGGAAGCAGTAGGGAAACAGCGGTGGTCAACTAGTGTACAATAAATAATATGTATGTTTAAAAAATATATAATTGATGAGCAACTAAAATATATATTTTTATTTTTAATCAGTTATGTTGACTTAATTCTACTCATATATAAGTATTTACAAGTAAAATAAGAAGACACGATATTTATGATAAATCGTTCAATACATTCGCGACACTATGCAGCGCCGCGATCAAAACTGGTCGACGAAACCAACATCATACACATAATGAAAAATAATTAAAAAACAGTGTTCCTATAAAACACAACATTAAATTGACACCCATAAATGATAAATACTAGACAAGAGAATTCTCATTCGACACTAGCATTATTACAATTAAATGCGAATGCCCGAATCCTGTTACGAGATGGCCTTTGGGCAAAACACAGAAACTTTGATTATATAATTCACAGAAATAATGGAACTAAAGCCGAAATTCCCCGTATTTTAGTAAGGCCTCGCTTTGAATATTCGATGCGGAGCGTTCAAACGTAGGTGGTTCAACCATTTTGGAAGTTTAATAATTTATCAATTTGGGATCAGATCGACTCGGAGCTCGTAGTGTTTCTATACTTAAGAATAGCCAAGGAATTTGGCTATTGGCTAAAGGTGTAATATCGCTTGAATGTTTGGAGTAAGAAATGCCATAATGTAACTTTCGTATGAAGGTGCGATGGTAGGAAATATCCGTAAGTAACGCTATTTAAGTAATTGAATACTGGTTGGCATTTAAAAATCGATAGCAGTTCAAGATTTATAGATTCATACCATTAATTTTTATAGGCCCCAGGACCCGCTTGAACTCATCAAACAAATAATAATAGATTTAAAATACATACACATACAAATTACAATGATTTGAATAACCGGCATAGGTATTCCATAAATGGAATCGCACGAACTTAAAATTTCTGTGAATCAAATATCGACCGTATTTATTTGAAGGTAAGCAAATTTGGTGCTGTGCAGTAAATTGGCGCAACTGACAATTTCCCTTACAGAATCGCGCCACGGGCTCCGACCTATTTTAATCCAACCGTTTAAAATCAGATTAAAATCAATCAATGTACCAGCTCCGATGGGTCATGGGATGGTGATGGGATCATGAGAAGAGACAGTGAGAAAGTCATGTGCAATATTTATTCAAAAATATTTTGATTATGAGTAAATTTCATTGTTAAATTTAAAAATTATTGCAGCCAAAATACAGCGACCAAAAGTATAGAATATTAAAACAAATTGAATAGAATTCTTAGTCAAATAGAAAAAAACTTTCCAAGTCGGACGCCCGCACGTAGGGTTCCGTACCACTATACATCTTAATAAATGTTTTCTTTATTCTTTATTATATTGGAGTTGATTGAATGAAAGGTAAAATGCTGTTCACGATTTATAATGTATTAAAAAAACTAATTATTAGATCTCGTTCGAACCAATTTTCGGTGGAGGTTTGCATGCTAATGTACATTATATATTATTTTTACATTTATCATTCCCTTATTTTAGAAGTTACGGAGGGGGAGGCGACACATTTTTCCACTTTGGAACCGTCTCTCGCGCAAACTATTCAGTTTAGAAAAAAAATATAGTAGAAACCTCAATATCATTTTTAAAGACCTATCCATAGGGGATCCACACGTATGGGTTTGATGAAAAACAAAATTAGAGTTTCAGTATGGGGAAACCCAAATTTTTTTTTTCTATTTTTGTATGAAAATCTTAATGCGGTTCACCGAATACATCTACTTACCAAATTTCCACAGTATAGCTACAGTATAAATATGTACAAACAGTACGGAAACTGCCTACAAACGTTCGAAACGGCACGCACACATAAACATGCACACCGACGAGCTCTAACCTAAGCGATTGTCGCGGTGCTCTCAGTAGCGAGTGCCGCGTGGAAGCGAGTGGTCACGTTTAAAATTTCGCCGACCACCAGATGATTTTGTTCAATATATCGAGAAAATGGATGAAATTTTTCGTTATTGCTTTAAAAAACAACACATAAACTGCAAAGTAGCTGAATTCATTTACAAGGAATTAGACAAAATCACTTTTATAGTACCTTGTCCTTGTTTATTTAAAAAAGCTGTTTTTAGGAATGAGAATTAACACAATTAAATTTAACAATAAATAATTTCGTGCCTAACTTAATTAAGTAAATTATTTGTAACTTTTACCCTTTTAGCCCTCTCTTTTATTTTAATTTGTAATGTTATGTTAAATTACATTTTGTACGCCGCGTGCTATAATATTTAGATAAATATCTACAAAACAAAAACAAAGATCTACAAGTTGTTATATGTCAATATGAAACTGTGTATCGTATTTTGTTGAGATTAACCGTTTGTTAACTAGTTATTCCAATACGATTGAATGATGATCACTAAAAAACATTTTTTTTTTCATAAAAAGTCAATATCAAAAAGTTTGAAAGTGTCAACCCTATAGCTTCAATAGAGCGTAGGTAATTATTTTATGAAATAGGCTTAGTTTCCATACTGTTACATATTTATACTGTGGTATAGCTCTTATAATTACGGAAAAATGTGGCTGTGACATACGGACGGACGGACAGACATGACGAATCTATAAGGGTTCCGTTTTTTGCCATTCGGCTACGGAACCCTAAAAAAGAAAAAAGCAATACCTAAACTATAAGTTAGTCATTACGGGTACGGTAAGTCAGAGTCAGAGACAGGAAAGTCTGACAACTAGTCTAACAAAGTATCGTATCTGGGGTCTTGGAGTCAGATGTCAGCTGCTCCACGTTAAAAACGCATTCAGCTGAATCTAATTACCAGCTCCCATTGTATCACATTATAAGAAGACCTGGTGAGAAACCCAAGTGCAACCTTTTTGTTTTATATTTTGACAATATCAAAGATAAGTGTAAGTTATTGCAACACTGAAACACGTGGAGTAAGTCCTTAGATCAAGAAATTAAATTATAATAAAGCGAATGAATTGAACTTACATCCACCACTGCTACTGGTACACTACACGTCTGCTTACTACAATCTTGGTATCGGTTGGTTTACAAATAAAACTAATAATGGTTCCCCTTTATACTCACTGACTAATATGACGGAGTTAAAAGGCCTAACCCAGGCGTTCCCAAACTTTATTCGGTCGCGGCGCGCTAAAGTTTTGATATTTTGTCGCGGCGAACTTAGGTGCCCAAATGTATAAAAACCTCAAGCACATGCAAAGTTATTTTGTACGGCTGGCACTCCGGCGGTAACATGTCATTGATGTGAGCTTGTCGCAAAAAACGGCCGGCACTGCATATTATAATTATTATATTATTATTCGTGTTCATATCTTTTATTTGCATTCCACAGTATTCTTAGGTGGTAAACTTAGATCTAATAGGAACTATGTGGACCATGTAAGGGCACAGCAAACATAGACATAGACAAGACATCACCACTACATAGTATAAAACAAAGTCGCCTTTTCTGTCCCTATGTGCGCTTAAATCTTTAAAACTACGCAACGGATTTTGATGCGGTTTTTTCCAATAGATAGAGTGATTCAAGAGGAAGGTTTTTATGTATAATACATGCATAGAAAGGGGGAATTGTTTTACTCCAACGGGCCACGGGCAGTAATGAATAAATCAAACTACTGGATCGATTTTAATCATTTTTTCAGTGAGTGACATAGGCTAATATCGTCCCCGTAGAGCGAAAATTAACTAAGCCACACTTTTAGGTAAAATGAGTTATTGATGTCATGCTATTCACTGATTTTTTTCTAATTTTTCTATGCAACCGCCGTTATCCTATCTATTTAAATCACAAAATTAACATGAGTCAAAAGTCATCAAAATCAAATATTTTACAACGTTTATGAGGGAAATATTGACAAAAATATTTTAGTGAATATTACACTAACTACGACTAACAAAAACTACACTTTAAGCTCACTTAGTTAATTTTACTCTTAATTATTTCGGTTAAAACGCTTCTTTATCCAATTCGAAAATTCACTAAGTTATTATAATGAGTAAATAAGCATAACATCAGTTGAGCGAAAACTAACTAAGTCGCTTTAATGACTATAACAATACAGATTTGATTATTTTGGCATTGTTTTCCATAGTTACAAAAAAAATATTATCATTTAGTGAATTATTACTCTAAATTACATTCACAATTTAATTAATTGAGCCTCACCAAAATTCTTTGATTATTTATAATTTACATCAGTAGGAACAAATGTTTTAAAATTGAGTAATTTATGCGACTTGAGTAGGTAGTTGTTGCTTTGAATGAAGTACCGCGCCGCGCCGCACTGAACGCCCCGCGCACCGCTCGCGAATCATACTTCGTCGTTTTACGAGAACGCACGTGTTTTGGATTTTGTTTTGGTGTATTAAGTAATATTGATAAGTGTGGTTTATAACGATACGATAGGTAATAATCTATTACACACAAAAG
Source organism: Hypena proboscidalis (assembly GCA_905147285.1). Lineage (NCBI taxonomy): Eukaryota > Metazoa > Arthropoda > Insecta > Lepidoptera > Erebidae > Hypena > Hypena proboscidalis. Next base: position 31,474,242 of record LR990126.1, read on the forward strand.
AGTATCGGCAAACAGATTAGGGATGTTAATAGATGACTCAATAAAATTATCAGCTTTAATAGATAGATAGATAGAATATTAGACAGATGCTGATTCTTTTAAATGGCAAAATAAATTGTAATAATGCAATATGATTTATGAGCATTTTCAATAATACAGTCAAGCAGTTTACGATACCATTTTATGTAAGATACTATTTATAATGGATCGTGGAAGATATATATTTGTAACTTCAGATATAGTGTAAAATTATCTATTTAATTGATTTGATTTAACATGAAAAATATGTAACTGTTCCTTTTGCTTCTAAAAATTAACCATATGAGGTCAGAACGAACCGTAAATAAAACAAAAAATAGAATCAAAACGTGTATTCATTACTAAAAGTTGAAAATTAAAAATAAAACTTAAGTTTCCTTCCAATTAAAAAAATTATAGAAAAATAAAAAACAACCGCTGGTTGAGATGAAGAATAAAAATTTAAATAATTACAAAAGAATATTATTCTCGTCAAATACTTCGTTCTCCATTTCAGGCCCACCAACTCTGTCAACTGCCGTTTTATTTGTAGGAAGTGAATGATACCATGAGTGCAGCTCATGGGGAATTATACCTTTAGTGCATAGGCTTATGAGGTCTTTCTTTTTTGCTTCTGATATGGGAAGGGCACTTGAATAAACCTTAGGAATAGTGAATTCTTTTAAATGTGTTACTAGGATCTCTCTGTTACCTCCATCAGAGTTAGTATAAAGTTCTTGAGTAGTTTTATTTCTTTTCCTAGTACGTACCGGTAAATCTTCTTGCCTCAGAGCATCCAGTTCCAAATAAGGTCCTTCATGGGAGTACCGAAACTGTATAATACCAGGAAGCTTCCTGTCAAATCTCAGACATTTAATTTTCAACCACATCACCTTATCGCCGTTCTTATCTTTATTTATATTTTTGATGAAAGCCTCATTAATTGCTCTTACGTCAAGCATGTCTTGATAATGTAGTTCTTGAATGTTATATGGTGGTGCTGAACTCCTCTGCCGCTTAGATCTAGCTCGCATCATTATAGACTTCCAATCAATCATTGTTTGAACAAAAATATTTAGAAAGCGGACATACTTACATGGAAGTGGACTCCATGCACAGCGCAATTGAAAAAGAACAGCGCCATTCAGCAGTTTACTCAATGATTGATTGGAAGTCTATAATGATGCGAGCTAGATCTAAGCGGCAGAGGAGTTCAGCACCACCATATAACATTCAAGAACTACATTATCAAGACATGCTTGACGTAAGAGCAATTAATGAGGCTTTCATCAAAAATCTAAATAAAGATAAGAACGGCGATAAGGTGATGTGGTTGAAAATTAAATGTCTGAGATTTGACAGGAAGCTTCCTGGTATTATACAGTTTCGGTACTCCCATGAAGGACCTTATTTGGAACTGGATGCTCTGAGGCAAGAAGATTTACCGGTACGTACTAGGAAAAGAAATAAAACTACTCAAGAACTTTATACTAACTCTGATGGAGGTAACAGAGAGATCCTAGTAACACATTTAAAAGAATTCACTATTCCTAAGGTTTATTTAAGTGCCCTTCCCATATCAGAAGCAAAAAAGAAAGACCTCATAAGCCTATGCACTAAAGGTATAATTCCCCATGAGCTGCACTCATGGTATCATTCACTTCCTACAAATAAAACGGCAGTTGACAGAGTTGGTGGGCCTGAAATGGAGAACGAAGTATTTGACGAGAATAATATTCTTTTGTAATTATTTAAATTTTTATTCTTCATCTCAACCAGCGGTTGTTTTTTATTTTTCTATAATTTTTTTAATTGGAAGGAAACTTAAGTTTTATTTTAAAATTTTCAACTTTTAGTAATGAATACACGTTTTGATTCTATTTTTTGTTTTATTTACGGTTCGTTCTGACCTCATATGGTTAATTATTAGAAGCAAAAGGAACAGTTACATATTTTTCATGTTAAATCAAATCAATTAAATAGATAATTTTACACTATATTTGAAGTTATAAATACCTAACTGACCTTAATTATTCGATTTCTAGAGCATATTTCAGTAACAATTCACTAAAGACAGTTAAGTTACCCCTTGCATCTTAATTTTTAGGGCAAAAAAACTAACTTGAATTCAACTAATTTACTAATTATCTAGAGGCGTTATCTCAAACCAGTGAAAACTGATACAAAATAAATTATAAACCCTGTTTAAAATCAGTCAAGACATTTTGATTGTGTATCCAAATCAAAAGCTATAATTTTTTCTTTTTTTTTAAACTTTAAACAACTGTATCTCAAAAGTCACCAAGTGTTGGTTAGTTAATTTTCGCTCTACGGGGACGATATACCCGTGCGAATCCGGAGCGGGCCGCTGTGTTTTTATATACAACGTTCACAGTTTTTCTGTAGTGTATTTAGTATCAGCATTGTACCCGTGCGAAGCCGGGGCGGGTCGCTAGTAGACAACATATTTATTTTCTCACCACAACAGAAATTAAATACATAAAATCATTTGCTAAGATACAAGTACAGTCAACACGTGCCACAAAGTACAAGTAAACAAGTGCCTCAAGGCTTAGGCAAAAAATCACGCTTTGCAGCACGCCTTTTCATCTTCTACAATGCACCAGTGCGACGTGGCGCATAGTTTGGGAACCCTTTAGTTCATTTCTTTGTTTGTAGGAGTAGATGTTAATGCTCTAACGACCTGATACCTTATGTAAGTAATTAGCGTGCACGACCAATTGTACCGCAGCCCACAATTATACTTCCATTTGTGCATAATAACATGGGACCGTCTGTTTGTCCGTAGTAGTCATGCAGCTGAGCCATCAACGCATTCTAGACGCGACTAACAACCTAGGTTGAAAACTCATTAGCTACAAACTTGGATGGTCACGGTTTCTAAGCATGCTATTATGACTGAACGCCGCAATAATAATAATAATGCAATGCCCTCCCCTGGTCGAAACGAAAGAAAGAGGGCAATCCAAGACTATAAAAGGGATTATCACCAACTCCAAGGTTGACCAGTAGATCAAACTTATCTAGGATACAATTTCATTCACGTCATAAAATTATCTACATACTATGAAGTGGAACCTTCTCATGATTATTTGAAATTGCACTCTTGACTTTTATATGAATGATAGTTCGTTATTGTGGTAATAAATGCATCTAGCAAAAAAAATACTATTAATAATTTCATCAGTTGTCTGCCGTCTTTGACCTTAATTGGTAACCTTTAAAAGGTTAAACAATCATGCATTACGTCTGTTTCAGGTGCAACCTGTTTCAATTACAATGTCAGATTCTGGCAATGATTCTTCTACTTCATATTATTTCGGGACTTATTAGAATCCTAATTTATAGAACGTTAAGTTTAATTATGTACACATTTTTATATTATTAATATAACACATGATATATTATTATCATAGAGAATCCACACATATAGCTTATATTATATAGCGTTTAGCTAGCAGACGGGACGAGTTGCGGGCAAAAGCTAGTAGAAAGAAAGATAAAATATACTTTATACTTACTACTATAGATACTTCTGAAAACCTTAATCTCTGCAGGTTTCCACGGCAAACCTACCCTCAGGTCTAAACAATAGAGAAATAGTGTGCACGGCGTACTCCCTTCTAGATACATGGTGCACCACTTTTTATGTTGGACCATGTTTTTTCTTAAATTAGGATTAAATTTACAATGAGGGCTATTGTTTTTCGTCTCACCAGGTGGCGCCAAAGTAGAGTGAGGTCCTAAAGTTTGTTATTACGGGCGCTAAGGGAAGAAAGTAAGTTGTCAGTCATATTCGGTCGGGTTACAATTGATATGTTAGATAATATTTTAACTATAGTTCACCTAGTCATGTTATTATTTTTATTAAAGCTTTGTAAGATAAATTTTATTAGGTAATTAAGATTCCTGATGTGAGGCATCTGGTAGATGGTCTGATGACGTCATTCTTACCATTTAACATTAATCCATCTATGAAATAGTGCCAAGTGGTTTAGCTTCTGTCATGGATTGAAGTCATCACGTCCGTCAAAAAAAACGTAAAGAAATACCTACACGATTTCGAAAATAGTTGTCTGCATCGATAAAATCAATTCACAAGAATGCAAAGAAATATTTAAACTACAAGGTGAAATGATTACGAAAACTCGCGAATTTTACGTAACTAGTAGATAAATAAATTATGATTATTTTATTTATGTGAATACATTGACATTAAGATTTTTTTAATGCAACAACCTTGAAATATAAGCATAGATTATAGAAACTTCTTCTACTTTGCGTGTCAATGGAAAACACATCTATTTTAAACAAAATTTTATTTACCCAGAATTTAGCTACACAAACGACATTTTCGGTGGTCTATGTGGTGGTTTTTCTGGGGTATACGTGGCTCGACGGGATGGACTTCTTTCCGTAGCCATGTTCTAGCTTGTTGGGCAGCTTTATTTATTATTAGCTTTAGCCCGCGTGTAATTAGTTGTATTAAGTGGTAACTGCGCCCGCGTTTAACCTTATTACTCCCGTTTTCATTAAAGGCAAAAAACATTGTTATTTTAACTTTAAAGACAGACACTTAAATTTTATGTATTTATATTGAAAGTAACGAAAGTGGAGCACACTGTATAGTAGAGGGTTCCGCACGCTTCAGTTCCATTCTTTAGTGTAGCTGAGCGTGAAAACGGTTGAAACCGCATCTCAAACCTAGCACAAAAAATGTTTTTTCTCATATACAAAGTATGTAGCGAACGGAAATGCACTCCACCTTATAGAAGGTAGTAACGTCATGGACATCAACAATCGACAAAAGCAAATTGTAAATGCGTTGCTTAATTTGAAGTTTACGCTTTTATGCTTCATATGCCAGTACATTCAGGGCCTGATCTCACCACTTAACCGGAGTACATAATGCAAGCACTACTCCACTTTAGTCAGCAGGTCAAAGGACTGTGGTGAATCCGCCCTCAAACTCTTTCACAAGAACTTACCACCAATAAATAAATATATGAAGTAGGATTTGATAAGGAATAGAGATATACAATGCAGGCTGTTATTACTTAAATAGGTCGCCTTGGGAAACCTAATGAGATTTTTCATGGATATTTTTGGCGTGAATAATGTATTCAGAATTGTTGCACCTTTTTATTTTACGAAATGCTTTATACCCTCTCAGCGTAGGGGCACTGAAGAGGTTATGTCGGACTCTCCGGCAAAGCCGGCCTACCACGATGTCCTTCTACCACAGGTATTTTAGAGGTTCAATGTTATTTGGATGATTTCTATATCAACTCGAATAAAAAAAATATCTTTATCTACATATATCGTGTTTCAGTGCAGTTTGCCTTCGCAACAGTCAGATGATAAAAAGGTAAATAATATAAAATAAATATAACTACTATCACATATTATTATTAGTTATCAATACATGTAATCTAACAGTATTATACACAAGAGGTTTTGTTAAATCATGACTTCAAATCAATGCTAATATAATATTATTATCCTAAATACTTTAATACTAATATTATTCAAAGCTAAATATAGAATTTAGAAGGTTGGTGCCGTCGTGATATAAATTTCCGGCTCTATGCGGCCGCTTTTATCATCATTATCATCAATACAAATAAATAAAATTGATGTGTCTTTTTAAATGTAAAAATAATAATGTTTTACCTGTTGATAAAATTAATTGCACGAGACCTATGTCTAAAATCGAGTAATTTTTTGTCTGCCCGTCCGTCCGGCTGTTAGTCTGTCGGTCTGTTTGTATTCGCTAATCTTCTAAACGGCTTAAACGATTTTGATAAAACTATAGATGCAGCTGACTACAAGGCTAACTTTTATTGATATACTTACCACGCAGACGAAACCAAAGGAGAATGTAAGTTTGTTTGTTTGTTAGCTCAAGAGCTACAAAGCAGGTTTTAAGAACTCCTTTTTGTTTGATAGTCTGACTGTCAGTTAAAGTTTTTTGATATTTTACATTACTGGAGTGCAGCAGTAAGGTTGAAAGCATCTACTAATTAATAAAATGAATTCCACATGAATAAAATTCGCAGGCAATAGGTATTAGCACAATATGTCATGTAGTATATAAATAAATATAGGTTGGCTTAACTTGAGACTTTGCAGACCGCTAGACAGTGTCTGGAACTAGGTCTTGCATAATTAAACAGGCATCAGGCTAGATATAGTACCACGGCATAATAGATAGTGATAGAACCCTGATTTCTGTACTCGTAACCTATATTTCAGTTAGGTATTTAGTTTATTTATATACACACGTTATTGCGCACGTTTGACTGCTCCACTCCAGTGGAGTTTAACGCAATGGTAAATAAAGCCTTACTTTAGAATTTGACAGTCAAAATAAAAAATCTTTCTATCAAACAAACAAACTAACTTTCCTCCGCGGTTTCGTCTGCGTGATAGCCTAGGCAAATCAAAATATGCCTTGCCTATGTCACGCGCATTTCAGTAAGATAACTGCTTCTTAAATCTTATCGAAATCGGTCCAACCGTTTAGAGGACAGCCGATACTACTGCAAACAAACAGACGAAAACAAAATAAAGCTTTGTTTTTCGTGCAAATAACAATATCATCTTAAAAAAACATACCTAGTTGTATCGACATTAAAACATATTCTATCATTATATTTTCCATAAAATCATTTCAATTGCACATCAACGATTATACAGTTCCCGGGAACACCCATGTCAAATATTTAAGTATAACTTTTGACATCAAAGTGAATTGGAGCACATAATGCCGCTTGTTCCGTGTACATAACCAAGTTTCATAACCAGTATATTACATACAACATGTTAAAGTGTTTTAAAGTATATCTACATTAATAAATAACTTTAATTAACATCAAATCGTTTAGCTTAACCAAAAACCGCAAAATATATAATTAATTTTGTGAAAGAAATTTCGACTTTAAGCGCTTGTTCCGTGTACATAACCGAGTTACATAACCAGCAATGTAGGCAAAAAAACTATATTATTATCTATTTAATACCTGGTTATTTACGAATAAATATTTGTTCTTGATACATTACTAATAATATTTTGAATTATGTGGCAGGAAAAAAAATATTTCTAGGTACCTTAGGAAGATTTTTTTTCTTCAAGCATAAGCTAAACGATGCTTTATAACACTTGTACATGTTGTATGTAGATGCCAATTATTATCTTAACGCCATTTTTATTTTCGCCGTTCAAGAAAAAGTGTTGCCACAGGCCAATTCTAATTACTAATGCAAATTCTTTAAATTGGCTACAATATACTCAACGCTCGTACAACCCTGTATTATTTACGCAGCCCCTTTATGGTACAGAATTTCAGACTCAAATTACTCAAAACTGCAGATAATCCAAAATAAAGCATTTATTTTCAAATGAATCCATTATCCTCACGATGATAAAATAAAATTATGTTAAAAATATTCAATTTAAAAGTAACTTTGTCTGTCTGTTATGACTTCACCGCTAAAATTACTATACATATTAAGATGAAAATTGGTATGAAGATTGTTTACAACCTCATAAAGGGAGTACATAGGCTATTTTTCTTTCGACGTACCACGCAAGCAGAGCTTCGGGCAGAAACTTCAATATTAAATCAAAAAGATAACCAAAATTTATATTTTTTAATATTAGTTGTTTCAACGATGATTCCTTGAACTCCTAGAGGTGCAATTATGAAGAACACAACTATTAGTTTAAAGAAAAAAAACAACCAATCCGCTTCAAATAACTGCAACGGCTACTTAGCAATTACTTTATTGTAGCCAAGAAAGCGTTTTCACGTCAATACAACTTTTATTTAGCCAAGAATACATACATATGAATGCGAATTACCTCTTAAAAATCATTCAAAAAAATCTGTCGTGTGTGAGGGCCCTAAGTCCGTATGTTGTAACCACTGACTACGGAACCCTACATAGCTCGCGGCTCGACACGGTCAACACTCACATACCCGTATTTTTTTATATCCGTACATTTTTCAGTATGCGCTCAAACATTTATTATCGCTGGTGTATGTATAATAATATTTATGAATACTGATAACAATACTGAGGGCAGCCTTATCTACTAAAGGCGTGGTAGATTACAGCAGTGTACCTACTTAAGCCGTAACATCATACTATTTACGAGTATGTTATCGCCCTTCAAAATTATTTAGTCACATGAATAACGACCCACGGTTATCAGGCCCAGCGCCACTGTAAAATTTTGTACAAAAAAAAATACAGTTTCATATAAAATTGACAAACCGGGTTAGAGAAACGTGTAGGACTATATTTTTCAAAAGTTAGACAACGGGTCTGAATCGCGTAATTATTATAAAGGTAAATAAATACCTAGGCTCGACGTTTCGAATGACTTGCATCATTCTTGGTCACGAGCCGGCGATTCAGACCCGTTGTCTAACTTTTGAAAAATGTTCTCAAATCTCGAAAGTTTAAAAACATATAGTGTAGGACTATGTCTATACAACAACTTTATCCCGCTTACTTTGGCACGTGCCTTTGTCCGCGTTGTCAATCAACAAACAATAAGTGCTTGATATACTAAGAAACAGTTGAAAAAATTATAGGACTGGCTTGATTATAACCTGTGACCTTCTGCACACCGGGTAGCCGCTTTAAACAACCAGCTACGGTCGCCTCTCGCCAGGAACCTACATTCCTAAACTGTATGTAACGTCATTTCGTGACGTCACGTTTATCACGTTGGTTAATGCGACTGCCCGGTGTGCAGAAGGTCGCAGGTTTAAATCCTGCCGGTCCCATAATGTTTTCAACTGTTTCTTAGTATAATTTGTGCATAGCTAAATGCTATACAAATCAATTAGAAGACAGTGCATGAAAGTTAAGTGCAAGTTTTAAGCCACCTGTGTGCAATGTTTCATTGAATTCAACCATTTTTGCACCAATCATACACCCATCATTTGTTCCACATTTCTAACATTATCTCTCAGATTATTTTCAGGAACAATGTTCTCTTTACTATACCTACAGTTTGTCTAATACTAGACCAGCCTCTGAAACCCGACAGCTGTCAAAAGGCAAACTGTTTTTGTTACATTCGAATGGTTACTGCCAGACCATTGTTCCTATATTTTCAGTTCGCTTGACATATTTTTTAACTAAAATATCGGATTAGTTAAGCTTCGCTCGCGGCCTAGTTCCTATAAAAATTCTATTCAATTTTAACACGAACAGCTAGGTTTAAATATACAACCACGATAGATAGAGGTACGTTTTAGTAATATTTTTATTGGCCACAGGATAAAAACATTTTTAGAACATAATAAAAATATATTTTGGCGGTCTTCTAGCCATTAAATAATTAAATTAATATCTAATCCCAAAGTAAGCAGAGCTTATACTATGGGTACTAGAATAACTGATACTAATACAATATACTTTTTATTGTAAATACACACTTATTACACAATGAAACACCCAGACCAAGACAAACCTCCATGAAGTTGATTGTGTGCTGAAGCACACAAAGATTTGTCTTGAGCGGGACTCGAACCCGCGATCTCTACGTAGCAGGCAGTTGCACGACCGACTCCGCTATCCAGTCATCTTATATAATTATATTTTAGTAGTTTTATAGATAGGGTTCTATTTGACACCAGGTCTTTGCTGAGACGGTCGTGTTTTTTACTCAAGCTTGTTCACAAGTGCTCTACCATCAGTAAAGATATGATTGAAATGTCAAGTTGTGACAATGACGCAATTGTAGCCCAAACTAGCCGCGATTTATCTATATAGTATTGAAAACGAAACAATATAGTAATACTTGATCCTATCGCAATATACAAACGTGTGACAGCTTATACAGGGTGACCCACGCCACGACAAGCCAAGCCACATGAATATAGTATCGTATATAAAAAAATACGTAGAAACTTAAGATATGATGACGTAGAAAGGGAATGCTACTTAACGAAAACCTAATTTTGATTAAATTGGTTTCGTAAGCGTATGCGCCTTTCACTGCGAGGCCTCGGGTTCGATTCCCGGGTCGGGCAAAGTGTTATTTGTGACCTTTTCATCAGGAAACTCGCAATAGCAGCACGGAGTTGGAATTGTGCCCCGTGGATGACGACAGGCTCACCCCTCATCCCATGGGATCTAAACATAACAAGTGAAATGTGGGTGTTGCACACCTCTGGCTCAACCTTCTGGGTAATATAGACGTGATGTTATGTATGTATGTTTCAGGCCATAAAAGCACAGGATATTATTTTTACGAATTATGCTACCTGGTGCGTTCCAGTTGAGTAAGCATATTTTGAAAAACATCAAAGTAGTCTTATTTCAGTACAATACACTCCATCTATATAATTTAAGATACTTTCCCTTAATGTGGCAAAGCCGTAGGCAGCCTGTATACGATCATGATTTGATTAAAATCAGTATTTAAAACGGTAGGGTAGCCGCGAAATGTGTGCATATTATAGTATTATAATGTAAATCAGGCTATTTGCAATTTAAATTGAGTGGAGTGGAGATATCTGCGCGTGAAGGTTGTTTATCGCGAAGATGATCAATTATGATTAGGGTTGCCATATCACGGGATTTGTTCTGACATGTCAGGATTTTTTGGTCCTGTCAGATTCCAGTGAGGAAACGTGCATGCCTGGGAGTGCCTAAAAAGTGCTCAAAGGTGTGTGAAGTCTACCAATCCGCACATGGCCAGCGTGGTAAACTATTGCCTAATCCTTCTAATCATGAGAAGAGGCCCGTGGGACATGTATACATACAGGGCTGCTTTTATATTAGATTCCAGCTAGACTAACAGAATTGAATTTTGAACTTAAGAGCAAATTAAATTCTAATATCTTTGTTTTGGTAATGTTATTTTCTTTGCTCACTATCAACTAGGAGCATTGGCAGTAAATAATGACAACACTAGTCATTTTAAAAAAGCACGAAAAAGGTGAAATTACTTTTCCTATTTTCCCCTAATACCTACTTATTTTTGTCACCAACATGGACGGGCGCTTTGGCATTTTTATAAGGATGTTATAGGTATACCATATGGCATCCCTAATTATGACGCGATGTGGGTGAACTAACGTGCGACGTATGGGTGGGGAAAGTCCTCCAAAATAGAATAATGTTATGACTAATATTATTATTACTCCCCGCTAATTGCTAGTGGGATTCACATATTTGACGATTATGACAGTTTAGGTGCTAATAAAAGCGCATGAAGCCGTCCAATGGGACCAAGTCGCAATTCACTATCTCGCCATAAGACCACATGGGAGTCAAAGGCAAAGAAAAAACACTTAGCTGTGAGGGAATAAGTCATTATCGCACTACACAAGTGGATTGTAACAAGGTCCCATACTACTAACAGTAAGCAAAGACTATCTAGGGTTATTTCCCCAGAAAATCTCAGTAGATCTTGAATTATGGAAAGGTATTTTTTTTTATAATAATAATAATAATATAATGAATTGTTTATTCTCTCTTCACAAAAGGTCTTATAATTAGACTAGCTTCTGCCCGCGACTTCGTCCGCGTGAGTTTCGTACTTTTTTATAACAATAAGAATATAGAGTTTTGTTCACGGCTAATTGTCCTCCACTACGTGTGATATTTGAAAAAAAAAAAGAAATACCTACTGTAAAGGACCGGTATCTACCTAAATACCGTCTTTCATAGTATTTCTTTATACACAATGTTTTTCACTAATTCGGAAGGGGGAATTTTAGCGCGCAGTCCGATTAACTCGGAATTCAGTAAGCCTTTTCACCCCCTAATAGGGGTAGATTTTCAAAAAACCCTTATACACATTATTCTTCATTTTTGGTCTCAAGTATAAATACTGAATTCCGAGTTAATCGGACTGCGCGCTATTTCTCCATACAAACTTTGACACCCCCCAACCCCTCCTTAGGGGGTAGTTTAGGAAAACTAAAAATGACAATCTTTATAATTTACTTAGATAAATATTCTTGCCAAGTTTCAAGTTTATTAACCCAAGGAATAAGATTTTTCATACAAACTTTAATCCCCTATTTTACCCCCTTAGGGGTGGAATTTCGAAAAACCCTTTCTTAGTGGATACCTACTCTTTACAAAGAACACACCCTCCAAATTTCATTTCTCTAGGACCAGCGGTTTAGGCTGTGCGTTGATATATCACCCAGTCAGTCAGTCAGTTTACCATTTTATATATATAGATTAGTTTGTAGACATAGGTTTATTTTTACCTTATGTGAGAGACTGGTGCCTGATGTAGGTTTTGAGTAAAAAGCTGTGTTACGGGTTACCAGTGCCCACCCTCGGTTATAAATTAATCAGTTTTCTGTTAAGAAGAAAAAAAAACATGATAAAACTATAACTAAAAATCTGGTATTGTCTGATACGAGAGCAAAACGATACAGTAGGTACAGATTTGTCTCAGAGTTTTCAAAATGTGTCAATCCCGTTTATAGCGTTCTAGTGATAATAAAGGCGTGGTGTTATTTCATAATTATTTACCTGAATGTATTTATATCGGCCTTGGATCAGTCAGAAGCAGACATCAATAATATGCCAAGAATACTATGCAAGGAAAAACCGTATCCAAATCAGTTCACCCGTTTAACAGCTACGCTGCTACACTACATACAGACATAGTTGTCAAACTAAAACACGCTCCGTTTAAGGCGCGCGGGTTAGAAAATTTACAACTTGTGAATTGTAAAATTATGGATGGTTGTTATCATTTGCGCCAAAGCTACCCCGTCGATTTTGATGAAAATTTGCAAGGGTGTAGCATAATTATTATAGATGTCTGGTGGTTAGCGTATGTACCTCGCACCGTCAGGCACTCGGGTTCAATTCCCGGGCCGGACAAAGTTTTTCACAACAGCAGCACAGCGTTGGAACTGTGCCAGGTCGATGACGATAGGCTTACCCCATATCCATCCCATGGGTCCTAAACATAACAAGTGAAGTGTGGGTGTTGTACACCTCTGCCACACCCTTCTGGGTAATATAGCCTTGATGTTATGTTATGTTTGTATATATAATAAGCTTCTTTTTATCGATATGCCACACGAGCGGAGCCGCGGGTGGTAGCTAATTCATGGTAATTGTTTGTGAAATTAACTTCTGAGTACATAATCACGTTGCATAACACATTGAATTACAATGAGAATTAACCCGATCATGCGTTTTATTTACCTTTCGGCTTGACATTTCGCCTGGATTGTTAATTAAATACCCGTCGTTATTGTAAATTGCCCTAATAAAGCACTGTTTACACGAGTTTAGTGCTAATGCTTAGTACTCGTCACTAATGACGATCAATGTAAAATTTTAGGATCATCGTAGTATGTCGATAGTTTTTTTTTTTGTAAAAATGCAAGCGAATTTCAATAGGATTTATCTAATGTATTAAACAGCAACCGGTTTTACAACATATTTCTGAAAGTTTAAGGATGTCTGTCTAGGACAACGTTGCCAGACGTCAGTAAATGAAAAAATGAAGAGCAAAGAAAATTAAATATCCCGCGCGGGACAGGCTAAGTCCCACTTTTCAAGGATAACTCGGCCTTAAAGAGAGTAATACAACTTTATAAATTAGTTACATCTGCACAGAAATATCATGAACAGTCATTCTTTCTCTTTTTGCAGCACTCACTTCTCGTTTCTTTACTCCTTCTTTTCGTTTTATTTAGAAGACGAAGAAGATGCAGCTAGGATTGTCAACCGTACTTTATTATGAAGTATTGTACGTTATTTCAGGTATTTGCCAATGACAAGGTACGTAAGATTCTACATCTTACGTCTTGTATATTTGGCGCAACGGGTGTGCCGTGGTTATTAATAGGTGTGCCAGAGAAAACAAGACTTTTCACAATAAATTTAAGAACGAAACACAGAATAGGTATATCGGATGCCACATGTTCCACTTCTTAGTATTTAAAACTATTTAAAAAAATAGACGCTTGCGGTGATACTGGATCTTGACAGCAAATAAGCTCAAGCACTTAGATTCTAAAGAAAGTATTTACTTAATAAGTCGTTTTTCGTAAACTAGTGGCAAAGATTTAAAAAAAAAAAATATTTTTTTTTTTTACTTAAAAAGTTTCAAAAGCCGCGCTTGCCAAAAAAAAAATCCAAAGCTACCATCCAAATTTTATATTTGGTGATAATTCTTAGCTATGTAGTTCTATGCTAGAAGCACACAAGGAAACTTTAAGCATTTATAAATTTACGTTAGTCGGCCGCTCGTGAGCTCCTAGCCTAGTTTATTCTACCTAACCCAGGTCCGATTCCAAGGCATCGTTAATTATACCACGAGGCAGCATCGTAGGATGGTCTTATTACGTACAAAGACCATTATATATTTACCTAATATTAGATTAAGGCCATTCTAAAATCTCTTACTAGATAGACTAGAGAAGATTGGACAGCACACAACTGCACCCGCCTTTATAAACTCGAGTGAAGCCTACCGTGCGTCGCAAAATATAATATACTAGATTAAATTGATGCATCCGATATTTCTAAGACTGCTCTATAATATAATATGTCTCTCGATGACCTTTTGATAATGTCAAATTGGTTCCAAGTTGCAATATTATGTAGATGAAACTGATATTTAAAGATAGATTTATAACGACTAGATCTATAGTCTTGCAATAGATACAATCGCTTAGTTAACTTAAGTAAGTCCAAAAACGAATTAATGTTTGCATTATGCTAAAAATATAATTTTTGAAACAAGCATGCATAATGATAATGATGCAGCGCGCAGTTTAGTGGTGAGACCTCTTGCCAAAATGGCGTAATTGTTTTTATTTTCTCAGATATGCGAAATAACTAGAAAGAATTCGTCAATTATATTTTAAGGTAATGTAATATTTTAAACGTTATAATCATAATTACATGAACTTAAGCTTTTAGGGACATAAAAACTTAAAGATATGTTATCACGTATAGGTCTCAAGTACCTCATACAATACCAAGACAGCCAATTAGTAACTTATTTCATATACCTTTTTCTTATACGAATATTGGATCCGGTTTCCTCTTGCAAAGGCTCTTCTAAAAACTTAACACTTTTACAAATTGTACTGATATTGACATTCACTATGATTCATGATTCACAGAAATAACTCAAACATAAAAAAAATTGACTCATTTCGAACCTCCACGAATAACAATTTACTTAAAAATAATAATATTGTTATTATTATTTTTAAGTAATTTTTTAAATATTTTTTAGTACTTATATTTAAAAATGTAGAATTTTATACTTTTATATTTTTAAATGTACTTTACTTTTATAATTTATATTTAAACATATAAAAAATGAGAAAATGGATTAAATGAGTGAATAATAATAATTTATTTACGTAAAAAATAATGCAGTAAGTACAAAGATTACACTATTATTAGTAGTACATTAATAGTAATGACTGGTTTTCTACAATTAAAGTGGGTGTGGTTCTGTTCTCCTAGCTAGGTTACAGAATAGCCTGTGTGAAGGAGTGACAGTGCCCTTCCCCTATTGTTGGAATACAATTAAATAGTCAGTAGGCAGTACAGTATATACTTTATTAACGTACCATTAAAACCTTAACCTTTATTACGTTATGTAGAGTACCTTATTTGCTTGCTGTGAAACAGTTAAATCAAAATTTACTTCAATTAGATTATTAAAAACTAAAAACTATTCACCTTAAAAACTTAAAATAGGAACAAAATTTAATGATTTAATGAATGTTTAATTAAACGAAATGACGTATCATACAGTTGAGAAATTTAGGGTGCCGGTAAGAGGCGACCGTAGCTGGATGGCTAAGAGCGACTGCCCGGTGTGCAGTAAGGTCGCAGGTTCAAATCCTGCCGGTCCCATATCTTTTTCAACTGTTTCTTAGTAAAATTTAATGATAAAGTAACAAAAAAATAAAAATCAAAGAACAGAAATGATCATTATTAAAATGATCATTTTTGTTCTTTGATTTTTATTTTATACATATTAATAGGTTATCTTTTTTGTTACCGCGGTCGCTCAGACGTTCTGAAACTTTTGATAGGTTTCTATACCTGATGAATTAACATTTTATTTTATTTATTAAAATTTAATTCTTTAGATTATTTATAATGTTTGTTGGCGTGTTAAAGCGCCCCTTGGGGTTAAATGGTTTAACTTTGACTTGAAGTCAAAGGACTTTGATATCTCAGGGCGTAATTTCAGAAAATTCTCATTTGGATAAGCTATTAATCTCAAATTTTGGTGAGTAAATTCAGATTAAACTCAGGAAGTATTTTGTTTTAATTTTATGTTATGTTATTAACCAAACTTTAATTAATATCTTACGGATGTTAGTCAAAGTATTTATAGTCAAATTTATACCGTCTTTCGAGCATAATAATAATAGAGCTCTATGTTCATGTTAAAGGGGTAAAAGAGGGCACAGTGGAAGATGTTTGGAACTATGCCCGGTAGATGGCAAAGCCCAC
Organism: Hypena proboscidalis; assembly: GCA_905147285.1. Taxonomy (NCBI): domain Eukaryota; kingdom Metazoa; phylum Arthropoda; class Insecta; order Lepidoptera; family Erebidae; genus Hypena; species Hypena proboscidalis. The sequence continues at coordinate 31,490,778 of LR990126.1, forward strand.
CCTCTAAACATGGATTCTAGGCAAAACAAGCGATTTGTGGGTGTATTACCTTCACCCGACAGGAAGATATAATGGCAGCTTTTGGCCACGGCTTCACCCTCGTGCTACGTCTTACAACGAAGCAATATGATAATCCAGGCTATCCTACTTCCATACTAATATTATATATTTCTGTTTGTGACGATCTCACGGCTAAACTACTGAACTGATCTAAGGAAGGGGCAACTTTTTATCCACATAGCACGCGGGTAGCGAGCGTATAGCTAGTATGCTATATAATTTGTGGTAGTATAATTATGTTTGGTGGTTCTTGTGTGGCGGCCACGAACCGGCAGGCGCAGCGTGGGTCGCCCCCCAGCCAGATGGACGGATGATCTGGTTAAGATCGCGGGGAGCCGTTGGCTTCAGGCGGCCTAAAATCGCGCGTTGTGGCGGCAATTAGGTGAGGCCTATGGCCAACAGTGGACGTCGTTGGGCTGAAATGATGATGATGATGATAATTATGTTTATCAGCAGATACTTGTAAATAGCCCTCTGATATTTATAAGCATTAACTAATGTAAGTTATAACTGTGAGAATCCCGAAAATAATGAAATAAAAAAAACATCCACGACTATTACGGGCAGCATTTAAATATGTGGCAGGAATAAATCCGCCACGGGACGGAACCGTGGTTCATTCAACAAATTTCACGCGTATGAAGGCGCGGGAAACGGCTAGTTAAATTATAACTATATAAGTATATACATGTACCATACGCACACAGATTGTTGGTTGATACGAGTGATGAACAGAAACTAGCACACGCGTTGTTTAATCAGTTGCGTCACGGCTTTGGTGATGTCAACCTTTTTAAATAAAGCATCTTTGTACCTACTTACGCAATACTCGCATTGGCCCATTAATGTTTACAGAAAACCATGTTAAAATGTAAAAAATATTGGAGCTACGTACTTATAGTTAGGGCCTGTTTCAGCATTTTTATGTATAAGTCCCTGGTAGCTTATCAAAACAATTTTTACATTCGAAATGTCAAATTTGTAGTCTAGCCTTATTAGGATCTGGCGGAAAGAATAACATTACATAATATCACGCCTATATTAACCAGAAGGGTGTGGCAAAGGTATACAACACCCAAATTTCAACTGTAATAACCTTTTATGCTATTTCGTACCTATTTAACATAAACATCACGCTTATAATTACCCAGAAGGCTAAGGCAGAAGGGTGATGTATAAAATCCACGCTTCAACTGTTGTGTTTAAGTCAAATGTGATAAGGAGCGAGAATTTTACTCGACCCAGGAATCGAATCTGAGAACTCATTGTGATCAACGAGACAGTTAATTAAATAATATATATTATTTTGAATCTAAAATTATATAGGTAACTGTGTTTACGTCAGAACCACGCATATCTGAAATGCGTTTCCCTAGACGCTACACGTAATAGACATCTGCCGTGTACTCAGAATCGAAACAGATGAAAAGTTATTATTGGCACTGAGACTAATGGCTAGCACAATGGTCAGATAAATGAAAACATAATTGGGATATATGCAAGACCTATAAAAAAGCCATAATAAAGTAGAGTGAAGGATGAACATAATGAGGCAAGACCCATATAAAGGAAAAAGTTTGTGAGAATGTGTAAATGCTGGTTACTCTTTCACGCAATAACTACAGATTGTAATTCCGGGGTTGGGAATCTCAAAAGCCCAATCTACGGGCGAGTCGACTCGGTTGCGCAGGGGGTTTGTTATTTCTCACACACTTTGGGAATGACTGATCAAGCCGGTTCCGGATTCCTTTTGTCAAATGTCACCGCTGTCAAATGCCAAATCCTCCTCCGTCAGTCGTATTCCTCATGTCTGAAGGTCGTCCTCCTCCATGCATGAGTCTTGATCTTACGATTTTACGCCATATCTTCAGTCAATCGAAGAGCATCTTCAATAGAAATGCTAAATGATTGCCAGCATTTAGGGCTCCGTCCATTGACGTATAAAGTAAGGACACGGCTAACGCGCGATAAATGAACTGAACCTTTTTGGAGTCAATCAGACTACAAAAAGCGCGTAGTGAAATTGTCTGTGGTTGGCTGCCTCCGTGAGCGGTCAAACACGACAAAATGCCTAATTGTGCACTGAAAAGTTGTACGAACTACCAAATTAAACATAACAAAAAAGATTATGGTATTACATATCACCGGTAAGTCACAAATATCTTATTATATCCACCTCTTTACATTATTTTATCAATTTTATTTGCTAAAATTTTTCGTTCCGACGCCATATTCCTTAATCGTGAATATCCGCGTGACATGACTTACTGCGCTTAGTTGAACTATGCCGCGGGCGTTCAAGAGAATATTTTTGGTAATTTAAAAAAGTATTTGTTATGTCACATGGTAGTTCAATGCAGATGGCGTTACTGATCCTGCTATTCATAATGTCAAATTTGTGCAAATAGTGTGGGAACTGTTGATCTAGATTCTAGACTAATAAAATATATCTAATAAGCAATATTTTAATCGCAATGCGCAGGTTGATGCTCTTCTAAACCAATCTTCAAATGTAGTGCACGGTGACACGTGATAATTATTTATAAAAATACAATTTTAGTCGAAATATGTTAGTAGTATGAAAGGAAGGCTATTACTTCGTACTTGTAGTACGAACTTCGTGCCTAGAGGCTGTATTTTCTCATTATATCTAGCTTTGAGCATGAGGTCAGCACCCAGTATAGCGATTTAACAAAATAAGGTCAGAACGAACGAGATTAGTCTTGTTTAAAATAGATTTAACATAGCAGGGTCGCTGTGGATTTATTCTAAGCTCATTGAGGAACAGACTGTTTATATATAGTGTATAATACAAATAGATATAATTAGAAGCTATATATTTTCTGAAAATTTTATGGGAATTATTGGAAAACATTTTATTTTATACAAGCTGCTCGCTCGCGTTGAATTTAGATCGAACTTCACTTGGTAAGTTCGATCTTCAATTATGCTACGCATTGCTTCGTTCCTAGCTATTTCTTCTGTTTACGATTTGTAGGATGTTTAACGCGACAGTTGTAGAATAAAATGTAACCACCCCAAATGCTGGGTGCAGAAACACTAATACATTTTAATTTATTAGTGTGACCAGAATTTTCAATGGCAAATAAGCAATTATTACCTGTTTCAAAAAATGGTCCAAAATTGTAAAAGTAGAAAATAAAGTTTTTTTTTCTACTTTATCTTTCGCTTACAATAAAATTACCAATAAAATCATTTTTACACCATTGCGGTATCAGTCACCATCCCTATTAGGCGGCTATTATCATATTTGTGTGGTTGCCCATTGTATTATTTTAAGTATATTATTTCAATTATAATAGTGAAATAAAAATCATCGGCATCATTAGTCGAATTTTATTCTAGTTTGAAAAGTAGAAAAAGAATCGACCGACAGTTTAAGGTTACCTACATAATGCACCAACACACGGTGACTTAATATTTCGGTGTTAAAAACATCAGATATACTGGCAATACCTCCTAGACTTTAGGACCAAGTCGACCTAGAGATAATAACGTAATACGTGAAGATATAACTAAACATCTACCGAGACTTACGCAAGGTGCCGCAGAGATATAAATTAATGACTTGCCTAAGGTCGTCGCGGTACTAAGTTATTAACATTCTGCTAAGCGATTATACCGCCGAGGAGCCTCGCTTCTGAGATATTGTGCTCTAACATTAAATAAGGCTAGACTGAGAACCGTAAAGGATTTATTTCAGACACTTTAATAACGAGTGATCGGACAAAGCGTGCAATTTTAATCAATAAGTAATCAAATCTTTTTGTTCTGGCAAATTAAAATGTTTATTTAATTAAGAATTCAACTAATATTTTGAAGTACCATTAAGTATTATTGGAAAACATTTTATTTTATACATGCTGCTCGCTCGCGTTGAATTTAGATCGAACTTCACTTGGTAAGTTCGATCTTCAATTATGCTACGCATTGCTTCGTTCCTAAGAATAATTTATCAAGTAATCCACTGCATCCGTGCTTTTAATAGAACTTAAATAAATAAAAGTAGTTTTCTCAAAATTTATATCATTAAGTATCGACGAAGCGGCGGAATCTTGGAGCTTTAAGGTATATACATATTAAGACGACACCGAATCCCACGAAATTGCATGTTTTCACGATCACTGTTAATAACTGAAAAGAAAATTTGAGGCAATGTTCTCTTAACGTCAACTGAATTGCAAGTGTGGTAACGTGTTTCGTGTACAGTATGAGTACAGTAGGTTCTTCTTTACTTTATATTTATTGCATATTTTCTAATCTTCGAATAATCAATTTCATAATAAATTATTTGTAAAAAATATTAATTTATGATTCATCATTCAGCCACTCGTAGTCCACAGCTGGACATAGGCCTCACCTAATTTGCGCCACAACACCCAGTCCTGCGCCTTCCGCATCCAGTCCCTTCCAGCGACCTTCTACAGGTCGTCAGTCCACCTGGCAGAGGGGCGTCCTACCTTACGGTTGCCGAGTCGCGGTCTCCATTCTAGGACTCGTTTGCTCCAACGGCTGTCGGTCCTTCGGCAGACGTGACCAGCCCACTGTCTCTTCGGCGAGCTTATTTTGCGAGCTATGTCTGTTACTTTGGTTCTTTGTCGGATGGCCTCATTACGAATTTTATACTTCAAAAAAACTCCGAGCATAGCTCGCTCCATAGCCCGCTGCGCGACTTTAAATTTGTGGACTAGACTTTCATCTTCAGGCATTGCGGTAAAGGCGAAGAGAGAAGACTTGACGAAGAATTTATGATTATTTGTGTGTATATGGTTAGTCTAAGAAAATGTTGTATACGTAAGCTACTTTTTATACCGGGGGCGACAGCTGCTTAGAGTATTTAAATCCGCCGCGTCTGACTGTCTATTTTTTTAAATCGAGTGATTTATGAGGAAAGTTTTAGGGAATATGCAATAAAGGCGTAATATGTACGACAAGTACAGTCGAGTTCATTAATAGGTATAGTAGTTAGTTAGTGGTTTGCAGTTTGAAAACTTGTTATTTATATTTATATATTATGGTTTAAAACTCCCAAAATAATAATTTGAATGTGTCGGATATCCTCTTTATTGTGGAATTTGTCACAGGCATATCACTCAGTATAAAAATAGCAGGTACAGTCGACTCTCGTTAATTCGAGTCTTGAGGGACTCTTAAAATATTACGAATTATCGAATGTTTGAAATATTAAATGGTTCGAAATTTGTGAGAGAAAATAAATAAAACTTCGAATTACTAAGTAAAAGACCAGGCTTTCTTCCAGACGAGGTAATTCACCTTTAGTAGTTCTTTTCCGTACTCCAGCAGTTTGAGCAGAATTAATTTTCTCCTTGTGCTTTATTATGGTTGAGAGAGTACTCAGAGGAATCTTAAATTCTTTTGCAGCAACACTTTTCTTCTCACCTTCTTCTACTTTTTCGATTAACTTCTTCTTTTCAGCAATCGTCAAACATTTATACTTTCTAGGACTCATAATTAACACAAACTTTTAATCTGCATACCAACGAAAGACTAACAGTAACTGAAACATAACTAAACAAACCAATTCGTGCGGAAGTGTGAGTTTAACTAATCATAACAAAGGCTCGTGTATGTTGATACAAGTTTGAACTTGTCGCAACATGTACTTACATTACAACCATTCGACCTCTTTCTCTCTGCAATTTTGAATTGTCGAGTGTTGGACGCCGATGAGTTCGAATTAACGCGTCGTTTTATTCTATAGCAATGATTTTTTCGTTCGAATTACCAAGTGCATAAAAATGTATTGATTTAGTTCGAAATATAAAGAGATTTTGTAGGGAACTCGTGATAACTTTGAATTATAGTGAGGTTCTAACTATCGCAGGTTGGAATTAACGAGAGTCGACTGTATATCAATCAAGCTTCTTTTATTATAACCATAAATTTTGAGAAAATCTTATCTAATCAAACATAAATAAACCCGAATTCCAAATCAAAGTACTTTCAATATTAGTTAATCGTTCAAATAAAGTTATCAGTCAAAATTCTTCGTCAGCGCTCGCTCGTTTGAGAAATTTATAATGCCTGACAAAAGCCGGACAAGCTGGACACCGTTTATTTTGGCCGGACATGCAATCTAAAAGCATAACTTTATACGGCTTTATCCGGACGTCTTGTCAACGCTATACTAAGTAATGCTTAATAATTAAGAATGTTGATTTATGTTTTTAGGGTTCCGTCGGCGACAGGACTATGGAACCCTATACTCCACGTGGTCCTACACGCTCTTGCCTGTTATTTCTTCTTTTATTTGTGTAATGTTTATTACATCAAAAGATTATGAATATGAATCACTGGCCATTCTTCGGTCCTTGCTGCTCAATGACATTTATATTACTTGCTGCTCCGTTGCGAACCAGGATTTAAAGTTTTTTTTAAACGGTATCCAATTATCGGTCATGGGCGTTTTTACTCAACAAAAACAATCAAACGACTTCGACTCTTCTGCGACGACATCGATCGCTTGGTGTAATAAACTAACTATAGACCGACCGTTTAACGCGCGTATCGCCTGCGGCGACGTAAGAAGTGAGCGGGGGTAGGTAACGGACTACTACGGCTACACACGAAGTCATTGATACAAAGATTTATCTCGAGATAGACATTGTAGGCAAAGTAAAAAATATAATTGTAGTATCTGTATTTTTAAAGAAAAATGAACATTTTAAGAAAAAAATAACTTATTAAAGAAAAAATAACATTATCAAAATTTTACAATTATTATTATTATTTCTCTTTATTTATTTCTTAACTTATTTTATATATTTTTAAATATGAGGAACCTCCTCACGATGCGTGCCGTGTCCAAAAGTCCGTGTCCCTCTGTAAAACCGTCTACTTATTTTTTTCTTTCGGATTTGTTTATTTTTGACTTTGTTCATCTCTCAGTTCATTTCCTTCTTTTACTTTTTTACTTATGATAGTCACCGAGAGTCCTGTAGCTTCAGCAACAAGTTTGTTTAAGTTTACGTCTTGAAGATACTCCGTAGAACTATGATCTTGTTTTCTGGCTTTAAAAAAGGAATACATATTATATGCTATTTGTTTAGCTTGCTTGTTGATTTTTTTTGCAAAACAGGAAAAGCGATTTATCTTGGGATTAATCTTGGCAAACCGTTTACCTTATGCGTTAATGTCCAAGCGTCCGTAACAAAAAAACCAACCGTGCGCTGCGAGCACTGTCAGCGCACTGCCGCGTTTGACGTGAGCTCTTTGCACCGCGCACCCCTCTCACCCACCCGGTAACATCTCGCCCCGCCCCCTTCTCACCGCGCGGGCGATACGCGAGTTAAACGGTCAGCCTATAATACCTTTAGGGCAGGCGCAGTCTTTTTATTAGTTTACCCTCTAAGTTTAAACTTGTTGTTGTTGTTCAAAAAAAAGTAACCCTTTGATTATTTGCATTTTTCACTCGAGATCGTGCGGTATTATTACAGAGGGAAGAACTGCGCTGTTACGACTGTGAATTGTCATGTTTTGTGATGCCTGCAGTTTCTTCTAGATATATAGCCTATATTTCTGACATGTGGAATGCGTGAACTTATTTTTAACGCGCATATCCTGTAATTAATACATAACCTACCTGTCGACGCTACCAATAGCGGCATCTATGGATCAATAGATGAATCACCAAGAGAGAAGGTTCCACACCTCCCCGAAGCTTTTTGAAGAATTGATGTGTCGTATTTTGTCGTCTGTGGAAGTTCTTTCAATTGTTACTATCTTTTGACATTGTATTTAATTTTCTCCGTAATAAAAAATATGTTTTTAACCGAATAAAAGTATAAAATCTATTAAAGAAAACCCCTGGCAAACCCTCAATAAAATGAGCCAAACTGAAGTTTTATTCATCTATTGTTTCACGTAGTAACTTTCTTTAGAGAAAGACCAAATAAATCAAGATTTCTATGGGTAAAACAAGATGGTGCTTTGATTTAAGTTAAACCTCTTAAAACCTTATATAAATACAAGCTGACCCGACAGACGTTGTCCTGTCTTAACTATGCATACATTCTCTGTGACGACGATACTTGCGCACGCATTATGTCAATGTTATGTCAAACCCCATATGGTAGAGGAGCCCATTAAGGGATTTCGGGATTTATTCAAGCGCGGCAGATTAATATACAGGGGGATACCTTGTACCCGGTTAAGTACCTCTACCAAACATGAGGCCCATATATACGGCCACCCGTGCAGGATACAGGATCAGATTAGTAAAAAAAAATTGACCATCAGAAATTCTCGAGCGCGTCAGATTAAAGTAGGGTGAGTTAATTACATCCTAAAAAGTGTATATTCCACTAATCTGTCAATTTGAGAGTGACGCAAAGAAAGGGGAGGGCAGCAAAGTTGTAAAAAAAAAACGTCATCTTGACATTCTCGAGCGTAGCTAATTTTTTTTTATTTTGAAGGATATAATTCAAGAATAATGAAAAATATATAATCTGACGATTTCCGCAAGCCGAAATAACAAAAATTCCTCGATAAAGTTAAATGCGTGCAGCTGCGTGATGCTTACATTTCCTTCTCCGCGTTTCTATTCCTTTCTGACTCTTTCTCTATCTATTACTCTCTCACTCCGTCTCCACTCTGGTTTCTGCTGCCATGACGAAAAATGAAAAAATGTAATGAAAAATGAAAAATGATCGAAGAAAAATGTTAAAAAAAAAATTTTTGCTGTGCCGTATAAATATAAAATCATTAATTATCATATGAATTTAATTCAATATTATTTAAGATTTTTCTAAATCAATCAATCTAAATCAATAGTTTACAATCGATAATTATGAAAAATTTTAATAATTATGCAAATTAAGTTAGCTGACATATAAATATGATTTTTATTGAAAAAAATATTACAAAAAAATAAAAAATAAATTTCACTTGTAAAAAAACTTCAAAAACTGTAAGTGCAATTTTTAAAAAATATTTTTTTGTTCTAATTTAATTATTAAAAATAAAATCAAAAAATTAAAAACGTCGGCTAACTTAAGTATCATTATTTATTTATTTAACATATATGTTTCTTTTAAAATAGTTCATTATTTATTATTTAACCTAGTGATAATATCTTATTAATTAATATTTATTCAAAAATAATGTTAATTACACGAATTGAAAGACTTTCAAGCTGGGAGAGTTCAAATGCATAGAAATATTATTTCTTTTAACTCAAAATATCACATAAACTATATTTAGAGCTTAAAAATGTCATAATTACAATTTTAAGCGCCCAGGAATGGAACTAGCGGGCAGTTGCAGGGATGGCCTTTTGGGTGTACCGTTTTTCTAAATTATTTTTGTCAGATCAGGCGAATCCCTCTATATAATCGTCAGATTATGAGACAGTACGTTTAGAACATAAAAATGAACCATATATATCTTAATCTGACGCGCTTGAGTATTTCAAAATGGCGAATTTTTTTTGCACATTATGAAAATGGCTGCGAGTTTGCGTCCCATCGAAATCGTCAGATTAGTGAATGAGAGCTTTTTTTTGGTGCACTTAACACTCCCTTAGAAAATCTGACGCGCTCGATTATTTTTATTTTTTTTTCATTTTCAACCCTTACATACAACCACCCGCATCATGCAAACGATCAGATTAACATACGTTCATTGTTAAAAATACGTAGGGCATTGATGCTATCAATATCTGACGCGCTCGAGGATGTAACATGCAACAGTTTTTTTTTTACATATTTAAAAATCTATAGCCGCTTCCCCCACCGATGAATAGGTATATCATAATAACATTTTTTTCTTCTTATCATCTAAGCTTTGCAACCCAATAGGTCTCTACGACGCTCGAATAAATCCCCATTTAGCATTGTGGTCTCCCCTACTAATAAAAGTACATTCAAAAAGTTTATATTATCAAAAGCGCTAAGGTTACTAAAATGGCTATTAATAAAATAATTTTTAACAAAAACAAAAACCGACTTCAAAAAGTAGGTAAACTAAAAAGCAAAAAATAAATTTACTTCGCACAAAATAATACGTTTTTTCATTTAGTTAAATAGAAATTATTAAATAATTATTTTATAATTCTGAAGTCGGTGCCAAGTAAAAACAACCTTTCTACAATATCAAATTACAGTTCACACAAAAAGGGAGGCGTAGTTCTGCTAGTGCGCGGTCGTCCAGTATTGGTACTTACCACAGAAATATACCTAATATTCAGTCAGAAAAAAGTTGTTAGAACGATTGATATTATCTATACAGAGTTATTAATTAATTACTTGGCACCGACTTCAGAATTATAAAATAATTATTTAATAATTTCTATTTAACTAAATGAAAAAACGTATTATTTTGTGCGAAGTAAATTTATTTTTTGCTTTTTAGTTTACCTACTTTTTGAAGTCGGTTTTTGTTTTTGTTAAAATGATTTTAAGTGATGGGTAGACCGAGCAAGAATGTTTCTCGAATGAGGAGACGACGGTTACTTGAGACAGAAAACTTATTAATAATAAACAAGAATTAAATCCTTTCGCCTGACTATTGAGGGTCACGACCTTCCATCACCAGCTCATTTGACACAATAACTAGCAGTAGTTATATGCGTACAGTAGTGAAAGAATTATCCTTTAACTCCTAACTATTGAGGAGTTGACCTTCCATCATCAGCTCAACCACATAAAATTATTGCGACCAAGCGTAAATCCTGGCCTCGATTAATAAAATATGAGGGTTGCCCCCGATTTCTCTGGGATCCCATCATCAGATCATGACATGCTGACAATGGGACCACCTCTGAAATATCTCCGTTCCAACAGCTCATTTGACATCATAACTAGCAGTCTGAATATGTGTACAGTAGTGAAAGAATTATCCTTTAACTCCTAACCATTGAGGAGTTGACCTTCCATCATCAATCAGCTCATCCACATAAAAATACGTAAATACTGGTGTAGCTTTGAAAAACACACTAAAAACATTACATGTGCCTATAAAATTCGAGGGTTGCCCTCGATTACTCTGAGATCCCATCATCAGATCACGACATGCTGACAGTGGGACCCCTTTGGAATCATCTCCTGTCCAACAAAAAAAGAATCATCATAATTAGTTTATAAACGACGGAGATATCCGTGAACAAACATAAAAAAAAACAACATATATACGAATCGAATTGAGAACCTCCTCCTTTTTTAAAAGTCGGTTAAAAATAGGGGTTTGGTGATAAAAGGGTAAAATTTAGGGTTGTATGTATTTTTAATGCCACATTATAGAAATAAATACAAAAATTGTTGTCCAAAAATTTAAAAAATATGTTAAGGGTGAACAACCCTTATCACTTAGGGGTAAGAAAAATAAGCCAATTCTCAGACCTACTGAATATGCACATTCAATTTGGTAAAAATCAGTAAAACCGTTTCGGAGAAGTAAGGTAACTAACATTGTGACACGAGAATTTTATATAAATACTTAATATAAGATAATCTCCAAATACACAAAAAAGAAGGTAATTGAACATTTAAATAGACTCCACTTAATAATATAGAGGTCATTAAGTCAAGCTTCAAAAGCACCGATCTTAAAGGACATTTGGTTTCTTATGAAAGTAAAAACTTATTTCAAAGGAACTCGGAATTGTTTTTATGAAAATAATGAGGCCATTTTCTAGTCCGTTTAACGTGCTAGTTCAGATTAGTTAGTGAGTTACTTCCTTAGGGAAATTAATGGTAATAAAATCTATCCAGTCCGTTACAGGAAACAAGGTAATATTTACTGGTATTTAGATAAATATTTACAATAAACATACACTTCGTTTAGCTAAACAGATAATAATATATAATATTATATAGTAATAAATCGAAAGTTCGACGGTTCAGGCTACAGGTTGCTTCAAAACGACACTTTACTTGTACGTTGTTTGTCTGTGTGTTTGTGAGGTAGGCAAAATGAGTGCTACATTGCAAACGTGACAGATAGACTGGCTTTAAATGTTATATGTATCTGTGTATCAACTAAAATCTACTTCTGTATACCAGCTCTGGTAAGCGGCTTCGGTATGATGTCATTTACATGGTATTATTAGTCGTGATTATTATAATAATATGCAACCCCATAACCTATCTTATATGTGTCCATAGTTACAAAAATTATAACAAAAGCGCGACACATAATTATTTTTGTAAATAATTTAAAAAAAAACAAATCGATTTCAATTACAAAAAATGCACTAAACGTCACTTCACGTATTTAAGTATTATTACTTATTCAACGTCGTACATACTTTCCAACTCCAACTATATACTTCTGATTAAATTCGTTGCGGGTTCCAAGACAATTTTAACTCTCCCTGGGATTGCCCGTGTGTCATGCACGGTGTCTTTCAGTTGGTTACCGCTGTAGACCTTTGTTGGGAAGCACACATTGCGGAGATAAGCAGAAAGGTTTTCTACACATTTCAGTCTCTCAAACGCCTTCAGAAATTCTTGCCGTTTCAAACTAAAATTACTCTTGCACAATCCCTTCTTCTCCCACTTCTAGACTATGCTGATGTCTGTTTTCTTGATGCGAAGGAGGAACTCCTCAATAAACTCGAACGTCTGCAGAACTTGGGTATCCGGTTTATTTTCGGTCTCCGAAAATACGACCATGTCTCTGAGTACAGAAAAGAATTAAAGTGGTTACCCATTCGGCAGCGTCGAGATTCCCATACCCTCTCTCTACTTTTTTCTGTTCTTCATAATCCCAAGTCATCTTCCTACCTTCGTGAACGCTTTGAGTATTTGGTGCCGAGAGGTAAAATCTGTCGAACTTCCTCTTCTCTCTTACTCAGTACTCCTCTCCATTGCTCTAGCTGCTATGACAACTCTTTTACCATCCGTGCAGTAAGATTGTGGAATTCACTGCCTCACGCTATTCGCGACAGTTCTTCTGCAGCTGTCTTTAAGAAAAATATTAAAGAGCATTTTCTTTCTTTCTTATTATAATGAACATAATATAATATGTATTTATTTATATATACTTAAAAGGTTTTTTATGTATTTATATTTATATATTTATAATATATATTAATATTATAATATATGTTTTTATGTAATTATATAGGTAATTTTGTTTTAATCATATGTATTTATGGACCGTATACATATTACATTATGTATACTTATTTAGGTAATAAGGTAGAATTAAGATAGTAATAGGTATAAATTTTCATCATTTTTTTTTTCTGCGTTGTACACTTGACTTGACCTTTTCCATTATTATTTCCTCTATGTCTCAAAGGTTAGAAAATTCATATTGAATTAAGCTCGCCTTTGTACATGAACTTTAGTATTAAATGTTATCATCTGTTTTTTGTGTGTGCAATAAAGAATTTGAATTTGAATTAGATCCTGGCGTCACAGGAGTCACAGTGGTGGGCGTGTGGGTGGGATTATATCCCGAATAGGGATAGTCGTTGGTTTGTGTCCCATTACATTTAGAGCAAATGGTTAATCAGGCCTCTGCGCTGTTGACTTCGGCCCCACGCATGCCTTCTAAAGGTCCGGGACTAATCCGGGTAACCAACAATAATAATAATAATTTATTTGGCACACAAAAAAAATACAGTAGGTACATAGTAGGACACTTAACATAGGTACAAAAGAAATCAAAATATAATGTTCTGCTGGTACTTAAAATAGGAAATCCTGTGCTATAAGTACCAGAGATGATGATGAACACTATCGCCTTTTTTAGAAGCCTGTTTAAACTATTAGTACCACTGGTTTAAATAAATGACAGCAAGCGATAACGATTAGGTACTATTAAGTAACAAATGATAACGTTGCCTTAGGTAATTACATTTCAACATTGGCTGCGACTATTAAATAGCAAACAGATTAAGCAGGTACGTACTGGCTAATGATGTAAGACTGTAAGTGCCTAGCAGTTAGCCAATTCGCTGGTAGCTTGTGCAATACCAATGTTAGTGTGAATGCCGAATACCAATTAGAGAATACGCAAATTACCTGGCATATACTTATATATAAGGTATTTTTCTGCCGAAACTTAAGGTATTTGTCCTATTTCGAAAAGGTTGATGTAACAGAATACTTTTTTGGTCAATAGCTTACTGTACACAAAGTTACTCGTCGAGTTCGGGCTATAAATAGAAAAAAAATAACTTTAAACTTTCACTGAAACTGAGGCTTTTCCTAATTTCGTGGTTTGCCCGTAGAAACTTGCCGTAAACTAATGTTTTTTTTTTCGTCCTAAAACTTTCTAGTGTAGTACATGTATTGTAAAGTGGTATTGTTTTTTTTCACTTATGTACCCCATCGTGTGGCGTATAGTTTAAGAAGTCTTTTAAAAGAATTGAGAGATTGCTAAGGAGTATTTTTGATTAAGTACCGATTGTAAAAAAATAACAAAGGACTTGGTGCATTAAAGTTCGGCCGTTCAGAGAATGCGTTCCTGACACGTCGCGATTGAACTGACGACGTAACTTTGTAATGGCGTTGCAGTTACGATAAAAATATTATTGCTGATTGTTTACCGTTTTAACAATTGATGAGCATTAAAACAACATTATTATATCAATAATCAATTAGCAGACTTTTGAGCTTCTAGTTATAAGCACACAATTTTATATGGAGTAGGCCGATTAGGGTACGCTTATATTTTACAAATTCACAAACAACTCGAAATCAAAAATCATCCTTGCAGCCCCTCAATGCTTTCAAAAGACCTATCAACCAATTAACGTACTTTTTTGTCCCATGCTAGATCCTACCGGGTTTATGGACTCCATGCTGATCGTCGCATGTAATAGTTTCTACGCAGCATGCATAGAGCCCCCCAGCTTCATAGCATAGTAAATATGTTCATAGCTTGTGAAAATAAAACCTCTTTCGACAGTGGGATAAGAGAATATATCGTTCGGTCACCGGCAGCTCGATAGAGTCAATCTTTATGGATGGAATCAATAACAAATGGATAGATAATTATGTATGACAATTTTATTAAACAAAATGTTGCGTAGGTAAAATAATCTACGACTAGCTTTGTGTCGTAATAAGTTTGGAGCTTTTTAATTCGTTGTTGTGTTTTTTTACTGGATAGTTGGATGGCTAAACATTCTAGTATTCGCCCGCGACTCTGCCCGCAAAGTACCCACGTCTATAAATAAAAAAAAGGATAAAAAAAATGTTTAAACCAGATAGTTATAGTTTTATTTACTTATTATTAGATAGGCTATTTAATGACCATTGTTTAACCATCACGCTAAAATCAATGGACACGAACGAAGCAGCCAGTCGGCCGGATAGCGAAGTCGGTAGTGCAATTGCCTTCTACGCAAAGGTCGCGGATTCGATCCCCGCTCAAGACAAATCTTTGTGTGCATGAACATGGAGGTTTGTCTTGGTCTGGATGTTTCTATGCATAATAAGTATGTATTTACAAAAGAAAAAGTATATGTATTAATATCAGTTATTCTGGTACCCATAGTACAAGCTTTGCATAGTTTGGGACTAGATGACGTTGTGTGAAAATTGTGTGATATTCATTAATTTATTATTTATTTATGTAAGTAATACCATTGTAATTATAAACGACGATGATGATTACATTAAAAATTATTATATTAAACTTGTCCACCATTTAGTGTGCAATGTGCATCTTGTTACTCGTATAATATGTATTCTGGCTATTGCCTAACAATCTTAATTGAGTTAATTATTTGAAGTGCTGAAATCAATCAGGGCAATTAATTATGTGGTAAGCAGTGTCTAATGTATGTTATACAAATCATCATAATGTATAGCAATAGAGGAATTCGTCATCCAGCTAGGTACCAACTTAGGTACTAGTGTTGTAACAAATATACGTTTTCGAAAAAACTAAGATGCTGTATTAAAACTTCTTCGCTGCCAAGGGGCAGGGAGCGCCGAAATTGTATTAAATTGTAAGGATTATAAACGTGGTTTTATACCGGCGAGGCGAGGAGTGGATGGGCAGGATGTGAATTGAAAGCACGCTGCACCTTTTACACCGCACCGTCATTCAGCTTACGATGTTACGCGTAAAAAGTAAATGAATACTCTATTTATAAAGCAATAAATAACATAACGTACTAACAAGATTTTAATTCCCACCAGCTAGTACCAGCTCGCAAAATTACGTATTAAAAGCTAAAGTATTTTTCTGAAGCAATAAAGTTAAATATTGTATAAACTAATATTTAAATTCTCGTTCAGCACATTTAGGTCACGAGAGGCCTTTTACACCAAAGATTGGCGAGCGAGGATGGAAGTTTTGCCATACAAATTTCAATTTCCGCTCTGCTTTGCCACGCCACGGCTTGCTGGTATAAAACCTCCTTAAGTCTTTAAAAGGATGATGGCCAAAATGTATGTAGTCTCGTACCGCACAGGAGTCAGGCGGCGCTGAAGGTACTGACTTTTCAAATATTTCCTTTAAAAACTAAGCTAGCACGGAAGCGCCTGTTACGTTAAGGTCGCAGTGGGCACCATGGAGCCTTCGCCAACAAGAGTAAGAGGGTGCCGATGGCGCTTCTCGACCTTAAGGACCTGAAGCGCTCACTCCGTTTTGTCCTATGCACGAGACGGCTCTAGCTTGGCCCTGCTGACAACAAGGCGTGTAACTTTGACTTTGTTTATTAATATATTATTATATACCACACAGGAGAAACCGTAAAAGTTAGTTTGTTTATTCACTTATCTTGAAAATTGCTGGTCGGATTTTAATAATTATGTTTGGGTTTAATAGTATGATTCTAAAGAAATGTTTTTAGGTGTATATTTACGCTGAACTCAACGAAAGTAAGGCAGAATGGTTTAAACGCGGGTAAACCCACAGGGGCGCTATAAGTTAATAGAATGAATTCCACTCGGGCAACAGTTATGTTATCGAGCTAAAGCCGTCAATTCCATATTATAATTTTTTGTCATCAAAAATGTTAGCCAAACATTCGCTTCAATTCTCGCCAATGCGAATGCGTATATATCAAAAGATAAGCGAAAAGTTGCGAAAAAATGGACAAATATTCGCAATATGAATGCGAATATTCGTTACATCACTATTCGGTACATAATTAAGTGGTATTCGACAGAGAGTAGGAAAATCAACATTATTATACATAGACGTTTGGTAGGTATACGTACTTAGGTACTAGGTAAATAAACTAAACTTAAGTGAGATATAGTCTATAGACGTATCTCATCTCGCTAGATACCTATACGTTATATAATTTTGGAAGATACACTAAGAGATTTTGTACTTAGCTTAAGACATGGCATAAAAAGTATGTAGAGAGTTAAAAGTATTAACTTACTTGTGAGATCTTATTGGATTTTCTGAAAGATGTTTTACACCATTATCACAGTTTTATAACTGTTCACACACGAGTCTATAATAAAACAACAGAAACCATTGTTATCCGGACCATGAGTCATAGTAGAAAATAATTCCTTTAGCGTACACTTGAATTTGCCGCAAATAATGTAATACAATATCACACATAATTTTATGGTAACTTCATGCAAAAACGTTCCTGTAATCACTGTTAACAACACTCAAGTCTCGTAAATATCAAATTTAATAAAATAACTTCGTAGTAACACTGAACACTTGTAAATCACAACTTAATAACTTACTTTACTAACTTAGTTTTATCTGACAAACTTGCTTATTCTTGGTGGTAATGTAATTCATGACAAAATCTAAGTTAAGTCATTGTTAAACTTTAATTTTGGAGGCGGAAATTGTCCGTCAGCGTTTGAAAATGATAACTAACTTAATAAAATAACCTATAACGTTTATTCTGTATCATAGTTATAGCATTTTTTGTAGCACCGAAGGCCATAACACAACTCGTGACGGAAATGTTCGCTAAAATGAGCTTTTCGTTTCGGTAATAAAGTCGCTTTTGGTAAAAAATAACATTCCTATCTGTTTGCCACTACGTTTCGTTTTACGCTTTCATTCATTCGTTGTAATACGTCTGCTGTTCTGTAGAATAATTTTGAATGATGTTATAAAATAAAATAAAAAATAATCATTTCAAAATTTTAAAATAATAGTTATTTATGGTACAAGTGAGAAAAAGTTTATATATCTGTTGTAAGTGCCAATTTTAAGTGCCAATTTTAAATCTTGAGCTTGCGAAGTAGTCTTGAATTGAATCACGAGCGTAGCGAGTGATTCTTATTAAGACTACTTCGCAAGCGAAAGATTTTAAGAGGTCGCGAACTGGAAATTAAATTTTTCTTACGGTTACATACAAAACTTTTCACCTCTTCCAGTGAGAAAATATTAAGATTTAAATAAACTCGTACTCGATTGCTTAACTTGGGATAATTGCATGAAATACGACAGTAATACCGATTCAGAATGCGTTTTAGGGCCTTTTGTAAATCGCCACTTATTCAATATGTCGTACGCTTTCAAATACTTTTGACGTGATTTTTCTGGTAAAAAGCAAACTTCTGTTTTAGAAGTAAGTTGTCTCAACTCTTTTGGAGTTCCACAAAGTTCTTCATCACTGGATTCACAATTTTTTGTTAAAAAGTTCCAGTAAACATTTAAAGATAATTAAACATGGTGGCTGCTTTGATTTTTTTTTCAGCGTCTATTCATTAAAATAATCAAAATCGCCTTAATAAAAACTAAGTGAAGTGTTATTGGACGCCTCTTAGATTTATGTTTACATATTAATTTAGGTTAAAATAGAATTACTCATTAGCCTTCATGGGCTAGCTTGTAATAAAATAAGATATTTGTGATATCTTACAATTAAAAAAAAAAAAAAAAAAAATTCATTAGAAGGATTTTGTTTCGAAATTTGAATCACTTTGCCTCACTAGTGAGTAAAAACGGTTTTTACTCACTGAATTCTGACAAGCAAACGATATTTTTCGTGCTGGTGTGGTGAAAAAGTGTTTTTTCTTCGTCTTTTAAATAAGCCAAAAGATTCTTGTCGGTCATTACAACCGCTGAAATAATTATGAGCTGCACTTTTTGGGTCCATATCGCAATTCATAAAATTTTTATGTTTTTACTTCATAATTACCGTTCTTCATACTTTAAGTATTCATATCTGGCAGTCATAACACTTGTTTCATTTATCGTACTTACTTTGTTTGTTCATAATGTCATTACAAAGAAGATATTTTACATTTTATGTAATAAAATACTTTTCGTATATAAAATTATACTTAGGTATAAAAATAGGTGACGGTATGGTAAAAATTGGTTATTTCAAGTTATTGTTATGTCAAAGAAGGGATTCCTGTCTTTTGACTAAAGTAATACCTTCTTTGCTGGTAGTAAGTTCTAGTGTATTCTTATTCTGTGGTTCTAGTTTTATATTTAAAACAATGTTTCTAGCACTCGCCGACCGCTGGCCGCGGCAAACTCGCTTTGTTTGCTTGGCTCGTATGTTAAATGGTCGCTTTTCTAACCTTACCTAACCTACTTTTCTAATAGTAACTTATAACATTATGTTTTTTGAATGTATAACCTAACCTAACAAATCATTAGGCTAAATGTGCTTTAGTATCTTAAAATTGTATAACATAATTAATCATTTGATAAAATACATAATGCTAGTATACATTTCAATTAAGTGGATAAATAAAACTAATTTTGAAGAAATTCATGAAAAAAATTAGTAAGAACTGAAGTACCTACTGTAAGAATGTATAAATTTTAATATAGGATTATTAGGAACATCAATCATAATCATTAGGGACAAAAAAAGATTAACAAAATAAGGATGAGTTATGACTTGCGATAATTATGATTAAAATAAGTATTATGAAATGTTTAATTAAGAAAAATATTATATAGAACAAACCCAGACTTAAAAAAAAATATGAGAAACAAAGCGCACCCGTACATTCTAAATTGTGAGTTTTTTCATAGCTTATAATAATATCAACCAGTATTCCGACTCGATCCCTTTCTTTGAATTAAGATATATTGAGTAATGTAATGAGATAAACCTCAATTTTATTGCATATTGTAATAAAGTACTCTGTGGTGTGATACAGTTTTATTCTGCAGAGAAAACATTACGAGCGATCGACGACGATCGAGCCATCTTGTATCACAAATTTAAACTGTAAAACGCTATCTATGATGTTTTAGAAGAACTACGTAGGCCGTTACGAGACTTGCGAATGGTGCGATCTGCACCGAGCGCCATTACCGAAGAGCGCCCGTTTTCAGTTTGGATTTATTTTCTTGCCATCCCAAAAAAATAAGATAATAATTATTAATTGTATTCTTATTCTGTGGTAGTAATTAATTAATGGTAGGTCTCAAATGTAAATCTTATTAGCCTGACATGGCCTGACATAATACGCCGTATTACTAACACGGCATTTTACATCAACGAATCAATGCTATTTTTATACGGATTCAAGGCAGTGTGGTGTGACGCAGCTCAGCATGATAAATCTGTCCTAGGTGCGCAAGAATCCACATCATCCACACAATTTCACAAGATGCCGGGCTCTCTTTGGGTACGCATCTACCGTTCGTTTAAGGTCTTCTAGTTGTAAAAGAAATGACGTTTCATCAAAATAAAAAAAATGGAATTGTGATATTTATTTAATCGAATTTAGGATTGATCGATATGACGATATTTTACTAACCATTTAATAAATTGTAAATTCTTTTATTTAATGGAATGTGTAATATTATAATCTATGATAATTTACTAAAAAAAATATATATTTAAATTTAAATTAAGTGACCAATAAAAACAATATATTTGCCGCGTCGCTCGTTGCCCGTGTGCAATTCGCTAAATGAATTAATTGCTACTCCCGTTGTCTACACGCTTTAAACCTTACTGCTTCAGTTTAGCGTGATGATGAGATGTAATTGAACCTTACTTACTAAATTAGACGACCAAATGCAAAAAAAAATGTTATCCAACCATTCATTCCCGAGATTAGCGTTATACAAGAAACAAACGAACCAAATTCCCTGCTCAAACCACCAGCTAAAATCGTGATGATAGGTAGCCTATGTGTTGGACCGAAGCGGTGACGTTAATATACATGCTTACCTTATAAAAGTGATGATTTACTAAAAAGTCATTGTAATCAGTTGATTTCTAGTTTTTTCTATTGCTTTAAATTTTGCCAAATTCTGGTGAGTCCATTATAATATTAATCAGTTTGCATCCGTGAATCACAAAACTTTGGTAATAATACAATTCTAGGACGATTATTGGACGTTTAGCCAAATCTATATGGGATAATGTAATGACAAGCTAAAAACTAAAAATATGCCGTATACTAGAACTTGGTAGTGTTGTGAAAGTGTCGATAAACTTTTCAATGCATACATTGGATAAACCCTTATAAATAAAATCTTAATATGAAAGTCTCGTGTCACAGTGTTAGTTCTCGAACTTCTCCGAAAAGGGAGGACCGATTTTAATGATCTTTTATGTGTTCGTTTAGTAGGTCTGAAAAAAGGACGTATTTGCAACTGCAAATGTTACTTGCTGGTCGCAGCTAGTATTCTAATATATTCAAAAACCTTGCAGGTTTCCCATGGATTTGGAAGTAAAAACATATGTATTAAACATGTTCGAAAAAGCGAAGATTTAAAACTGTGGCATTTCAATATACATAATAACAAACAACTTTTTCAGAAATCTGTTCATGCGCAACATTGATTTTTATGACAATACTTCATGTTCAATTTAGTTAGCACCAAATTGGATGACTTTTAGCATTTTAGATTACTTTTTGTTCGGACGTTTTCGTGCACAGACTTGAAGCTCATTTAAGTTTACGATAATCGTAAACGATATATGAGCTTACAGTGATTATATTTTTGTATTATTGTATTTTCTAATTTCTTGTTCTTGTGTAGTAAATGCATTTAATGATATCAAATTCTTGTTGTTTTATTGCAGTAAACAATCTTGGAAAGATGCAATCCTGGAATATCAAAATATCCAATATATACTGACATAGTATGCAATGTACTATATCGATATCGATGGTCACATTGACAATGAGGACATCACTATAGCAGAGACAATCATTTTTTTGACAAATATATTATTATCTCTGCAATTCTATTATCATTATGCCATAAGTTCGTTATCATCTAAATTAACAATCGTGCTCCAATGGATTCTCAATTGAGTTGCGTTGGAATCTCAAAGTAAGTATTGGGTTCTAGATTCATGGTTGGAATCGTGGTAGAAAGTTCGGTATTGCCATTTACTCAAATTAAGTTAGACATAGTGAAAAATTATAACTACTATTAAAATACGTTTATTTATTATAGTATTTTATAGTTATACATACTTTAAAATATTAATTATTTGCCTTGAAAGTATTTACGCTAGACACAAGTCTATAAAAAGCTAAAAGGTACCAAAGTACTTACCACCAGACGAAACCGCGGTAGAAAGATTTAGAAAGTTTGATTGTTGGCGCTAATCTCGGGAACTACGAACGGTATCTTAATAATTATTTTTGTGTTTGATAGTCTAACTAACTCTCAATAAGCAATAATATTTGGATATTTATTTTTTTAATATTTTTATAGATATCTATAAATAGCTGTCCTGTTCGGCATTGAGGTGTGCATTTTATTCGTGTAAGTAATACGCAGTTCTATACTGGGAATAAATTACTAATACAAAATGTAACTGCCTGATATAATTCTATGGGTAGGCTACTTACTCTTATTTTGAATCGCGTAACAGTGGTGGAGAACCCACGGAGAACCTCATAACTGCATTAATGTTAATTTTTGTACCTTATATAAATAAAGGTTTATACATCACTGTATAAACCTTTATTTATATTAGGTTAAGTTAGACCTGTATAAGTGTGAAACCTTCATAACTGGAACTCATGCTGTTAATGGGACGAAGTAAGCCTCTATATCTGGAATATGTTCTTTCGATTTATCACCATAGTTACCTCTATAACCGAGACAGCAATATATTTGTTTAATCATTCTTATTCTACCCACAAATTCCACACTTAAGTAAGTAAGTAATTTTGAGACCTTCAGTTTTAGTTTCGCTTTACTATCATACAGATGTTTATCTGGAAATGTCAAAACGAAAGCTACAATCTTTATCATTACGTAAAAACCTGAAGTTAATGTCCGTTTTTTAGGAAAGTGGGAAGACACGCGAAGAAGTTTGTGTCGAAGTTAATGTGCCAAAATCATCTCTTTGTAGAATAATTCAGAGTAAACGTAAAATTGAATCACAATGTTCTGAAGGACATATAACTATATTGATATAATAATATGTAATAATAAAAAATAATAAAAAATAATGTAATAATAAGGATCATAATATTCTAAACTTGAACAGTGTTCTTCTTGAACATGGGTCAAGCAATTATTCGTAACAAAAATGTTCCGGTAAGTGGTCCGATGATTCAAAAAAGGCACAAGATTTCGCGCAATCGCTCGATATTCGTAATTTTTTTTTTTTTTTTCTATAATATGGCATTAAAAAATACATACAATTCTAAATTTTACCCTTTTTATCTCCAACCCTTATGATATTTTAATAGCTATTTTAGTAATTTAATCATTTTTAATCCCGCTCGGTAACTGGTCAATTAGCGTCTTTTTTGTAAATGTTTTTCACTCTATTTCGATTAAAATTTCCCTGAGCATAACAATAATGAATGATTAATGTACTTAATTTTTTAATTTGTACATTCTAATAAACAAATTAACTTAATTAATTCTAAAATCTGCTTATTTATTGCCTTTAAGGCGGAACAGAGTTCGCCGGGTCAGCTAGTTTAATTATAAATTGATTTCAGACGTGTCATTTTTAGGGTTCCGTAGTTTGTATAAGGAGCGCTGCTCTCACGAAAATAATAGCTCCGTAAAAAATATTGAAAAATAATATTTCATCGAATCAGTTATCATTTGAAGTTCATAAAATGTGTTAATTTGGACTCAGTGCATTAGTGACAGTGATATCCAAACATTTCATTCACAAATTATTAACATATTTGTGATAATACAAACTTGTATCAGTACCGTTAAACATTTGTGTCTAAAAATAAAAAAATATTATTTTTAATTTAAACAAATAATTTGATATTCATCGCTATTAATACTAGCAAACAAAAATCATAATGCTGCCAGCATTTTGGGTTCGAGGCCTTCTGACAGTGACTTATTAAGTTCAGATTAAGTTATTAGACTAGTTTAATCTAAGATCCAATATGTATATTAATCTGTAAATAAAGTAATTTCTTTGCTGAACAGAACACAATAAAGCATATAAATATTTATACTCTTTGCAATAAAGCGAAGTCTGATTGAACGTCAGTGGTACTTCGGCAATAAAATTGACAAGTTTTAGTTGTCAAAATCGTCAACGTCAACATCGTGTCAAACACGTGTACGAATGACAGCGTATCTATTTTTCTTTTTCTAATTGCATACGTGTAAAAGAGATAAATCCATAAAGATATCTATTCATTGGTGTAATAAATACAGGTTCAGACAAATATTTTAAATCTATTGAACGAAACTTAACCACTATTTATTTATCAGATCAGTCTTATAAGTAAGATGTCTTTAATAATACCAGTGATATAGATATCTAATCTAGTCGTCTCAATACTTTTGGAGGCCAGGTATTGTTTTCTTATTTCAAGTAAAAACTATTATAATAGCTGAATTTACATCAAATGTGTAAAGATAATTTGCACTGTATTAATTTTGTTTTTCTTATTCTTCTTCCTGCATTTATCTCATTATATTTGGAGTGGTCGTTATTTTAATATTATTGTGTGATTTTTCAGTGGTCTATAAAATTCCTCAAGATGACGAAAACCTCGAGTGAATTTAGGTTTATTGTGTATGCAGGCGCAATATTTGTCTGCTATTTTGTATTTGGTATGCTACAAGAGAAGATAACTAGGGGAAAGTATGGAGAAAATGATAAATTTACTTGTGCACTATCTCTTGTACTGATTCAGTGTATTTTCAACTATATTTTCGTGCGGATCTTGATGGTGAGTATTTCATCACTGCTTTTGATTCTTAGTCTAGAAATTAATGTGATATGAGACTCCCGAATTTTTCGTTGGTGACACACTGCTTAATGATCAGGACGCACCTCCTTGTTTTTTATGGCGCATAATATACTTTAATTTGGATTTTTGGGCGACAGCTTAAACCACTACACCACACATGCGCATAGCTTAGAGACCCCAGTTATACCATATTCATTTCAGATTGTAAAGATATGTATTGTATTGATATAACCTAATTAAAAATACTAATGCTTTCAAAATTGATTTCATTAGGGTGTTAAATCTTAAAAATTGGCATTCTCACTAACGACTAACTATCAAGCCTGCATCCATAGCCAATTCATTAACCAATTTGATTAACAGTTGCATTCACTGAAATGTATTATTTGATTTTGTATATTTGATAACATAACATAACATGACACCTGTATTACCCAGAGATGAACAACACCCACACTTTGCCTGTTATGTTAGGGTTTATTGGAATGGGAGTGAGCCTATTGCCATCAACTGGGCACAATTACAACTCCATGCTTTGATTGTAAATTTTCTGGCAGTTAGTTCACAATTAACACTTTGCCCAACCCAGAAATCAAACATGAATCCTCAGGGTGTGAGGCTCATACGATAACTACTAGACCATTGGGGCAGTTGTATATTTGATATTACTTCTGATTCTCTTCCTTGATAAGATATGGTAGTAATAAATCACTAGGAACACAACTCAAGTAAAATGCCTTCTTGCTTATTAAATAAAAATTGTCCTCCCTCTAGTATGAGAATGAGTATGTGATTGGTAATGGGACCTTTACTCATGATTTAAGAGGATTCATGACCTAAGCTTATAAAAGTTACTAGAAACAAACAAACAAAAGATTTGGCAGTCAAAAATTGATTTTTACGGGGATCTTAGCTTAAATTGAGCATAGTGTAGAATGGCAAGGCAACTGCTTAATGCAGCGTATCCTGCAAAGCTTTGTGCATAATTAAGTTCAGCTCTTGTGCATATGCAGCCTTAGCCACTATGCCAACATTCATTGCACCTTAACTTTGTACCCAATGACTCTTGAAGCTATATTTATTTCTTACCTCTTTGATTTCAGCTAACAATGAAGAGAGAACATGATACTACAAGGACAGTGTACTACTTCTCTTCATCTATGACTTACTTACTTGCTATGGTCTGCTCTAATATGGCCCTGCAATGGATCAACTACCCTACTCAGGTAATTATCGTAACCACATCAATGTATTATCATCTGGCAGGCTTCAATTTAACCAGTTCTATTTGGTAGTCTTTTGACAAATGACATATCAAATTTGTCAAGAAATTTATGGAATTAACACTCACTCACTTGTGAAAATGGGCTTACTTTATACGTCAATGGCTTTAGTATTGTTATCTGAAGTTAAATAGTTTGAATTAACCCCATGTGATTGGCGGTGAGCCTAACGTTATGCACTGTGCATGCAGTGAGAGGCACATATAATATATGCTAACCAATAGTCCAACACCTCGGTATTCTCCTATTATTCTATAAATATTATAAATGTGACAGTTTGTGTGAATGTTGGATGTTTGTTATTTATTAAGCCTTTTCTATTTCAACACCTTAAGTTCTAGCTATTAAGCTAAACTTATGACATGGCTCCTTATTGAATGGCCCAGTCTTTTCTCATTTCTTCCGGTCCTTTGCTTTCTTCATGCAGTCTTCACCTGCTGTAGTTTTAATGCTGTCCACACACCGGTCCTTAGGTCCTCCTATATTCTGTTTACCACTCTGTGACTCGCTTGGTCTAACATTTACTTGTCATACGAGCAATGTGACCTACCCATCTCCATTAGAGTTGTTGTGCGTGTTGCTGTGCATCTAATGATTTTAAACTATCACGATTTGTACACATAATTATATATTATAGACACGGGTCTTAATCGCTCACGATCGGTGTGACTCGATCGAAACAGTCGAGCAAGGAGGTATTTATACCTTAAAAATATTTACGAGATTAAGACCCGTGTCTATAATATATAAGCTGTGCATCTATTAATTTAGTTTTCTTGCGAAAATCTTTGCTGGTACCTTTATCACATACCTTAATGCGTAATGTGCTTCTCTCTATAGCGCGCTGACAGGCGCGCATTTCCTTTTTCTTCCAACTTAATAAGTCCAGGTTTGTGCTCCATATGACGATGTTTGTTACCCTGTCATTAATAAACAACTGGATGGATTTCCATGAAAATAAGGCTGGATTGTTATATACATTTTTTAGACATACCACATAAATGGAGTTACAGGAGCAAGATAAAAATTGTCATATTGTCTAATGTGCATATTTAATATTAATGTCATCTTTCAGGTTGTTGGCAAAGCAGCTAAGCCTATCCCAGTGATGATACTGGGTGTTCTGATTGGGCATAAATCCTATCCGATGAAGAAATATCTATTTGTCTTGCTAATAGTAATAGGCGTTGTCATGTTTATGTATAAAGACCAAGGCACTAAGAAGGTTGAGGAGTCTACTGGAGTTAGCATTGGAGAATTATTGCTGCTTCTGTCTCTCACTATGGATGGACTTACTGGTGCTGTACAGGTAAAAGATAGAAATTTTACATCTATTATTTTGAAGAAAAAACTGACGACTACAGTTGACGATGATATCCAAGAGATTAGAGATAAATATCTAACAGGTAGAAATGTCATGAAGACAAAATTATGACAATAGCACTTTTTGCACTCATAGATTTGGAACTTAAATTTTGATCAACACATTACAATATACAATTTGTTTAAATCAACAAATGAACCATTCATCGCTGTATTTGTTGATGATGGGTATGCTGATGTTTTATAATTATTAGACAACATACTCATTCTACTCTTTGCCCTCTCATCTCTCACCACATAACTTACTACTATGAATTTTATTTACTTTCAGGAGCGTATCAAGACTGAATCTGCCCCGTCTGCCTACGCAATGATGTTGAACACAAACTGGTGGTACGTTGCGAATCATTTAATTTTCTTAAACGCTGTGGCCCCTATCTTTGGCGATACATTTTCAATAAGCGGTTTACCAGTCTGCAAGTTTGACAGATTCAATTATGCTTTTAATACGCTAGCGAATTAGCGTCAGTTTAAGCGAGGGAAATATAGTACACTATCAGCGATTGGACATTATTACTCTTTGCTACTGTGCCTAATTATGTAATGTGCATGGATTATAACTTTGTATTTAATCCTTGTCCATTTCAACTAAATATGCTAAGGAATATTTTGTTCATAACATGAGTTAATAATTTTAATGTTCATGTCCAGCCAGATGACCGGATGGTCTTGTTAAGATCGCGGGAAGCCGTTGGCTCCAGGCGGCCCCTTAAGCGCGCGTTGTGGCGAAAATTAGGTGAGGCCTATGTCCAACAGTGTAACAGTGGACTTCTTTAGGCTGTGATGATGATAATAATATCAATACTAATTTGCGTATCGATCCCTATTATTATAACAATGAAAAATACTTCATACTCGTAATAAAATTTTAATAATGATATAAAAGAAAGTCGTTTTAGCTATATAGCTAATTCGACGCGGATGAAGCCGCGGGCATAAGCTAGTATAATAAATATATTATAACAATCTTAAATAATTCAAATCATTTATTTTCATAGGCCCCAGGAGGCGCTTGAACACGTCAATACATTACAAAAAATTATATAAAATAAATAATAAATAATACTAAATTATACTAATTACAATGATTTGAATAACCGGGGCTTAGATTAATTTTAATCAAACTGTTTAAATTAAAATTAAAATTAATCCAAGTACCAGCTCCGATGGGTATTGCATTATTGCATAATTCAAATTGTAATTGGTTTTTATATCTTTCTTAATGATTTTTTGTCTCACATCCTTATGTTTGGATGCTTACAGGTCCGCAATAGCTTCTTTAATCGGCGTGGTCCTCAGCGGTGAAATATTCACGTTCGTCACCTTCTTGTCAATGTATTCTGAGGTCATAGTGTACGTCGTCGCGTTTGGACTGATCGGCGCTCTGGGACAAGTCTTCATATTCTTTATGGTTAGTAGCTTTACTATGATTTTGGAAGAGATTCGAAACATCGAGTATAATATTTAAGATAGGAATTTATGCTGTTGTTATTTGAGGATTCATTTTACTAGTTTTCATGAGGTAAAAGCTAAAAAGACTGCCATGTCTTGTTCTACCTAAATAAATGAATTGCTAGCTTTCGATTAGAAACTTTCTTCCACACACGACTAAGTTGTGGAATGAGATGCCTGACAAGGACGAGCAAAGACAATTAAAATTACTATAAATTGTCTTTGACAAGGTACTACACTTACATTTTCAAAAGATAGCCAACGCACTAGTAATGCGAAACCCGTATTGTAGCTAGTGTAGTAACTTCTTACTATCAGGCCGGCTCTATGCGTGTTTGACAACTTATATAAGTGGAATAAAATAAAATCAATAAATAAAAGTTATGATACTTTTTGAATATATCTGTGATATAACATTATATTGACACTAGCTGTTGCCCGCATTAAAATGAATAAAACTGAATTTTTGGTCTAATAGTGGTAATGTTATGATTCTCACCGCGAGGTTTTGGGTTCGACTTCTCGGTCGAACAATGTGTGATTTGAGAATTATTCGTCAGGAAATTCTTCCTTAGCCGCACAGATCTGGAATTGTGCCGGCTGGATGGCGATAGACTCATCCCTGTCACCTGTTATCAAAATATAACAGATAAAATGTGGGTGTTATACACCTCATCCACACCCTTCTTACCTGCGTTATAGGACATATACTGCTCCACTACCGTCGCCTGTTCTTGCAACTTATTTAACAGCTACTCCGTTCCTAATAATGGCAGCATAATTTTTTAGAGTTAATAAATTTTGTGAATTAATGGGCTATAAAAAATGTATATATTATTATTCTGCACGTGTGGTGTAGTGGTTTAAGCGGTCGCCTCGCCGCTCTCCACTGCACAGGTGTTGTGGGTTCGATCCCCACATGGGACATATCTTTGTGTAATTCGCAAAGATTTGTTCTGAGACTGGGTGTGCTTGAGTAAGTGAATGTGTGTATTTGACCTTGTCATTGGGTGTGACCATTGGATAGTGTAATTGCTTCTGCCGTTCTATCTAATGTAAAAAAAATAACCAAAATCCAAATAATATTGGAATTTGGAATTACTAAGATGGTAAAATTTTAGTAATTTTCGAACTCATAACAAAACTGTTGAAAAGTGCTTTTTAAATTTAATACGCGCACCACTTCTGCCTACCCATTAAGAGATTTAAAAGCCTGATGTTACTTATGGTATACATATAATATGTCCATATATTATGTAAATTATTATGTATTTCAAAGAGATTAGAGGGGGTGTTGACACCTGACTATGTCTGAATGTTGTCATATAAAGTTGGATAGGTACATCTTTTTTAGTGAAAATTAATTTTAAAAATCTTTTTTAGTGCTCACTTGCTTTACTGAAGCAACCTACTTACAAAGTTTAAGTAAATCCAATAAAGAAATAGTAAGTTTCAGTTTATCTCCTGTTTCTCTCTTTAGGAGGGAGGGAATTTCCAAAAAATCTGTCTTTGCACCCTACACCTCACAACAAATACACAATCCAAATTTCAGCTGCTTGCGTTTAGTAGTTTCGGCTATGCGTTGACTGTCAGTAAGTCAATCAATCACTCAGTAACGGAAGAGTTATATATATATACAGATAGCACACTGTAAGTTTTTGCACGTCGTATAACCAATATACTTGTATTCCAGGTGGCAGACTTCGGGCCTCTGCCTTGCTCCGTAGTAACAACTACAAGGAAGTTCTTCACCGTATTGACGTCCGTCATTATATTCGGCAACGTTCTACTGCCCAGGCAATGGCTGGGAGCCGTTCTCGTCTTCTCAGGTATTACTCTCATTACTATTGATGAGTTCTTGTATCGCCAGGGAAATCCTGATACATGATACTTCTAAAAATTAAAATTTAGGAGGCAGTTTAGACATTTTTTTTTAAATTAAATTAAATTTGTAATTTTATCTATCAATTTAGTGCCGAATAGGTTACCTGTAACTTAACCGGCACTGCAACCTAAGTTCGGCTTTCCACGCTCGATCTCAATCATCATCTACAATGCTATTACAATCAGTAGTAGCAACACACAATGACCTTAATGTTGAGTTTTGACGTACGAGAATCAGTCGCGGAACTTCGGTCGAGTTTCGGTTCAGTAAAGTGTATTTAGACACTTTAGTACATCGACATAACAATATTTTAGATATTTTCTATAAATCTAATTTTAATATAAAAAAAGCTTTTAACTAGATGTAAAAGTAGCCAAATTAGATTTTTTTTCTTATATTATGGTTATCAAAATAATTATCTCATTTTGGTAGCTTGTTAACTTTATTTTACTGAGTCTATCTAATCTTAAAATTGATAATGAATAATACATATTTATTTTTATCTAAATCCTTTTAATATTATCATGTATTTATTATATTAGTTATTTAGTATTACAACTTTGCTTCTATTAAAATGTATAAACTCAATATTTGTCAAAACTGTTTGACAGACCTTACTTTATAGTGGCGCCACGTGGTGATAGCGCTTATTAAAAAAAAATACTAAGTCCAAAACTCAACGACTTAGTGATTAATTGGACATAATTATGGTTTTTATCAATGGAAGATCCGTCTTAATTGTTCAACATTGAACTAAGCCGGTGAGATTGATCTTAAGCTTAAGCAGGTAAATTGGTGAGGACCAGATAAAAAAATGCGTTTAATATAAATATTTTTACAAGCACAAAAAGTAACATAACAAAATATCTGACTTAGGCTATTTTTAAAAAAAACACGAATCAGTAAATAAAAAGAAATATAAATTGATTCCTATGTATTTTTCAGCTAATTAAAATAGGTGCGTACATTTAAGTATGCTTTTACGCCTCTAGTTTGCAAAAAATCCCGTCTCTTATTTCCTCTGTATTCTCTAACCAATGTACTAAGTATTCTCATTATGCCCTCCCAGTAAGTGTCCACTTTATCGACGCTACACCCCTTGTAAAGTCCTTTTGAGTGTTAGGCTGCATTGCCAGTTTGTTTAAACCAAAGTGGTGTAAACGCAGTCTAATATCTGTCTGTTTGGTCATGCTAAGGACAGATAATTTTGCAAACCTGAAGCAAATGACTTATATACCTTATGTAGTATTGTTTATTTTACTAATATGTAATTTTCTATTTACAGGTTTATTCCTTGACATGTTCTACAGCAAAGGGAAGAAGCGGGTGACCGGCAAATGATATATAATTGTTAAACACTATAATTATTAATTATTTAAATGACGACTCGACTCCTATTTTTGAAATGACCATAGCACAAATCAGAATAATTGGACCTTTGACTTCTTAAAACAATACAAGCATTAATATACACAGAACTTAATTGTCTTAAGTCAGTTTTAACATTTTGAGGTTTTTTATGTGTAGACAGCTGAAATGTAGCTGAATGACGAACCATGTAGGCTTAGGGAGTTAAGGTTAGGGATTTATAAAATGTATCTGCTACATTATGTAGCGTTTTTCATAAACTTTTCGGACATTTTATATTTTTGTGACGCTATTTAAATATCTATATTTTTAGTACACGAGTTCTCTAATTTAGATCAGAAAATCTTAAAATGGAAATTAGACAAATCATTGCTATATTTGCATGAGGTACAATTTTATATGAAATTGATCGTATTAGTATATAAGTTTATACTTCTCTCTTACGCAGCTTCTCTCTATACATTATAAGCTCTATAAGCGTAAGCAATATACACCATGTATTCGATTTGATAGTTCAATTATACAACTTTGTCCGTAGTATTAAAATAACAGTTTGGCAATATTCTACATGTATCCACGCCTAGTATCCTCTAGGCGACAATTGACACTCAACATGTCTGACAATTGCCAGGTGTCGTGCAATATGACGCGTGGCTCGTTATTTGTTTCTGTGCAACATGCATTTGTGCATCTAATGTTTTCGAGTGCAGGTGTCTCACGACGCTGATTTCAACACTAATTCTTTGGATCTGGTGATATGTTGTCCACAACTGATGCGAGCGAACTCGAACGTAAATTACCGCGCTAACTTGAGTTGAGCAATTTGTACATCATGTCGTGTGCCAAATGTTGCTTAGTGGATACCTGGCTCTAAATGAGTCCGATCTTGGCACCAGCGGCGTAGCAGTGGCCCAGTAGAACTGCGACCTGCTGCAAATCACCAGTGCGCACCATCGATGTGTTGTTATCGACACTGTTGCATTTCTCTTTTAAATCTGCAGATAATATGGATACTAGTAGTGCTGCAGTAATATTACTGCTTGCCACGAAATTAAGACTCACACCTTTAATATATTTATTATGTGGTGGTCGATGATAATTATGTAAATCATTCCATAATTTTAAGACAATATTTTATTTTCCATTCATGTAATTATGTCTAAATTATATTTACAAATTATAATCATTATTTAAATGTACTTAAGCTTAAGATTTTAATTTTATTTCAATTTATTTATTATTAAATATAAGTTGAGATTATTTATTTAATAAATAATTATATTGTTTCGTCCGCCGCTTTGTCTACGTGGCATGACGATAAATTTGGCCGATATTCCTATTATTATTCCAAATATGTTCAATTATTTATTTACTTTATGACATCAATTTTGGTTCAGTAGATGAGCTTTGAAAGCCTTACAGACCCACAGAGTTACTTTTAAAATAGTAATAAATGCCATTATGTAATAGAATAAATATGTTTTTACATAACAGATAAGTGAGAGTAGGTATACTTAATAGTTATATAGCAAACATATCTCCGGCATAAACCAAATATTAACCAAACGTAGCACAGAGTTCGAGATATAGTCATTATACAGCGAGTCAGTTGAATATCGCCAGGTCTAAGAAAGAGAGAAGGGTTTTCCTCCGGATCGTATGCCAGCTTCCTTAGCACGGCATACCAGTCTTGGCATTTCGATACGATTACGACGATATTCAAAATCTTGACCACCGTTATTGTGAACTGTCAGGATGATGCTGATCTGCATGACAGATACAGATATACTGTCAAGAATATCTTAATGAAAAGTGATTAGTTTCCACCCTTTGAACTACTTTTGACATTTCACAATAACTTTGGTTGGACAGTACCCTAGTTATCAACATAGAAACGTGTATTCTTTTTGTCTGACACCTTTTAAATTAAATCTAATAGTCTAAGCGCTACGAAAGACTGGAGAACAAACATATACATGCTATGTCATGCTAAATTCTCTTCCACTTCGCCATATTCGGGTAAGAAAGTAAAGTTGTTGATTTTTTAGTTTCCATATTTGCTACGGAAGCAAGCTACTAGGGCACCACGACCCGCTGCTTATGAATAGTTGCATGTTTCTTATTTATACTTAAGTAATATTATTTCCAAATGGCGAATATCTCGAACGTTCGATTATAAGAACTTACCTAATAGAGTAAGTATACTCTGCATACAAACATATTATAGAATAGCATTTAACTTTGTAAGCTCTTGGTGTACCTATCTTGTATCTATGTCTCGTCAACTACAGGAATTTTAATAAATAATTGCAACATGAAATATTATTTTAATTTTTTAGTTACACCCTTGCATCCTAACACTTGAGATAGTTGTATACTTCAATGCTGTTAAATCTGTTGTATTATTACATATTCTTTGCTCTCTGTAGTACATCGTTATGCCTAATTATAATTGGCGTCTAATAATCCCATGGTGAGATTTCACAACCTTTTATGAAACATTCCAATTCCTCCATTGTTTTTGAGTCTTAATCTACTCGTCTTGTTTACAACGCCATCTATTAGTGCTTAACATTGAACCGAGTTATTTAAAATTGGCGCCCTCGAAGAGAAGCTGAGAAGTTTCCAATAGGAGGCAAGTTGGAGGGCGCATGCGCGGCGGTCCTCATTGGATCGGTCCCCGGCTCCCCGCTCGCCGCTAAGGTGCCGAGGCATCCCCGCGTTGTGGGGCTGTCTACCTGCGCTAATTAATTTCTTACTCTGAAAAGATCAACAGTACCGTGAATAATTGTTGCTTAAATATATTTTTCGGTGACGTTTTACCAGTGAAACTTCGCATATATTACACAGTGAAGATGGCAGAGGAAAATACGGAAACTACAAACACCGATGTTTCGGACGCTGAGAACACCTACACTGAGACTGTGAGCGACCCGAAGAGCATGCAGGAGGTCACCCAGTACGTGCAGTCCCTGCTGCAGAACATGCAGGACAATTTCCAGAGCATGTCGGATCAGATCATCAACCGCATCGACGAGATGGGTACGCGAGTCGACGAGCTCGAGAAGAACATCACCGACCTCATGGCTCAAGCTTCAGCTGAAAGTGAAAAATAGAATGTAACTTCCAGTATACCCTCATTTCTACCTATCCTTGTATTTTGATGTCTAAATCATGATATTTGTAACATTATAATGTAAAACAAAGTCATTGATTAAAATGTTTGTGTTTTTTTTACTTATTTTAAGTGACGGTAGAACTTGAAGCGCTACTGCAAACATATTTCTATTATACCTACTACATACCATATTATAAAATATTATTAATCCATCCTCATCCAAAAATGGCTGCAACTGCAAGTTGTAAATACCTAGTTGCGCAGACTTTCATGCGAAAGTTAAATTAATGGCTGGCGATAATCTAAAACTATTATGACTCTGAATTTACTTAGGATTGAATTACCAGGTAATTAAATCCTAATATTGAAAGGAAAAATAGTCATTAGTTTTTGTTTGTATCAAAAAGGCTTCGCATGTAATAGGTACACCTATCTTTTTTTTAAATTGGCATGAAGACAGTTAAGAACCTAGGAATAACATACATAGGCTCCTTTTTTTCGACGTACCACGCGGGCGGTACCGTGCTCAAAAACGAGTGCTGTATTTAATTTAATTGCGCACAAATAAATTATTCGGGTGTTTATGAAGGTACTTTAATAAAATATTGCCTACATATTTACAAAAATAGTAAAGATTTCTCCGATTTGCTATAATAGATCACAGACAAATATAATTGTCATTCAATTTCACCCAAGGAAGCGCAGCATTAGTAAAATAGAAAGAGGTTTTTGAATTCATAGTCGGGCAACTTAAACTTATGTAATGTATTCGATGTTCTCTTATGCTTATACCCACATTCATAGTTATAGTGTGATAATCGAAGACTTTTTCTTCAAAATTGTATAGGACGGATGCGGCATTTATTGAAACCAGTTTCTAAACATGGTCAGTGTTAATTTACAAAAGAAATTTTCCTTTTTACGATCTTTTTATTAAACTTACGGACGAACTGCGAACGGATATTGAATATTAAGATTATGTTTTGTTTTTGACAAATAACATTAACTCAAATATAAATGGGCAGGGCATGTAGCAAGGACGACAAAATATGAGAAATGGACGAAGCGAGTGACTCACTGGTCTGGCCCAAATGGAAAAAACTACGAGGACAGCCCTGTGAAAAATGGGCAGACGAAATAAATACCTACTACGGGCGGTCAAGACTGGCTTACAGTAGCTCTAACCAGGAAATTATGGCTGGGCATAGAGGAGGCATTGCCTCGAAGAGGGGTCTGTAGCAGAAGAGATAAATAAAAGAAAGGCTTGAGCACAATAACGGTTTTATTACTATGGCGTGGATATATTTAACACAACACAAACATAATATCGTTTTAACATTTCCGCTTTAGCTAAAGACATGAGTGCCGTTAAAAACAAAAGCGCATCTCCCGCCAAAAATGTATGTCGGGCTATGGTATGGCTGTCATTGGCTATGATTGGCTGGCATTTATGCTCTTTGGTCGGCTATGGTCAGCTACGCTATGTGTCTATATTGCAATGTATCGCTTTGATCGGCTTTGGTTCGCTGCAATCGTTGGTTCACATTATCTTTGGCATGCTAAGGCTGGTGTTACATTCGGCCATCCTAATACAATGATTGCTTCCGCAATGGAAGAAGATTGGTTAACTTTTAAGTAGGTCAATAAGGGCTTCAGTTTCAAGAAAATGGTCATCTGAACTGCTGGCACAGTCAGATATACAAGAATCTCACTGTGATAGGGCCTTAAGGAATCTGCTGCAACCAGACCGGTGTGGGGTGATTCTGTAAACAAACCGGTTGGTTTTGAAACTTTAACGCATCCTTACACCTATATAAGCCTCAGCGCATACATACGGCACGTTTCGGTTCGTTTCGGCTCGGAACGGAAAATTCTTGTCTGTAGCTGCCAAAAATGTATGGAAAAACTGTCTGTATATTCCGATTCGTAATTGTCAGACTTTTCATTCGTTTCCTTTCGTTTCATTCAGAATTCTGATAATGCCTTGGATGAAGGATAAATGCCGAATGCAGTGACAGTCTTTTCCTAATGCACTGACGTTCGGAACAAAAGTTTGGCTTGGTATTAGAGACTTTTAAGCTACCGCATAATAGGCAACCGAAAATGTTTGAAAAACCTAACTCTGTTAATACAATGTTATGGCCAGTTTTTCTAGTGTCTAATGCTAAACGCATACGAGTATTTTGTTGAAGAATTTTATGGTGAATCCCATTATGTAGTTCATCAAATGAATTGGTGGACATTCTGTAGTATTTACTGTATTCACTGGGATGATATCCCGCAGTTTTTTTCGCTTTATGTGCACCCGATATCGACGACGACGACGTCTTCTTTGTTTTTTTCCTCGGACAGCAAAAATGCTATTGTGATTAGTTCCTTGTTAGTCACATTCATATTTCTTGGGCTGTGGAGCTCTGATAGCAGCATAAAAATACTGATTTTCAAATGAACCCGTTGGACTAGAAGCTGATTGGAAAAATCTGGAATGCACGAGAAAACTCATCTCCACTAAGAGCTATTTGCGGCTCAAATCTATTCTAGAAACACGAATAGGTTTATCCAATGTGCCGGAACAGTCAGTCGTCCAACCGGAACGACGGACGCAACGTTTAACTAATATAGACTCTTAAAATTTTAAATTTTAATAACAATATTATTATTTTGTGTCAAATGCATTCATTTGACACAAAATAAAAATATTGTAATTCTATGTAATTTGTAATTCTAAATTTCCGATCATAGCCCTGGGCTAGCACGCCTCAGTAGCCCTTATCTAAGTCAGAGAATTGGCATATTTCGGACGTTTTGGGCTCCACTCGTGAAGAGTATAATATTATTTGAGGCGCCGTCGATCCTTACAAAAAATACTGAAATATCAATTTCTTATTTGATCTGGTCACACAATAGGTTTTTAACCGTATTTTAAAAAGACTATAAAGACCAAGGTACCGTGTAACGGGGTGTGAGATAGCAATATTTTACTACAGTGTTGTCAGGGTAATCAGATTTCCCTAAAAAGTTGGCAAAAAGGCAGTGCATAATTGTGTCACTAGTTCCTCATAATATAAATACAGGTTGTTTGGTACATCGTTTGCCAAATTGAATTGGCTTAAATGTAGTATCCTTAACTATAGTTTAATAAAAAGGCGAGTACTTATGTGTTATTTGAAAGTAATTCTCAATTTTATTGAGAAACAAGGCCGTAAACTTTGAAACAAGTACAAATAAAAAAAAAAGTAATAGTGAATATTAAAAATTGAATTTATTGGTATATTGGAAGATTTGCCTGATTATTATTTTTTTCAAAAAATATCACAAATGCCATGGAATTCTTGGCCTTGAAACTGCACTATTGCTAGATAGATTTGATCCTTATGATTGATGCCAAGGATTAATGCCATAACCATACAGGATGCTATTAATTCGGAATAATAGCTGATGCCCAATTGAGTTTTTTGATCATAAATTAAGTTTACATTAAATAAAATGTTCTTAGAACATTAAAGATAGTACTGCATTAATTTATCAAAATTCTTTGTCCAATGTATCAAGTGATCAAGTGACTTGAACAACATTACTTGAATTTTTAAGTTTTTGGTAAAGTAAAAAAATTGTTATAAACAAAGTATAAATATTTTTTGAACTTTTATAGCACGATCTTGTTAAGTATATAAGCAAGTAAGGCTCTACGAAGTAAACATTTTTGACGACCATTATTTAAACTTTTTTTTTCACTTACAATTAAGACGTTAGTTCGAGAAAATTTCGTTAGTTAACAATAGTTTAACTGGTTAAAAAATTAACTTTATGTAAAATTTCCAACAGGAATAAATTATTTATAGTGTTCAGAACACACCATATTTTTTTCAAATTTAAAAAAAAAATTCAATACCTCAAATTAATTAATTAATGTGCCGTACTAGCTTTTGACGCCACGCGTGCAACCTAAAAATGTCGCGCGCAGACCTATTTTCAGCGTTAAATTAAAATTATAAACAATGGAGATAGAGTACCGAGAGTTAGGAGTTTTTGATTGGAAATTTCCTCTTCTTTCAGAATCTTGTTTTGAAATTTCTTAAATATTAATAGTTTATGAAACATTGGCAAAAAACAAAATGCCATTTTTTGTTTATCTTTAATTGTTTATAACTTTTGCAATTTTTATGTGCTAATACGTGATTTTGGCACATTTTTCTAGGCGTCATTCCGAATCCAATGAGCTATCGCACATAATTTTAAGACCAGTATCTCTATTTTGTACCATTTTCAACTTATCGAGTAGACTATAAAGGCCTTATAACCTTTTGATATTCTTTATCTTCGGATCCTACATCTGTCATCGTCCACAAAATTGGTTATGATTATAATACATGGCCCTGACCATGCCCATTGTGATTGATTAATAAAGAATTCAGTTTGGAATTTGTAGTTTTCTCAGAAAATCGGAGCAGCTTATTTCGTACAATCATCTGCGGGACATGTGGTGGAAACCTGTTGCCGTTTGGGATAGTGAAATATATAAAACTGTTCAACATATCAATATGGTTAACAGTGGTCTTGAATGAAACCACTCTTTACTTTACATTATCAGTATTGAATAATCGGAGATCGGTAATCGACGCACATTCTATCAGTCCCATCTTTTTTCCTTACGAGGATGATAAAAGTTGCATGACTTACGGATCAGATCAGACTTTTCTTTTCAAGTCATTTATTATTTCACGAACTCAATATCTGTACTGTATATTTCACTGAAGAAGTGTATTATCAATATTTAAGAATTGTTTAAAATATCTTTAGTTTAATTATTTAATGTAATGTCGTGTCGTGGTTGTCTGTAAGTGTTACAAATCTAAATCCATTAATGCCTAATAATTTTCTTTGTTAATTTAAGGTGTTAGTAATGTAGACAATCCGTAATAAATAAATAATTAAAAGTGTAAAGTAGTGTCACCGTTCCAGTTGTAAAGGTATCAGAAACTCGTTTAACAGACCTATCAAACGCTCTTTTCATCACCAACCAAAATGCATTTTTAATTTGGTAAATTCTATAGTCGACACGTTATCTTTATGCGAAATATTAAATAAACGTTGAGGCTCAATTGACGTTATGCTTTGATCTAAAATATATTGGTGCCTGCCTATCTAATTCAGGGCCGATATCCCAACAGTCTGCGGGGGCAAGATTCAAATAAACTAAATATAGTTTCGGCAATTCCACTTAAGTTTTAAGATAAAGCATACGGCAATAAGTAAGGCATCTAATTTAGATTGAAATATCAAAACCGGAATTAATTAAAACGTTGACAGTACATTCTGAATAACAGAAAAATTTAGTTATTTAAAATAAATAAATAAAATAAAGAAAAATCTATTTATTATAAATTAATTTTGATAGTTTCACGCCTATATTACCCAGAATGGTGTGGCTGAGGTGTACAACACCCACACTTCACCTGTTATGTTTTTAGGTCCCATGAGATAGGGGTGAGCAAATCGCCATCCACCGGGCACATTTCCTACTCCGTGCTGCACCGTCAGAGGCGCATACGCTAACCACTAGACCATCGACGAAGCACTTGATCATCTGAATTATAATGCTATATAATACATTTATTGATGTGTTGCTTAAATTTTTACTTCATTATTAAACTGTTGTACTTGTAATAATTCCATAGATGACGTCATAGTTCCACGGTTACTAATTCTAATTGAACTAAGTGGGTATCTGAAGTATAATTATTTACTAAACAAATTGCTGCTGTATGTATGGACAGAATTGATTCAAACGATAACCCATTAGCATCATCATATAAGATTTCACAAATCGTTGCTCAGTGTTGTTATCAAACTAATAAACAATTATAATTCTAACAGAGCTATCATTTTCACTCAATTAGAATATTGTATACCACTTAAGCCTTATAATATGTTTAACATAATTGCCATAA
The DNA here is from genome assembly GCA_905147285.1 of Hypena proboscidalis. NCBI lineage: Eukaryota > Metazoa > Arthropoda > Insecta > Lepidoptera > Erebidae > Hypena > Hypena proboscidalis. The sequence continues at coordinate 31,532,342 of LR990126.1, forward strand.
TTATACATTCACCAAAGTAGATATAGTGCTGCAACATGTCTAAGGCATATTGTAAAAGACCCTTATGCAGGCCAAACAAAAAGGTGTCTTAGTTGCATCCTAATGGTCTGAAACTGTATAAATAGAAATGATTAAACAGGATTACTATAGTCATTGACACAACAAGAAGAATATTATGGATTGATTTTAATTCAAATCTCTAAGTTGAATTAAAGTCAATCTAAGCTCCGGTGTCAAATCATTTTATTACAATAAGTATTATAATTTAGTTAGCTAAGTTTTATTTTAATTTTATATTTTTTGTGTTTTGATGTTTGTTTTGACGTGTTCAAGCGCCCCTTGGGGCCCATGGAAATAAATGATTTGTTTTGATTTGATTTGATTTGAAAAATAAGATTTATGAATACATCTGAAATGGCAATCAGTAGCATGAATTGCCTGTTACATGATCTTGTAACATTCCAAGCTAAAATCTGGGTGAAACCTCTTATTTCTGCGGCAGGACTATACTTATCTATAACCAGGACATTGACTCGTACTTCGTAGGTGCCATCACTGATGTGTTACACAAACATCACACTTTAGTCTGTAGTTGGATTCAGTACACATGTTTAACCTCATTGTTCTAAATAATATAATATCTGTATCACAACATTGTATAAGTGTATATTTATTTAACAGTACCTGGATTAATTTATGATTAAAACCAACACCCATGAACATAGTTTAATCATCCGCAAACACCATTATATGACACAGAGCACAAGTATCTGCTGATTGTCATAATAACAATTAACATACACCCACAATGTGTTTAGTATCCACTCATAAGTGAAAGGATATATGACTTAAAAAAAAGAAGTAGATTCTCAACTCAATTGTATTTTTTTTTGGTTTATTTTTATGTTTGGTTATTTTTAGGTTTTGGTTGTTTACTCGGAGACGCCTGGACTGATTTTAAAACTATTTCTTGTCTGAAAGGGTATACTTCTCATGTGGTCCCATTTTCATCAGGTCACGATCTGATGATGGGATCCTGGGAGATATCCCTCTGGATATCTCCCAGGATCCCATCATCGGATCGTTTAACCCTCTCAAATTTCAAAGGCTTTTACAATGTTTTCTCATAATATAATACTTAAACATTACTTAAATCTACCCAGATATTTGCATCTAGCAGTCAGCATTTCATGTTGCTGTGCTGATGCTGAAAGATACAACTCCTCAACGGTTGGTAGTATATATTAAATAAAGGCACCTATAGGCCGTTTACTGTATTTTTTCAAGTTATACACAGATGAGGCGAGGCTGAGGATATTTGCATCTAGCAGTCAGCATTCTTTTCGTTGAGCTGATGCTGAAAAGTACAATTCCACAACGGTTTGGAGTATGGGGTTAATTATTTGAATATAGGCACTTTATGGCTGTTGACTGAATTCTTTCAAGTTATACACAAATAAGACGAGACGTTGAGTATTTCCAGGTAGACAAACTCACAAACTGTGAATACCTATTATTATTGTTGGGACAAGGCTTTGGGTGTTTACGTCAAACCTCGGTGGGTCTGTTGTGATTGTAGCCTCATTATATACTCTCTGTACCTAATACCTAAGCAGAGGGTTAATGTTTTCAGTAAAAATGTATACTGCATGGCTACATATTTATAATCAGTTACCCAATATTGTTAAGAAAATGGAAAGAATCCATATTTTTAAGCAATAGTTATATAAGTTGTTATTAAACAAATGTTTCTATTGTCTTAAGGATTTTTAGACGATAAGAAATTATGACACAGCATGTAAATCAAATAAATTATAAATGAAAAAATTGTACGCCAAATAATGGTAGACTATCATATGGCTCGCACGCATAATGTAATCATCAAAATAATTATTGTGGTGAGAAATAAATACTTATTATTATTATTATTCCTCTTTATTTATCTTTAAACTTATCTTATATATTTTTAAATATGATTTATAAAAAATACAAAAAAAACATTTAAAAATATAAAAAACAGTGTCCCACCGACATCAGGTGCAGGGACCAAGCTGCCGGTGGTTAGGGCTCCAGAGAGAGGAACCTCCTCACGATGCGTGCCGTGTCCAAAAGGACCGCCTTTTGCATCTGGTTCTTGGTCCAACCGCCTAACGCGAGCCTCTTAAGATGTTGGTCGAGGCTCTTTGCTATCAGTCCATTGACTGATATGACTATCGGTACAATGACGGCCGAATCCACATCCCACATGTCGACAATCTCGTGTGCCAGATCAAGATATTTAATTTGTTTATCTTTCTCGGCTTTCACGAGATTCCCGTCATGGGGGATGGTGATGTCGACAATCACTGCACAGCGCTCCAATCGATCTATCAACACTATATCAGGTCTATTGGCGATAATAGTCCTGTCAGTGATGATAGATCGATCCCAATACAACGTGGCACGGCCATTTTCGAGAACTGGGTCGGGCACATACCTATAGTACGGCACTTCTGCAGCCACAAGTTTGTATTTCAAAGCAATTTGCTGATGGACGATCCTGGCCACTAGGTTGTGTCTGTGCAAATACTCGCCATTGGCAAGACGAGAACAGCCGGAGACTATATGTCTAAGGGATTCCCCGGGACAGTGGCATGCCCGACACACGTCCACCGTACCGTCCTTCAGGATATACCTCCGGTAGTTATTCGTCATAACAACTTCATCCATAATTGCAAAAACAAAACCCTCGGTTTCCCCAAATAGGTCACCGAATCGTAGCCAGGATACCGATGCTAAGGTGTCTACATCGGGCCCGTGTAAAGCCCGATAAAAACGTCCATGCAGTTCCTTACTCTTCCATACATCCTTACGATCACTAGTACTTAGTACTACCGGTTTGCGCCAGTTCTCTTTACCTAGAGCTAGCGGGGTAAAGCCGCTGTCCACCGCCACCACATCACGATGCATACCCGAATTCACAGCGAGAAAATATTCTCTAAGGTTGCACACCTCGCGGTTATGTAGGTCCTTGGCGTTCAATAGGCCACGGCCCCCACATCTCCGCGGAATGTACAACCTCATTACTGATGAACGCGGATGATGCATCCGATGTGCCGTCAGCAAAGAACGCACTCTTCTATCCAGGGCATCAAGTTCAGTTTGGGTCCATCTGAGAATGCCAAAGGAGTACATCAAAACTGGCATGACCCAGCCGTTGCAGGCGCGGATCTTGTTACCACCTGATAAAAGACTATTAAGTACTTTTCCCAGGCGGCCAAAGAAACGCTCACGCAACGACTGTTTCATATCAGCCTCGGATATGCCCAGTGCCTGTGTCATTTCCAGATACTTGTAGGTATCAGTTGCAGAGAGAGATCTAAGTTGTGTTGAATCTGAAAGTTGTACTCCTTCAGAATCCACAATCCTGCCTCGCCTTACATGCATGACTGCACACTTGTCAATACCAAATTCCATCCCGATAGAATTACTAAAAGTTTCAGTTACCTTAAGTAACGCTAACAGTTGGGGTTTAGTAGAGGCAAATAACTTCAGATCATCCATATAAAGGAGGTGAGATATGACTTGACCATCTCTTCGCAACCGATAACCAAGCTCTGAACCCTCCAGAATGGTACTTAGAGGGTTCAGTGCCAGGCAGAACCACAGAGGACTCAAACTATCACCCTGAAATATACCCCGCTCAATCCTTACAAGATCACCTTCACGGGGAACCTGCCGACACCCCGGATAGCGAAGAACCGTCTTCCATTGCCCCATACACGCCCTCAAGAAAGTGCAAAGAGCTGCATCAAATTTATACAGCTCCAGCACCCTCAAGAGCCACGAATGAGGCACGGAGTCGTAGGCCTTCTTATAATCTATCCAGCATGTCACCAGATCCCTCCGATTACGGCGAACCTGTTGGTTAATGGCTATGTCACAAATAAGGAGCTCCTTAGTACCACGGGCCCCTTTCCTACATCCATTCTGAGAGATCGAAAAGATATTATTATCGATAATGTGGGATGTGATTTTTACTCTCAAAATGGATGTAAGGAGTTTATAAACAGTTGGTAGACATGTAATCGGTCTATAATTCTTGGGGTCCGCGGTATCACCAGACTTATGGAGAAGATGTGTTACACCGATTGTTAAAAAATCTGGGAGCGATCCAGTCTCTAGTGCTAGCTGAAATTGAGATGCCAAGCAATCATGCGAGCTACGAAGCCACTTTAACCAGAAATTGTGCAGTCCGTCTGGTCCAGCTGATTTCCAGTTCGGTAATGAACGGACTGCACAGGCTACATCATGTTTGTCAATATTTAGTGGCTCCATTTGGGTGATTCCCTCACATGACTGCTCGACAGCACCCATCCAGTCACCTTCAGTGTGAACAACAGGCGCCGACCAGATGCCACGCCAGAACGTATGTGTGACGCCATCATCCGGCCGACATCCGCCGTCCACATCTGAGACCGGCCGCTCCCAGTCACGGTAGTCCTCTCGTCCCTTTGGAATGCACGGTTCAGTGTGTATCGATCCGATCGCCTACGAAATCTTTTAATGCGATTTGCCCACGCATAGACCTTCTGTTTGAAAAAGTCGATGCGCTCTGTGACTTGTGAAATATATTCATGAGGGCTGATGTTGGTGCCTGAAAATGCCTGAGTCACAAAGCGCATCACTCTCGGGCGTGTATTACCCGATCTGTACGTTATAAGCTTGCCAATGAGCACCCTGGCCCTCGCGATACGCTGCTCAATCCTACATTGCCACGCAGGCTTAGCAAGTTTGGTCGGCAGCGGGCTCAATAACTGGAAACTTAACGCCAGCTACCCGACACGTCGCCACAGCCGCACAGTAAAGAATTGAGTGCGTATCAACGAGGTCCCCACTATTCTCTAGATATTCAGGTAATAGCGAGTCCAGGGCACACACCAGTGCTATGTTTCTCCTATGCGTGGGTAAACGCGGTAAACGCGGTCTACTTTCAATAGGTAAGAATCGATACTCACAAACAGCACACTCTAAAGCGCTCCTTAGTTGCTCGTTGCTTAGGGTACTCACGGATAAAACACCGCCATCCTCACCTACATCTAGGACGGAGAGCTGTGCCTGCGTTTCCTCCACATTAGATGTAGGAACAGAATTTACAGGCACGGATTGCGATAAAGGGAGGGCAGCAGTGTAATTCCGTGCGTCAGAGCGTAGCCGCTCAAGCACAGCTTCATCCAACATTCGACAGCGTTGGATGGCCCGTACCTGATCCGACAATCGTTGTGCAGATACGTCGACAGTTGGCTCAAGAACCCGAAACACAGGCAGTATGCGGTCACGATACGCAGAGAGGTTAATTCCCCCCTCTGTAGCCACATAATATGCCCGCATGACGTGTTCGTTCATTTCTTTCGTCCATTTCATGCGGCGCACATCACCACCGACAGCGGGGGCCCTGTTCGAGGCCGGTGGGCCTCGGGGTCCCAAGCAGGAAGGTGGCCGGCCTCTTCCCGCACGGCGTACTGGTGTTGGTGTCGTCGGCGGGGAGAAATACTCGTCGCTCGATGAGGAGCTCGACGCCTCGGCAATGACGGGTATCGCAGTTGCGGGTTCCGACGATTGCAAGGTGGAGCTGAGCGACGGGTCCGGGGGTGAAGAGCGTGCGGCTTTGGCTCTGGCACGTGTCAACATGATCACGATTTTTTATTTATTAAGAAAATTGTATTTTTAAAGGATGTTGAATGAAAATAAATTTTGACACTTGACATTGTCATTCTGTGTTCTTCTATCCTATTATATTTTTGCCAAATATTCTAGATTTTCTTCGAGGATTTTTTATTGTTTCACTGATTTGTTGATATTATACGTAATATATTATTATTATTATTATTATCTTTGTATAGTATACCCATGTTCAGACAAATTAACTTAATTCATTTTCATTTTATTTCTTTTTAGTGCATTTTTTGTAATTGAAGTAGGTTTTTTTTGTTATATTATTACTGGAGGATATAATGATCATTAACACAAGCTATTAGCACGGCCGGTGTAACCCATTGCCGAAACGTATAGCCAAAAAGAATATCCATGATCAGCGTTAGTGCCCGCTCAAAATTACTATAATAATTCTTAGGTAAATAGACCAAATACATATACTACCATTAATACACAATAATGGCTATTAAAAGTGTACACTTCTCAATATAAAAAAACTAATTCAAATTAATATCACTAATAAAATAATTAATAGTTATATTGCTAATTAAAATAATGATTGCCCACGAGCTTGCCACATGTAGGGGAAGTATCTTAAATATTGTAGATAGAAGATATTACTGAAAGAAGACTTTATTTTATTTTTAAAACAATTAAAATACATTAAAAGATTTTTAAAAATATGCTTTCTTAACCATGAATTGAAATCGAACTAGCTTGCATAACGTAACATAGCATCACGCCTATATTACCCAGACGGGTGTGGCAGAGGTGTACAACGGGTAGTATTTAAACGCAAATCATAAAATATCCATTTTCTATTCAATTAAATACCGAATTCCCATCAAAATTACTGATTGCACAACAAAATATTCAACTCAAAATATCACTAAACACACTACAATTTATTTTCACAGCGCACAGCAATTTTTCCTAAAGCAAAAGCTTTTTTATCAATGCACAGCTAATAATCTTAATGCACATTATACATGTTAACTCTTTTTCTTTTAAATATAGCTTCTATTTTTATAATATTTACAGCAGTTTTTCTAAATCAAACAACATTTTATTAGTCACAGTCATCTTATTATTTATTAATTATCACATAATAAGATCAGCAAAAAAAATATAAAATTAGATACAAAATTGTAATTTATTGAATTATTAAAGCGGGTCTTGCTTTCGCGGGGCGTCCACGCTTCCTTTTTTGCCCAATAGGCACATTTTTAGCTTCTGTAGGTGGCGCCACGTACTGTCGTCTGTTACGATCTATGATAATAAGAAATTGGTAGGTAGTATAATATTATTTTATTTAGTGGGTGGATTCAAAAAGCGGTCGGAGTATCACACAGATTGATTCTAGATTCTATGTTATGGTCGCAGTTCTAACCTAACCTACTACTTTACCCATAATTGACCTATGCCATAACTATAGCTTTTATTTTTATATTATTTACAGCAGTTTTTCTAAATAAAACAGCATTTTATTTAGTTTTCAGTTAAGTTGTTCTGCTTTTAGAAATAATGCAATGTAAAAGGATTTTTTTGTTATAATAATCATTAAATTTGCCGAGCATGGCTTTTTGAAAATTAAGACAAATATGATGAACAGATTTTGTTTTACTTACTGGTTAATATGCGACTGGGATAGTTATTTTGCTATGAAATATGGTAAATTTGATGTGCAGTCAGTATTTATGGTATGCATGTAGTATTTTTGTACAAAAATAAATTTAACTGTTTTGCATTATGAGGAAAAAAGGAATGTCATATTGATGTGTAATTTCGAATTATCTGCAGTTTGAGTTTTGTTAAACAATTAGTTTATCTGTAGTGAAGGAAGTTATTTGATGTAAAAAAGAATATAAATGATGAGTATGTATTGATAGGCGATTATTTATTTGATATGCAATATAAAATATCCCGTGTACAACACCCACACTTCACATGTTACGTTTAGGTCCCGTGAGATAGAGGGTGAGCCTATCGCCATCCACCGGACACAATTCCAACTTCGTGCCGCTATTGTAAATTTCCTGACGGAAAGTTCACGAATAGCCCGACTTTCCAAAAATCTGTATAGTTAAAACCAATGAACGGTTAGACCAATTCTTTGACTAATACATTTTTCGTTTTGTTATACCACGTTTTAGGTCACATCCCACGGGAGCGGAATAAAAAGTATCCCATGTCCGTCTTTTGGTTCTAAGCTACCTTCCCACTAATTTTCCGCCAAATCTATTTAGTCATTCTTAAGTTTTTAATAGTGTAACAAACACGATTTTCTTTTCTATATATAGATTACGATATCTACTATATTATCGATATGAC